>CATNEM010000116.1:90000-185000 GCA_950096795.1 Macrostomum cliftonense | reverse complement strand
GACAGACAGACAGACAGACAGGCAGAAAGACAGACAAACAGAGACAGACAGACAGACAGACAGACAGGCAGAAAGACAGACAAACAGAGACAGACAGACAGACAGACAGACAGGCAGAAAGACAGACAAACAGAGACAGACAGACAGACAGACAGACAGACAGACAGACAGACAGACAGACAGACAGACAGACAGACAGACAGATAGACAGACAGACAGACATACAGACAGACAGACATACAGACAGACAGACAGACAGACAGACAGACAGACAGACAGACAGACAGACAGACAGACAGACAGACAGACAGACAGACAGACAGACAGACAGACAGACAGACAGACAGACAGACAGGCGGACTGACAAAGCAGAATAACCTTAACTGATACGGGAGAGAAGAGAAGAGAAAAAGAGAAAGCAGAGGCCGGATTGGGAAGCGGGAATCGTCAAAGACGCGCATTATTGGCGTCCTTCCTCATGCAGTTTGGGTGCTGGCCCTATGGGCTGGTGATTGGGGGAGATCTAATTTTTTCCTTCACAGCCGCGTGAAAGTGGCTGGACTTTGGGGCATTATGGAGGGGATTCCTGGCTTCAAGGGGATGAGCAGACCAAAGGCAGCACCGAAGCACCGATGATAAGATGGAGGCTGGAATCATTGCAGCTTAACGACCGACCTGATGCTGAGGGAAGGCCGAGGGAAACCAGAGCTGAGTTGGGGGGAGAATGCATAGGGGAAGCGAGAGTGTGGGAATTTCCGATCGATCCCAGGTAATGAGATGAAGCTGAGAGGCTGAATCGCGCATCGAGAAAGCTTTAACAGAATGCAGTAGAGGCGGAATGCTGGTCGGAACGGCCTTGGGCGATCTATCTTACCAGGCATGCAGTCGATTTGACAAGTCCACTTTTTATAATTTTATCTCACAGAATTTATGAGTACAATGTTTCACTCAATGAGCTTCATCATTTAGTATCAATTTCGAATAGGATTTCTACTGATAAGAAAGTTAGAATCAACATTTATTTTATTATGGCGTGCGAAACGCGTCGAATTTAAAATAAAATAAAATAAATGTTGATTCTAACTTTCTTATTTCTACTTCTCGCTAAGCGAGCGACTCTACCGGGATTTCTACTGAAGTACGAATCCGATTGAGCTCATATTTTTATTCGTCGGCCATGGTCACGTCCTTTGGGCGTGAATCTGTACCTCGTCAGCCTCTCCTCTCGCTTCTGATTGGCTGGCTCAAGGTCATCATGTGTTCTTGCCTCTGATCTTGAAATTGCATTGCTTATTTGTCATGCTGACTTGGCGTGTTGATCAGATGAATTTTCTATAAAAGAGCTTTTTAACCAGCAATTGAAGCCACTCGAACAGTGACAGCCATCAGCTCGCTCCATTTGGTAGCAGCGTGACAGAGTGGAGGTCGAAGCCGCCAAGCCGGTCAAGTGGAAAGTCCCCAATTACTCACCAATCTGTGCTGTTAATTTGCGTGACAGAACCACCGTTGAAGGGTCAATTCAAAAGTTGCGATGCTTCATTTGGATACGTTTCACGGGCTGTAAATTGGGAAGATACCTCTTACGCTTTCAGTCACTCTAAACTCTTTAAAACAGTTTTTCAAGTCTGACTACTTATTAAGTCCACTAATGATGATCGCGTTTCCCAAGTTTGATCAGCAAAAGATTGGAAGCTGGGACTCTGCTGCTTGAGAAATAGTTTTACTGAAATCTGAGATTTGTAAACACTTCGATCTCTAGTTGTCAAAGATGGTCGAAAGTGAAAAGCGAAAAATATTGATATGCCATTGATTTTTCCTGCTACTACACTAGTTTTGCCAACTCGCGTAGATCCTCACAGATTGATGAAGCCAACTCATTTTACAATACATTCATAGTGGCTTCTTCTTAAACTCTTTCCTATCTATAATACCTTGCAAATAGCTAAATAACTGTCTTAACATGTATTTCTATTAACCATCTAAGTTGATAAGGGAAATGGAAAGAAGTAAAGCAATTTTCATTTAATACTACTGAGACATAGGGCAAGTAAGTAGCTGCGCAGTGTTTTCAAAGTAATAAAAAATGTTTAGTGAACAGTTAAAATATTGGCTTCCATGTTTGACGAGTGATTATTTACCGTCAAAGACGAATATTTCAGTCCTTTCGGTTCCGGTCCTGCCCATTGGAAAATAGCTGCCCCTGATCAGAGCTAATACTGATGGGATAATCTTCCCCAATATCGCTTGGCGATACGCCTACATCCACTGTATGCGTTTCTATGCTGCCATTAGTGAAAAAGGAAACGAAGGCAATTTGAGCGGTTGCTACCCAATAACCGTCAGGTGTTAGCATACAGAACTCAGGACCGCATTGCTCCCTCCTGCCAGTCAGTAGCTGCTGCATGCAGTAGGTGTTGTCATAAAAATTCACATCGAGTCAATGCAGAACTGCGTTCAAAACGAATTTTTATTGCCCGGCGCAAACAAAGCCGATTCTGTTCCGGGTTGGCTCTAAAAACAGGCATCAGCATTCGGCACATTGTCAGTGCTTTTATTATAAAAGGCAATTCGCTCATTCTTCCCTTTGAATGAGTGTTCAACAAAAGCCAATAAAAAACAGTGGAAAATCTAAAGCAAATCAAAGATTTGCTACTGCAACAAACAGTTGCTAGGCGGATGGGAACAATAGCTACGAAACGGAAACAATAAAGCGACAGTTGTATAGGCAGTTGCCAAGACTCATAAAGTGGATATGATATTTCCCAAATTACTAGACAAAATCAAAACAATAACACTGTTGTTTACCGGCCCCACCGGCCAATGCGGAACAGCCCGCAGTGACAGAGAGAAGTAATGAGACAAACAGAAGCAGACCGATGCAAAACTTGTTCACCGTTTGATTTTAAGGCACATTAAATGTTACGTATTCAATCTTTGTCAAGCGCAGAACATGCCTGATCACGATTATCTCGAATTTTCAGATCTTCTTTTGATGCATCGCTAATCTGCGCTAATTCGACGCTAATCTCCTACTCGTCTGCCGCTAATCTGCCACTTCTGTTGATTATCTATCCCTTAACTGCGGATTATCTAACCCCCCCAACTGCAGATTATCGACCCCTTAACTGCGGATTATCTACAATTTAACTGCAGATTATCTACCACTCAATTGCGGATTATCTACCCCTTAACTGCGGATTATCTACCACTCAACTGCAGATTATCTACCCCTTAACTGCGGATTATCTACCACTCAACTGCAGATTATCTACCCCTTAACTGCGGATTATCTACCACTCAACTGCAGATTATCGACCCCTTAACTGCGGATTATCTAAAACTCAACTGCAGATTATCTACCACTCAATTGCGGATTACCTACCACTCATCTGCCGCGTAACTTCCCACCCAGCGACCAGCCGCCCCTCCCCTAGCGCCGGCACCGGCCGCAGCGGCGAACTGCCCGACCAACTCCGGCGCGAATGCCGCGATTAAAAGCGATGGTGATGCAGGGCACAGCGGCCGAGTTGGCGTAGAAGATGTAGTACAGGCTGATCTCCAGGTGCACCAGGTCCAGGTTGTCCAGCACCATGGGGATCAGGCTGAGGAACTGGACCAGGTTCCCCACAATCAGCGCCATCAGCGGCCGGAGCATCGGCTCCCCGGCCTGCTGGGCTGGCGCCGGCCGCTCGGGCTTCTCCTCGCCGCTGCTGGACGTGGCCGTGATGGCGCCACCACTGGGCGCCGCGACAGCTGGCGCCGCTTGGCGACGTTTTTGGCGCCAACGGCCGACTAGCAGAGCGCCGGTGCCCAGGTAGCTCGCCAGCGACACCGCGTAGTTGGCCACGGCCACGGCCGCCTTGACAAGCGCGTTCGTCTGGCGATGCTGCGTCAGGAGTTCGCAGACGGCGGACGAGGAGTCGGCATCTGAATGAGCAGCCAAGCCCAGCATCAGCCACGCCTGCAGGCCGGCCTCGCCCAGCACGACTGCGGCGGCGACTCCGCAGGCGAGGCCGCGGACAGCCGTCAGATTCCAGCGCCGGTTGAGCGGGTCGGCCACGGCCAGGAGGCGGTCGACGGCCAGCAGGCAGTAGGCGTTGATCTCCAGGCCGATGGTGACGTCGCGCAGGCTGGTGAGGAACTTGGGCAGCGAGTAGGCGCGGCTCAGGAACGGGTTCTCGTCCTCAGCGGGCCAGCCGGGCCACACAGGCTCGCCGCCCGACGTCCTGTTGTGGTAACCGACGCCCAGGAAGAACAGCAGCAGGAGCAGCACGCTGCCTGCCAGGAGTTCGTAGCCGCTGAGCAGCAGCGTCAGGAAGCGGAAGGTCCGCCTGGCGCCGACCGGGAAGCCGCCGCCAACCGTGACGCTGGCGACGATGAAGGCGTTGGCGAGGATGGCGAACACCGCCAGCACCGCGTACACCACGAAAAAGTGGACGCCGGAGGCCAGGCGGGCCTTGTAGAACTCGGTGAAGTCACTGCACGCTGACTGCAGCGACGTCGAGTTTGCGTCTGGCGAGCAGTTGGCGGTTGCCATGGAAACTCTGAGAGCTGCAGAACATTCGATTTTATCAGGCAGAAATGTTTACTTTAATTCGTAAATTTTTGCTTTCTTTCAAAAAATGATGTCCGACTCTGATGTCCCCTCTGATGTCCCCTCTGATGTCCCCTCTGATATCCCCTCTGATGTCCCCCTCTGATGTCCCCTCTGATGTCCCCTCTGATGTCCCCTCTGATGTCCCCTCTGATGTCCCCTCTGATATCCCCTCTGATGTCCCCCTCTGATGTCCCCTCTGATGTCCCCTCTGATGTCCCCTCTGATGCCCCTCTGATGTCACTAAAATATCATATTTATAGTAATAAACTCTGCAGAATTCTCAGGGTGCAGATGGCACTAGCCCCCTTATAGTCACTAGGCAAAGCTCTATGCAGTGAGGCTACCATAGCGAATAAATGTCATGGGGGAGAATTAATGGAGGCGCACTCTGCTGATCGATAATGGACTCTGAGACTCGCTGAAGCAGGAAAAAACAGACAGACGGAGAATCTAAGGCCCAATACTAAGCTGACGAGGTTTTGCTTTCAGAATTACATACAAGGCTTAGGTACTTGGCTACCACGGTACTCACCTATTCAAATACGCCTCCAGTCTTAGGACCTGTTAAGCGATGTTCTCCCGTCACGTCAGACGGACAGGTCTTCTGATAGAGAAGCAGTCTTAGACTGTTGGTATCAGGCAGTTATACCAGTTGGCAACAGAATTCGGGAGATTTAATTTCGGCTCCCCCTATTGGATGGCAAAGTGCTGCAGTTGCATTCCAAACGCCTTAACGCCTCCCCGACAGTCTCACTTGATCTATCATAATTAGAGATTCGTCCTACTCCTGAATTAAAGAAGCCAAATAGTTTTCTCTGCCCATGTTACAAGCATCAACAATGCATCTGCGGCCAATGCTTTGAGCGCGTTTAGAGTACATTTAGAGCTCGGATTTTCCAGGTCACGCCATAAAATATACCGAGAGAGGTAGAGAGAGAAATGGAGTGGCACCATCGCGCCCTGCCTCCCTTATCTACGGCGCGGAGGGGAGGCTGCGCAGGTGGTGTCATGCGGCGGGAGCATGTAAGGAAGCCGGAAACTGGGATCTTGTAAAAAAAATCTTGCAGAGGCATTGGGTCATCAACAGTTGGCTATTTGAGTAAAGTTAAGCCTTGGAGAAGCTGGGATAGGTGATGGGATGGCTAAATTGGGTGTCAGACTAGCCTAAGTAGCCTAATAGGTGTCACACTAGCCTAAGTAGGTGTCACACTAGCCTAAATAGGTGTCAGACTAGCCTAAGTAGATGTCAGACTAGCCTAAGTAGGTGTCAGACTAGCCTAGGTGGGTGTCAGAGTAGCCTAAGTAGATGTCAGATTGAGCCTAAGTAGGTGTCAGACTAGCCTAAGTAGGTGTCAGATTGAGCCTAAGTAGGTGTCAGACTAGCCTAAGTAGGTGTCAGACTAGCCTAAGTAGGTGGCAGACTAGCCTAATTAGGTGTCAGAGTAGCCTAATTCGATGTCAGACTAGCCTAAGTAGGTGTCAGACTAGCCTAATTAGGTGTCAGACTAGCCTAAATAGGTGTCAGACTAGCCTAAGTAGGTGTCAGAGTAGCCTAATTAGGTGTCAGAGTAGCCTAATTCGATGTCAGACTAGCCTAATTAGGTGTCAGACTAGCCTAAGTAGGTGGCAGACTAGCCTAATTAGGTGTCAGAGTAGCCTAATTCGATGTCAGACTAGCCTAAGTAGGTGTCAGACTAGCCTAATTAGGTGTCAGACTAGCCTAAATAGGTGTCAGACTAGCCTAAGTAGGTGTCAGAGTAGCCTTATTAGGTGTCAGAGTAGCCTAATTCGATGTCAGACTAGCCTAATTAGGTGTCAGACTAGCCTAATTAGGTGTCACACTAGCCTAAGTAGGTGTCAGACTAGCCTAAATAGGTGTCAGATTGAGCCTAAGTAGGTGTCAGACTAGCCTAGGTGGGTGTCAGAGTAGCCTAAGTAGATGTCAGATTGAGCCTAAGTAGGTGTCAGACTAGCCTAAGTAGGTGTCAGATTGAGCCTAAGTAGGTGTCAGACTAGCCTAAGTAGGTGTCAGACTAGCCTAAGTAGGTGGCAGACTAGCCTAATTAGGTGTCACACTAGCCTAAATAGGTGTCAGACTAGCCTAAGTAGGTGTCAGAGTAGCCTAATTAGGTGTCAGAGTAGCCTAATTCGATGTCAGACTAGCCTAATTAGGTGTCAGACTAGCCTAATTAGGTGTCAGACTAGCCTAATTAGGTGTCACACTAGCCTAAATAGGTGTCAGACTAGCCTAAGTAGGTGTCAGAGTAGCCTAATTAGGTGTCAGAGTAGCCTAATTCGATGTCAGACTAGGCTAATTAGGTGTCAGACTAGCCTAATTAGGTGTCAGACTAGCCTAAGTAGATGTCAGACTAGCCTAAGTAGGTGTCAGATTGAGTCTAAGTAGGTGTCAGACTAGCCTAAGTAGGTGTCAGACTAGCCTAAGTAGGTGTCAGATTGAGCCAAAGTAGGTGTCAGAGTAGCCTAAGTAGGTGTCAGATTGAGCCTAAGTAGGTGTCGGAACTGGTGCACCTCGAGATGAATACCTAAATACTTCATTAGCTACCAGAAACCTTTAACTTTCTTCATAAAAAACGTCGGAAATTTGGGATGTTCCGCAGAATTTATTATAAATTAAAGTTTCCTTAAAAAACTCGGTGAAGTCTTACCAATAATTCCGCTCAAAATATTTCTCGTGCTAATTAAAGAGTATCATGTGAACGATCGATAAAGTGTCGCGAATATCCGGCAGAATTCCTTGTTCATTTTTCTAATTTTGTAAAGCTTGAAGTGGTTTAAGCTGAGTTGAAGCTCCGCAATTACTGGGAAAAGATATTGGAGGCAGTGAGTGGCAATGCACTTTTATTTTTATCCTATTTGCATTGCAAGCATCTAAGACTTGACACCTCTATATACTCATATTTTCTGCTAAGAAGTTTAGCTGAAAAGCGAGGGCAGCTCAGACAATGAAAAGTGCTTGGATTTAAAAAGTACGACCGTACGCTTGAGTACTGCAAGTTTGAAACGCTTCAAATTCTTTTTGTCCTTGCAAAACAGTATTTTTGGACAAATAATTGAACTCATCTTGAGTTTCGGTGTTTGAGAACTGGGTGCCTGAGAGCAAGGGCTATTTGAAAATAGGCCTCTGATAGCGAGTTCGCATGGTTTCCAGAGAAAAGATAATTGAAACCGGAGTGAGTTGGGTTGATTTTGAGTTTATTTTAGCAAATAGAATGGTTTTTTTTCATCCAGAAAACTCCTAGACATGTAGCCAGTCTTACTCAATGAAACTGTGACAAATCCTTAAACTCTCTGATTTCATTTCTCTTGTCTTATTACTCGTAGCTCATATTACTTTATTAATTAATTATTACCATAGCAACGTTGATCCGTTGTTACCCGATGCGTCGTATGCACCGAAATTAATTAAGACTTTAACAAAGTCTGAGTCTGCACCTCGAAGCCGACGCCTTTGATTAAATCTGAAATATTAAATTAGAATGTCTCAGTTTTCTAGTTTCTTAGAAATTTGAATATAAATAGGCTCCAAAACAAAGATCAAAGAGAATTGAGCATCCACTTAGCACTGAATAATGGCCCACAAGTTAATTCATCAATTTAGGGCCTAACTTAGGAAAAAATGAATAATAGAGATTGCTATGGATAATTATTAATTTAGCCAGATCGGGCTTTATCACCTTTGAGCACACCGACTGTTAATGGCTTTTTAAAAATGGTTTTCGCTAAAGTCAGATGTGCAACTTTTACTCACACACACAAACACACACACACTCACACACACACACACACACTCACACACACACACACACACTTGTGCGTGCAAATAGTTCATATTTGATGACGCATGAATTATTCTGAAATTGATATTCAACCATAGACAGAGACGCACATTAGTAAGCATACGGAGAAAGTTTTCTGAATGCTCGCTGGCCAGATATACTTGAGTTTCAAACTAAGGTAGGTGTCAGAGCTAGATCATGGCTACCAAGACGGTCACCGTCAACAAAGTCAGCTCGGTGGAGCTGCATATCAGTGTCGAGGCGGCTTACAAGCGATACAGCCCACGAGATGGACAAACTGAGATTGTCAATGATAGCTGGCACTCCTGCAGAACTGAAATACTCACAGCAAACTCGAAAGGTGAACATTTTCACTTTTCTTACATGACCCCATTTTCCTGTCTTTCTCCTTCACCAGATTATCAAGCAACCGGAACATATCCCAACCACTCCAAGCATCACCCACCCCAACCAAGCATCACCCACCCCAAGCATCACTAAACCCAAGCATCACCCACCCAAGCATCACTAAACCCAAGCATCACCCAACCCAAGCATCACCCACCCCAAAAATCACCCACCCCAAGCATCACTAAACCCAAGCATCACCCACCCAAGCATCACTAAACCCAAGCATCACCCACCCAAGCATCACTAAACCCAAGCATCACCCAACCCAAGCATCACCCACCCCAAAAATCACCCACCCCAAGCATCACTAAACCCAAGCATCACCCACCCAAGCATCACTAAACCCAAGCATCACCCAACCCAAGCGTCGCCCACCCCAAAAATCACCCACCCAAGCATCACCCACTCCAAGCATCACCCACCCCAAGCATCACCTACCCCAACCCAAGCATCACCCACCCCAACCATCACTCAGACGCGCAGCCCGACGAAAGCCGGCACAACGCCGGCACAACCGGATCGGCCTCCTCGGCAGCCAGCGGCGCCACCCAGCCAGCCTTCGAGGGTGACATCATCAGCCCGGCGTATTTTAGGCGCATGGCGCCGGCTCCCTGGCTGGCTCGGCGCCGTCTGCTTCTCGCTGTGGAGCCGCGCTGCATGGCGCCACGGCGCCAATGGGTGCGAACTGGACGCGACTCGAACGCCGACCCGCCCGTGCCCGTCACGACCGACTTTTGCATCCCGTTCGACCGAAACCTGCTCAGAAAGCTGCGCGCCAACCGGCACCTGCTGCAGAAGATCGCCGATCGGACTTGCAGCCTGATTTACATCCGGAAAACCCTTCTGATCCGTGGCGTCTATCGGACCAAAACCTGGGCCAAGTACTTCATGTGCCGCTTCTACAGCCTCAAGCAGCCGCTTCTGAACAGGTGATTTTCATTTTCAGAGCTGCTGAGTAGGAAAAAGGCAAAGAAATGATTGAATTGGTGTTTTCTTTGCCAGAAAAAGTTTCCAGATTGATAATGGGAAAGGAGAGAAAGAATCTGGGAACGAATATGAAGAATAGCAGGATACAGTATGTTTATTTAACACCTTGCATGAACTTAAAACGTGATTAAAAGATTGTGTGAATGCTAATTTGACGAGGATATAATGATTTAAAGATCCCCTCCCCTCCATCAGTAGTCTCTGCGTCATCATGAATCTCCCATCTTCGACCCAAGGACACCTTAAGTAGAAGGACGGGACACTTCGTTGCTTGGAAAGTTTTTGGAGTCCAATTTTCGCGAAAAAATACACTGATAGGATTGGAAACAGATGCAAATATCTTTCCTGCCTTCTTACTCTATCGAACTATGTATGTACTTATTTTTGAAATATTGATCTTTAAATTATTTCCCTTGTAAAGCATTTGTCGAAATTTATAATTTAAATAAAATGGTATTTTACCAGCTGCACGGGTTCTGATCCTCTTCTAATCAAGTCTGCTTTATTAAAAGAACATTTCTATCAATATCAGTATTTTGGATAACTTTGCTGGTCCAGTCACATGTCAATGTCTGATTCTATGTGGATTTGCTGTGTTAAATTGGCTATAAAATATTAGGAAGATCAATTTTTCACAAATGAAGACATGCATGCTTCGATAGAGCAAGAAGGCAGGAACCACACATCAAAAGATGAGATTTGCATCTGCTTCCAATGGAGCGCAATCTGTAGCTTTATGTCGAAAAACTGCAAATTTCCTATCTCCGCAGTGTATTTTTTCGCGAAGATTGGACACCAAAACTTTCTAAGAAACGAAGTGTCCCGTCCTTCTACTTAAGGTGTCCTTGCTTCGATCTCGATCCCTGACTCTCGTGCTCACTGGTGAGTCTACCTTCAAGCTCCGCTCCTCAGCTCCACTCCTCACCAATCGAGCGTTGCAGATGCTTCCGCCTGCTGGAGCAGTTCGACAAGGCCTTCTGCGCCAGGCACGGCTGCCAGCAGGAGCGCGCCCGGGTGACGCTCCTGCCGAACCGGACGGTGCCAGACAACACGGCCCTCGGCCTGACTCGCCAACGCCTGCGCAAATCTGACGATTATTTCGGCAAGATGCCGCTGCTGCCGGACCCGCATCTGGCCAACCTGGCCGCCAGGCTAACCAAATCCTGCGTGAACTCCAGCTCCCTACTGGCTCAGCTGGTTGCTGTGGAGCCCTGAGCCCGACAGTTATGAGCTGCCGTGTAGCTTCATCTTGTTTTAAAGAGCAACTGCATGGTAACTTAAACAGTAGTAAGACTGACAATAATTACTTATCATGTCAGTCTGTTACGCATTATTAAACTTTCAAGTAAAAAATTAATCTAGAAGCGTATTCTGCACCAAATTTTGAAGCATATGTTTTATTAAAGATACTATCTTCCTAATATTTTTTAGATTATTGATATGGTGAAATTATGCGAAGGGACGCAATCAGTCCGTCCTTTTTAAGATGACCTCCGCACTGAAAGTTGGAACTGAACACTGAAAGGTCATCTTTTATCCTGAGGAGTTGTAGCCTAGTGGCTAGGGCGCCTGCCTTATGACCGGAAGGTCGTGGGTTCGAGTTCCGGCTCTAGGAGACAATCAGTACCCTTGAGCAAGGCACTTAACCCCGCATTGCTTCAGTCCACCCAGCTAGCTGAGATCGGGTACCAGTTTGAGCTGGGTAAATTTAGAGTGAGTGTTGCGGCCCCTCCAGCCCGTCAGGCTGAGCAGCTGTACACAGCACTCGGATGCGCCGCGCCCTCGGAAGCAGCGGCTGTGCCGTGGGCTGTACATCTGGTCGAAACGTCGGGTGTCTAAATTTATTGATTATTTAGTCTTATTATTATTTATCCAATGCAAAAAATCCCTTAAATTTTCCATCGACTAACACTAGCACCAGCCAGACATTCCAAAATTTAACACTAACGCTGACAAGAACTGGCGTCACGACAACTGCAGTAAACCAGCTATTTTTGGTACGCAGATCTGTCAGCTACAGTTTTGACAGCTCGTGGGACACCCGCAGGTGTCTCAGAAGACACCTTGACGCAGCAAAATCATTTTTATCAGCAACAACAGCAGGCTAGAGCAGCTAGCAGAGCCTCCGCATGCTTGACCAGCTGACTTAGGAGCTGACAGACCGTGGGCGGCAGTCAAGGCTGAAATCGGGTTGCTTGGTGACCAGCGGTGCTATAAATTAGGGTCCGGTAGCGATCAAGGCAGCCAGTCAGACAGTCTGTCAGCAACCAAACGAACCCAAAAGCACAGCAGTGATGTACAAGCTGATCTGTCTGCTCGTTCTCGTGGCTGTTGCAGCGGCCGTCTTCACTTCTGAGCAGGAGGAGGCCATCAACGATATCGTTCAGGAGATCCCCACGAAAAAAATCTTGCAATGTTTGAGGGAGAGCGGCATTGAATCTGAAATGTGCCTGATTCTGGAAGTGAGGAAATGCTTCTTTCAACCTCAACTAGACCGGACCAAGCTGGCCAACTGCATCGCCCGAATTTGCGGCGGCGACCCCGAGAAGATCGTCAAATGCTTAGAGCTAAGAAGGTGACAGATGATGTTCTTGTTCACCAGTTTACACGGATCTAATTTCAACAATACAATGTGCTTCTTTTTTGCTCAAAAATTTTCTAATTTTAATTATTTGATTGTAAAAAACTTTATCAACTACTTGCTTGTTTTGGCAGCTTGAAAGCAAAGAAAGTAGAAAAAACTGCAAAAGTCGAAAGTCGGACATAGCTAAGTCAATAGGATAAAAATCCTTCTCCTTACGCCATGGAGTGGGACTTTGCTTTTTTGAAAAATGCCCAGATGCACAATCGTACGCACCGACTGTCTCCAACTGTAGACAAGCATCGAGGAATTATGTGGTGAATTTTAAAAAGATGCTTTTCAAGGCCTCGTAAAGCGAGCTTGTCGGCTGTCCAGAGCTGGGACTTTTGGGAACTTAAAGGCTTAAGTCCACTTGGCCTTTGGAACAGAACTTCTAGGAGGCGGGCGAGCAGAGCTGCCCTTGAGAGAGAGAGGTTCTTAGCTAAGTTTCAAATTAATTTCAGTGATTTGTTCAGTTTGCCGTTTACATGCAATCAGCTTTCATCGATATAGACTTTGATGACACATCTATGAGATTCCTAGTTGGCTGCTGGACTAAGACCCTTACATATGGTTATAAGTTTAATGATCTTGAGTCCTAACCCAAACAGCCTTTGCTGTTCATCAGCCTCACTAAGACAAATTCTTTAATTGTATTGAATAGCTGATTAATTAGATTGGAATGAGTTTAAATAACCATTTTATTTGGGTTTCCTGTGATTCTCTACTTCAGTATTGCTAGCAAAGCATTTGTGTAAGTCTGAGTACTAAAGCAAATATCTGATGATTATAAATAATCAGTAACATACGATTGAGAGTTACAAGGAAAGATTTGTAAGAATCAGCAAGTTATTACAAGGCAAATCGGGCAAATAAGACTACATAAGAGAGACCCTAAACTTTAATTGATAAATGCCCACACATTCCCAGTCAATAGTCACCCATTAAACTTTCAGTTTTAATTCTTTCCCACGTTTTCTCTGCTTCTCCATTGTTATCGTGCGTCATCGTCTGGGTCTTCTCGAGCTTCTTCTTCTTACTTCTTTGCTCTAGTGTGTACTAGCTGAAATGCTTATTGCAAAATAGTTTAGAGATATTATAGAGACCCCAGCCACACAGAAAACAAATAGGACTGCGAATCCCTAATTATTGCTTAATTTAGTCCCTAATCCGATCTCCTGAATAGTTCCTAAAGTAGTTTCTAACCCTAAATAGACCATCAAAATTGATCCTTACAACCATGGATGAAGGAAAAGAAAGGATCGCTCATCTAAAACTGCGTCTGTGGCCACAGCTGTTTTCGGATCGTCACCTTTCGCCCTCTCCTCCACCTGCGCCGATAACTGGGGGAAGAAGACATGAGCCTCATCGGGACGGGTGGCATGGGGTGTGCGCGCAACAGGCGAGACTTCCGATTCAGCTGGAATTGAAATAATTTGGATAGGCAAATAAATTATTTATGACTCGATATAATTTCAAACTCTTATTTGTAAAATTTTGGAATTTGGACATCCAGTTTTCTCTTTTTAAAGAAATTTTGTTAACAATCCTTACTGTCAAATTTCCTACTTAAATGCTTGCGCGTAAAATTTTCACTTTATTCGAGCAGAGAGTTGAGTGCGAATGAAAAAACGAAATATGGAACTTCATCCATGAGTACGCATACCCTTAGGGCTCGTTCACAATGTCACCAAGTCACACGAATACACTGTACGAATGTACTGTACGACTGTACGAATGTAGACCCGAATGTTCTCTGACAATTAATTTGATGAACACAAAATGTACCCAAAATTCAACTCATTTGATGGCAGCTTGAACGAGCCTTTAAACATTTACATTTCTAGAAAGCTGAGAATCTGCGCTTACGTGCAGTTTACTACGAGCGTATACTCTTGTTTGCAGCCTTAGTTGTAAAGCAACTGGAGGCTATTTATGCAGAACATCGTTAGAAGGTAGAAGCAAGAACAGTGCTGCAGCAGAAAAAGAGACTGTGTGAGCAGATAGCTCGTACGAGGTACTAGCAAAACTTTTTTCCAAAAGCATGGATCAACCTGCAGAACTGAAAAAGACTGTTACTGAATTCGAAGTCATACAACGACCGCTTAGCACATGCCAAGGCCAGAGATCTGGCCAAATTGTTACTCACAAGGGAGGCCTAGCTACCACAACTGATGGTCAGAAGTACCTAATTGAGAAGGGCAAGTCGCTTCACTTTTGTTTGGTAACTTTGCGTCGATCATAAAGTATGATAGTGCCAGGCAGTGTTGCTTTCCTGCGACTCATACATGAAGCTCAAAATTCCTCGCAGGTGTCGCCTACGATGGCCTAGAGGAGCTCTACCGCATCGGCGGTGAAAATGGCAGCCGCATAGTGAAGCTCCGCTGTGAAGGGGACACGCAGCGATTAGGCTTCGTGACTGTAAAATCCGTGAAGGTGAGACGCAAAGAAGCCACTCTGATGGAACTGCTGGAGGCGAGCGGAAATAGCTACGACTGCCTGTTCAGCAACTGCTGGAATTCTGCCGAGAGCATGGAGTGGCTCCTGACAGAGGAGTTCCGGCCACCCTGGCAGTTTAGGGTCATTGAGCCATTAGTTAAAGTGCTTTTCGTCTTTTTGATTGCTCGTAAGTCACCTGCTGCTGCAAGTATGTTCTGGTCGAATCTGAAATGACCTTAACTAGACTCTATTTCTCTATAAGGGCAAACATCTGCTTCTATCTGCGCCAGAGAACTTTCCATTCGTTTTGACTTTCTAATAACCGAAAAAAAGAAAATCTTTGAGCAAAAAATTGCGCTTCGTATCAAATATCTTAGTTAACTTTGTGGCTATCACTTGTAGTGAATACAGTTATTGATCGCCAGAAATATATAGCTATTTAATAGAATCCTATTGTTATGCTCGCGAAATCCCTCACATTCTATTACTTTTATTATTGAAATAGACTCGTAATGACTCATCGAATCAAGTCTAACTTTTATTTGGGCTAACAAACCCTGAACTCTTAAAACTTGTTTATTTACGCATGGGGTGAATCAGCAAAAATATCAGGAGATTTAAGTGGGGTGGACTAAAGCTGGTAAACAAAATGACTGGGTACGAGGGAGCAGGGTACGCATTCAACTATGTACGCGCACAAAAAAGATGTGCACAGAGAGTGACCACCGGGGAAGATAAAATATTAGCTAATCAACTGGCGCCATGAACTTTCCACGACAACGACACTCTATCGCCGCGCCGGCCTCGACCCTCCAAGCGAACTTTTGCGCCGTCGGCGACTCCAGCAGGCAGGCAAAGTCATCCGCGCTAAGTCGGACTGTCTGGAGCTGGCGCAGGAGTTGGCTGCTGCTCTTACTGCAGGCGCCCGACTGGAGAGGTCAGTGATGTGACCCAACAGCGTATTTTGTTGTTGTTGTTGTTGTTGTTGTTGACAATGATGCGATGCATCAACAATTATTTAAGAACACGAATCAGATCGACACGCAGAAAAGCTTTCCTATGAGGCAATAAAAAATGAGTCGAGGAGAGACTCTAACACAATAGTAAAAATAGCTATCAGTCAAATCAGTGCTCACTAGTTAGAGGACGTCAAAAGCAACTATAAAAGGTAAAATATTAATACGAGTAGCTAACATAGTTAGCAATCGTTCTGAATTGACAAATCAGGGACACGAAGATCTATCGCCAGGTGACAGTTCCTATAGCCTGTGAGATATCGGGGCGTGTCCCTCTTCTAGATAAAGCTAGATTTGAAATCCTGCAGCCAGCAGCGCCCGCTGAGAGCTGATAAAGCTTGCCAATCTGCGCTTAATCGAAATCAGACACCCAAGCCGTTGAATCAGACAGACAGACAGACGCAATCATTCAAGCTCAACAGCAGCTATGTACAAGCTGATCCACTTGCTCGCTTCGGTGGCCATCGCTGCCGCCACCTACACTGCCGAGCAGAGCACAGTCACGAGACGGTCCCCGTGCAGAGCTTGGACTTGAACTGTCTGCAGCAGCAGGGCGTCTCTGCTGGCTGCCTGAGGTTCCAGCTGAGGTGGTGCCGCTTTGCCGCCGGGAGCAACAACGCCAAGCTGGCTGCCTGTCTGGCCAGGAAGTGCGGCGGCAGCGCTGACAGGATCATCACCTGCATCAAGTCGTGAAAGGCGGCAGCTGAGTTTGCTAATAAATTCGAACGGGTCGCTGATGCTCAGTTTGCGCAGCAAGCGTTAAACAAGCTGCAATAAAAATGGCCTTCTTTTGTTAAAAGTAAAAATCCTGCTGCGGATCAAAGTCAGTTTTACATTTACGGCGCATGAACTCATTCTTTATTTTTTATCAGGTTGCTGATTTCAACACGTCTATAATGTCATCAAAAGAATTTAGCGCAAAAAAGGCAAGGTTTTTAGGTGAGCTAACAAAATCTACGCTAATCTAAATTCTAGAAAAATGAGGAAAGAAATGACAGCAAAACAGATTAACGAAGATTTAAGAAGCTCAGAAGAAACTTTAAAAAATTTCGAAACATCAAAATTTGTTTGTAAAGGAATCGAACCAACCAAAGAAGAATCATTTACTCTCAAAAAAATTTTTTTCAATACGTATCCTGAATCTTGTTACAATCACCCAGCTATGACCTCCGTCAGCCTCCTGAAGATTTTATAACTCAAAATCCAATGTCTCTAACTTTCTCCGCTTTTTGTAAGACTCGTTGGCTGCATGAGTTCGGGTCCCTTGTAGAGCAAAAACTACATGCAATGCCTAAATAAATGTTAATTTGCAAAATGTTGTCGTCTGAGTGACTCCAGTTGACAATTCTTAGAAGTGCAGAGCCCCCATGATAACTCGTGGGACGGCCTCAGGTGCTCTGTCTGGGAATAAGTACTGACCATACTTGAATCCATAACAAAAACCCCTTGATTGAGATCAGCTGAGTTAACATGAGCTGGCGCTATAAATAAGAGTCCAGCAGGGACCCAGCCAGACAATCAGCTAGCAGCCCAACCTTCAGCCGCACCGGATCCCCAACGTCATGTACAAACTGGTCTGCCTGTTCGCTTTGGTGGCTTTCGCAGCCGCCGTGCGCACTCCGGAACGGAATGTCCCCGCCGTCAGCATCGACATCTGCCTGATGGAGAACGGCATCAACTCTGCCAAATGCGTGCTCATCGTGCTCATGAACTGTTTCCTGGAAGGCAGCAACCCCACCAAGCTGGCCAACTGCGTGGCGAGGCAGTGCCGCCTCAATCCGGAACAGATGGTGAACTGCATCAAGGCCTGAAGGCGTCAGTTGATAGCCAGAAGCTCGGAAATACACACTGACGGCTGAAACTCGTTCTTGTAGCCCTGATAAAACAGGCTGCTTGAATATTGGCTTCTAACTGGCTTTTTCGTCTTGCCAACTTCCCTAAATATTGGAGCATCGAATGTAAAGCTTGATAAAACCAAAACGCTCACACAGGAATGCCTAACTGTTTTCAGTCCATTGCGACACTTTATGAGTATGGACAAAATGAAAGTTGACAAATTTAACGTTTTTTTTATCTAGGAATCAAGCATTCTTATTTTCTTCTTTTATGGACCCGACCTTTCGAACAAATGCACAGATGTGCAGCCCACGGCACAGCCGCTGCTACTCGTAGTTGCGCGGCGCATCCGAGTGCTGTGTACACCTGCTCAGCCTGACGGGCTGGAGGGGCCGCAACACTCACTCTAAATTTACCCAGCTCAAACTGGTACCCGATCTCAACTGGGTGGACTGAAGCAACGCGGGATTAAGTGCCTTGCTCAAGGGCACAAATCGTCTCCTAGAGCCTGGAGCCCTGGACTCGAACCCACGACCTTCCGGTCATAAGGCAGGCACCCTAGCAACTAGGCTACAACTCCTGCTGGACTTTGCTGTCTGCAAAGTTTTGTACTCCAGGTGAGCTGAGACTGGGTTGGGTGATGCTTGGGTGGGTGATGCTTGGGTGGGTGATGCTTGGGTTGGGTGATGCTTGGGTGGGTGATGCTTGGGTGGGTGATGCTTGGATGGGTGATGCTTGGGTTGTGTGATGCTTGGGTGGGTGATGCTTGGGTTGGGTGATGCTTGGGTTGGGTGATGCTTGGGTGGGTGATGCTTGGGTTGGGTGATGCTTGGGTGGGTGATGCTTGGGTGGGTGATGCTTGGATGGGTGATGCTTGGGTTGTGTGATGCTTGGGTGGGTGATGCTTGGGTTGGGTGATGCTTGGGTTCGGTGATGTTTGGGTGGGTGATGCTTGGGTTGGGTGATATTTGGGTGGGTGATGCTTGGGGTGGGTGATGCATCAGTTCAGACCCTAGAGATGGAGCTGTTTTCAGGTGACAGGAATTTTTTAATAGCGCGAAAATAGACTAATTTCATTAAAAGCAATGCTCCAGCATTTCAGTATGAAAGACTAACAATAAAGTATTGGAACTGAAAGATTGTCAAACAGCAGCAGAAATTTTTCTGTGCATTTTTAACTTCGGCTTGAATGGCCTTCGTGCTCCGCTTTCAAGCTACTGATAGTAGCAAGTATATAATATTTCTGAGAACCCCATGAGCTGTGCGTTAAAATATTGTGTTAGTATGAGCTACGAGCTCGTAATTTAATTTTTTGTTTTCGGTGCAGGGACACAATAGATTTACAGGGGCATATTTTATGAATTTTTTGCCCATTCAGCGATGGGAAAAGCAATCCTTTGGAGATCTGTAACTGTTTTATGCATCTTGAGACCTAACATTGAATTGTTAAAACGCGTTAAAGGCCTATCCATTGGCCCTTATCAATCTAGCTCGTATATTTAGCGGCCTGTTAGTGCGGTCTCAGAGATCACCGCTGGCTGCTGTGTTTCTTCCACCCAGTGGCCGCTTCTCTGACTCTGTCCCTCTTTCCATGTCGATAGCGGTGAAAGATAAGAGCAGTTCAAGCATATATATATACCTCTCAACCAGGTAAGGGAAGTAGCTCGAAAGACTTTGTACGTAGCCACTCGAATAATTTTCAAAGCTTGCAATTTTATACTTATAAAGGTCGGCCAAAATGCTTGCAGCGTGGGCGGCTGCCGTTGTGTGCGCGACAGCGCTCGGCCTTGTGGCCAGCCCGACGTACGCGGTGAGTGTGTCCTAATGCATCCTCGGCTGGGGAAAATCCTTGATCAAGCCGGACAGATTGGCGCAGATAACATTGACCAGACTCGCTGACTCACACAGGGTTCGCACAAGGAGGCCCTACTGAGCTCCAACTGTTCCAGCGGGGAAACGGAGGACGCCTGGAGCTCCGTCATTCTGCGAATTCCGCGCACAAGAGCAGCGGCAAGGGTCGGTTTCAACCAGATTAGCGCCTTCAACGCTGCCACCCAGCATTCCAGCGGCCAGTTCTGGAATGTGAACGCCTGCGCCGAGGATTCAATGGCGGCAACCTTCCGGAAGCAGGGCTTTGCGGCAAAGGACGATGAAGTGGACCTGACTGTACATTTCGACGATCGGAAGGGCGGCGCCGATGGACAGGTTGGGGTGGGCCCGGGCGTGTCCGTCTGGCTGCACTTCTCCTTCCGAGGACGGGGCGGTGAGTGGACAGTCCGGGGCTGCTGCCTGGCTCGCTAGTTCAGAGAATGAAACCAACTGAATTATAAAGTGTGTAATAAAGACAGGTGTCAGGTGAGCGATGGAGCTGAGTTGGGTGTGTTACATACCGTTGTCAGGTGAGGGATGGAGCTGAGTTGGGTGTGTTACATACCGTTGTCAGGTGAGCGATGGAGCTGAGTTGGGTGTGTTACAGACAGTTGTCAGGTAAGGGATGGAGCTGAGTTGGGTGTGTTACATACCGTTGTCAGGTGAGGGATGGAGCTGAGTTGGGTGTGTTACAGACAGTTGTCAGGTAAGGGATGGAGCTGAGTTGGGTGTGTTACAGACTGTTGTCAGGTAAGGGATGGAGCTGAGTTGGGTGTGTTACAGACTGTTGTCAGGTGAGGGATGGAGCTGAGTTGGGTGTTACATACAGTTGTCAGGTAAGGGATGGAGCTGAGTTGGATGTGTTACAGACAGTTAGTTGTCAGGTGAGGGATGGAGCTGAGTTGGGTGTGTTACAGACTGTTGTCAGGTGAGGGATGGAGCTGAGTTGGGTGTTACAGACTGTTGTCAGGTGAGCGATGGAGCTGAGTTGGGTGTATTACAGACTGTTGTCAGGTGAGAGATGGAGCTGAGTTTGGTGTGTTACAGACTGTTGTCAGGTAAGGGATGGAGCTGAGTTGGGTGTTACATACAGTTGTCAGGTGAGGGATGGAGCTGAGTTAGCTGATAGCACGTGTCTGGTTGTCGCGATTACCTGACACAGCTCCCCCCGGTGACCCCGCATGTCGGCAGACTGTGCTTACACGCAGTGCATTCAGGTTGATCCAATACGGTGCCGCAGCTACCCCTCAGTTCTGCTGCTAGCCGAGGAGCTGGCTGGTGTCGATGTGCGATGGCAGCTGCTGGTGGAAAATCTCAGCGAGAGTTTCAGCTTGGAAGTCAGCTTCGCTAATCGGACTCCGTTTAAAATCAGATCAGAACAGGTGACGCCCCGACACTTCCGCCCGTCTTTATTGATTCTGACAGTGGGCCAACCATGCTTAGATTTTTCCAACCAAATGCCCTTTCCTCCCTCTCTTAACAGCTGACGAGGAGCGGCGGCTCAAGCTGGCTGCAGATGAGCAACATGAGCCAATTCAACAACATGCGGAGGTCCGACCTGCTCAAGGCGAGTTTAGTCAACAGCTATTGGATTTAAGTTACTGTGCATGAATTGAGAAAAATCACTCATGGCAACTAAACCAACTTCTTTATCGCTTCATTTCAGATCGATTACAACCTGCTTTATTTTTCAAAAACATTGTGTAAGTCAATACTAGATTGCATTGGAGCTGTCCCTAGTTACACGCAAAGAAAGCGTCCCTAGTTACACGCGAAGAAGGCGACCCTAGTTACACGCGAAGAAAGCGTCCCTAGTTACACGCGAAGAAGGTGTGCCTAGTAACACGCGAAGGTGTGCCTAGTTACACGCGAAGAAAGCGTCCCTAGTTACACGCAAAGAAAGCGTCCCTAGTTACACGCGAAGAAGGTGTGCCTAGTAACACGCGAAGAAAGCGTCCCTAGTTACACGCGAAGAAGGCGTCCCTAGTTACACGCGAAGAAGGTGTGCCTAGTAACACGCGAAGAAAGCGTCCCTAGTTACACGCGAAGAAGGCGTCCCTAGTTACACGCAAAGAAAGCGTCCCTAGTTACACGCGAAGAAGGTGTCCCTAGTTACACGCGAAGAAGGTGTCCCTAGTTACACGCGAAGAAGGCGTCCCTAGTTACACGCGAAGAAAGCGTCCCTAGTTACACGCGAAGAAGGTGTCCCTAGTTACACGCGAAGAAGGTGTCCCTAGTTACACGCGAAGAAGGCGTCCCTAGTTACACGCGAAGAAGGCGTCCCTAGTTACACGCGAAGAAGGTGTCCCTAGTTACACGCGAAGAAGGTGTCCCTAGTTACACGCGAAGAAGGCGTCCCTAGTTACACGCGAAGAAAGGCGTCCCTAGTTACACGCGAAGAAGGCGTCCCTAGTTACACGCGAAGAAGGCGTCCCTAGTTACACGCGAAGAAGGCGTCCCTAGTTACACGCGAAGAAAGCGTCCCTAGTTACACGCGAAGAAGGCGTCCCTAGTTACACGTGAAGAAGGCGTCCTTAGTTACAAGCAAAGGCGTCATTGAGCTTATAATAAGGTTGCGATACGCTCGTTAGGGCGTAGTTATAAACCCAGTTAAAAATCCAAACGCCCTGCCCCACCCAATGCCAAACCATGGAAGTCGAGAGGAGCAAGCTGAAGGAAGCCGGGCAAGTGGAGGTCCTGCTGGCGAACTGCTCCCGAGACATCACGGAGTTCACCAGCCGGGAAGGCCGGGCGGAGCAGGCCCTCCTGATTGGCAGCCTGTGCGCCCTGCTGGCGCTGGTCTCACTGGCGCCGGCCGGAGTTGGTGAGTCGCCCGCAGCAACGGGTCCCATTCAGCCCGCGTGTTTCTTACGGCGCCCCCCTTCCCGGCTCCGCAGCCGTCCTGAAGCGGAGGAAAATCGCGCGCCTGCTGTGCCAAAGCCCCGAGCAACGGCGACTCCGCGTGGCCATCGTAGGCGGCGAACTGAGCGGCTCGGGGCGGCCCCGGCGACGCCGGAGGGCCGTCTGGCTGCGCGGCATTCAGTGCCGCCTGTCGCAGGACTTGAACCGGGCAAACGCGGCGGCCGCCGACTTCGAAGTGATCGAAGAGGCGAATTCATCCGAGTTGCGTCATCGATCGGCCGAGTTCGACCTGGTGCTGCTGTGCCTGCCGCCCGGCCAGCTACTCACTGACGAGCAGCGGCGGCTGGTCGAAACGGAGCGCTGGCGGTTCCGCGTCGTCATGCTGGCCTCCAGCCGGCCCGGCGACCGCGGCGCCACGGTCGACTGCGAGCAGCAGCCGATGATGCCGGATCCCGACGGATCCGACAATCCCGCCAAAGTGGCCCGCTGCGGCGGCCCGGACGGCGCCAGCGAGGACTGGGTGGAGCAGCTGCTGAGACAGGCGAAGAGCGCCTACCTGCAGGCCGTGGAGCACTGCTGAGTAGCTGCTCAAGGCACTGAGCTGACTGGCATTGATCTCAAGCGAGCGTACTTTATCAAATAGGGCTGAAGCGGCGTTGGTGACCATTTTTTTTCGGCGTTCAGCCAGCCATACTCACTGACGGTCACGAGATCCTGCCGTTTTTAGGGATGGGTCGGATGAGTGTGAGATGAGTGTGAGATGAGTGTGAGATGAGTGTGAGATGAGTGTCAGATGAGTGTGAGATGAGTGTGAGATAAGTGTCAGATGAGTGTGAGATAAGTGTGAGATGAGTGTGAGATGAGTGTGAGATGAGTGTCAGATGAGTGTGAGATGAGTATGAGATAAGTGCCAGATGAGTGTGAGATAAGTGTGAGATGAGTGTCAGATGAGTGTGAGATAAGTGTGAGATGAGTGTGAGATAAGTGTGAGATGAGTGTGAGATAAGTGTGAGATGAGTGTGAGATAAGTGTGAGATGAGTGTGAGACGAGTGTGAGATGAGTATGAGATTAGCGTCAGATAAGTGTGAGATGAGTGTGAGATGAGTATGAGTTTAGCGTCAGATGAGTGTGAGATGAGTGTCCAATGACTGTAAGAAATCTGCTAATCATTTTACGATTTGATATTCGGAAGCTTACGGAAGCTGATAGTCATATCCGGAAAATGTTAATCAAGTTAATCAAGGACCTATAAGCTACCATTAACCTTAGTACCAGCTGCTGACGTCATTTTTATAACAATCTTTTCTTACAGTACGAGCGTACTTCAGTTTACCGTTGCGGAATTCTTACTTCAGTTTGTATTCAGCGATTGTTTCATTATTTCCACAGCTCGGCCACTATCCAACTCGTATCATATCTATTCGGTTTTTGCCCGCTAATTAGTTTACCTGTCAAAATCCATACTTATCTCAGTCGGGTGCCAAGCCCCTGCTGTGCAGTGCCTCACCCCACAGCCGGCATGCAGCCTACAATATGCAATGCAAGTTGTACGCGACTCAAATGTTTGTTACAATAAAAAATTAATTTGAACTAGCGACTGCAACTCGCAGCTGTTGTAAAGCAGGCGCAATTAAAATTTCAAGATTTTTAAAAGCGGATTTAACTCAGTGTGCGGACAGAGTCATGCAGGATACAGAAACCGCTGCTTTTAGATCAAGTATTCAGAATAGGGCCCTAAGGCTTTTTAATACGGCTAGCACCGAACGCAAACAGATAATCTCAAGGGAGCAGCAGTGGGAGCCTCACTAGGAGTCTTGGCCAAATCCGCCCCGGGATAACTAGTACAAACAAGCCGTGATAAAAATGCATGCGTAGAGTTTCAAAAGCTAAACTGGAAAACCAAACCATCACCTCGGAGTTAAGCTGATAAATTATACACTAGCGTATATAGCTAGAGGTAATAAGACAAAATTACTGACTGACTGACTGACTGACTGACTGACTGACTGGCTGACTGACTGACTGGCTGACTGACTGACTGACTGACTGACTGACTGATTGACTGCCTGACTGACTGACTGACTGAATGACTGACTGACTGACTGGCTGACTGACTGACTGACTGAATGAGTGACTGACTGACTGACTGACTGACTGACTGACTGACTGACAGGGTGAGTGACTGACAGGGTGAATGACTGACTGACAGGGTGACTGACTGCCTGACTGACTGACTGAATGACTGACTGACTGGCTGACTGACTGACTGACTGAATGAGTGACTGACTGACTGACTGACTGACTGCCTGACTGACTGACTGACTGACTGACTGACTGACTGGCTGGCTGACTGACTGACTGACTGACAGGGTGAATGACTGACTGACAGGGTGACTGACTGACTGACTGACTGACTGAACAAGACAAAACTCGATGGAGCCAATTTGGACTCAAAGAATCAAAGACATTTCGCAGAAAAAAAACCGAGATTATTTCTCAGGTAAGAAACCAGGCTTAATTTTGGCCGCCAACCGAGCAGCTAAATTTATAACGTGATTTTATTTTCAGCCCATCCGCATTTCAAGCAATCTCAACCGATCCAACTTTCGCAGGGACGGCAGATAGCAAAGCCGCAGCCAGTCACAAAACCCCTGGCAACACACGGCTCAAGCGGAATCTCTGTCTAGATAAGAACACTAAGAATCAAGCTATAAAAATGGTTTGACATAATTTGCCTAAAAATACTGCGGGCTGAGATAAATGAGGACCGAACAGGATGGATTTTATTAACTATTTTTATTAATTGAGGTGAAGGCATCAAATTATTAAGTAATGCGCTATACACTCAGCAGTGAGAACTTGTGACAGCGCATCCGCTGATTGATACCGGAATAACAGCGTAGCGGCAGCTGATTGTTTATAAAATAAATGCAAGTAAACGTTTTTTTATATTTTTTTACGAATAGCTCGTACATGCTTAACTACGTATTCTACCATTCTAGCATCCGCCCTACTCTAGAATTTACAAAAGTGTAAAATGTATTGTTTGACTGCTCAAAATAATTAAACTAAAATTCAACCTGTCTATCATCTCCCGTTCTGTTTAAAGAGTTGACGATAGAGAGACCAGCCTTTACCGCTAGGCTCGCGCTGATTGGCTGGCGCTAGAGAGACCTTTTTAGACTAGCCTGTACCCCTAGGCTCGCGCTGATTGGCTAGCGCTAAAGAGCCGTTTTTAGACCAGCATGTAACCCTAGGTTCGCGCTGATTGGCTGGCGCTAAAGAGCCGTTTTTAGACTAGCCTGTACCCCTAGGCTCGCGCTGATTGGCTGGCGCTAGAGAGACCTTTTTAGACCAGCCTGTACCCCTAGGCTCGCGCTGATTGGCTGGCGCTAGAGAGACCTTTTTAGACTAGCCTGTACCCCTAGGCTCGCGCTAATTGGCTGTCTCTAGATAGGCCTGTTTGAATGAGCCTGAAACTAGGCGTACGCTGATTTACTCTTTAGACAAGTCAGTTCTGAAAGAGAATGAGCTGATTGGCAGGTCCACTCTCTCTACACCCTTTCAAAACCCAAAATGCCAATCAAGAGGGAAATTCGAGTTTGTCAAACAAACAATCGTCACCGCCATCAACCCGACAGTTCAACGAATCACCGGCTTGGCCTTCACAATGGTGACGGTCCGGTCCGTCTCCTTCACAGTCAGACTGGCATCGGCGGACTTGGCCGCGGTAACCAGCTGTTTGACATCGTCGCTGGTCAGCACCGCCTTGCTGACCACGATGTTCGGCTTGGCCGGGTCGGCCAAGAACTCAGCCAGCTGGCGACGCAGCTCCTCGTTCAGCGGCGCCTCCTGCTGCTGCCGCTGTCCCGGCTGCCCGCCAGACAGGCTGGAAAAGTCGCCGCCCATCCGCCTGTACAGCCGGCGCTGATCCTCCAGATATTTGCGCTGCTCGTCCTCGTTCCGCCGGATGGCCTCCTCGATAGAGGCGCGCGACGCCGAGCTCAGGCTGCCGCCGTGGACCCGACGGCAGGTCTCTAGGGATTTGGCAGCTTCGGCGTGCTGCCCCATGCAGCAGAGCGCCTTGCCGCGCCACAGCAGCGCCTTAATGTTGCACTCGTCCTGCTTTAGGGCTTCGTTGCATTCGCGCACTACGGATGGGAATCTTCCCAGGCGATACAGCGTGATGGCCTTGTTCACGTGGATCACCGCCAGCTCGCGGCTCATGCGGACCTCCTCCTGGGGCCAGAGAATGGTGGGAAACCTTTCGAACTTTGCTTAAATTTTAATCAAAGACGATTTGAGGACGATTCTAGAGATGGCTTAGGGCGATTCTAGATATGGTTTTGGGAAGATTCTAATGTTTGGGGCGATTCTTAAGATGGTTTTGGGGGCGATTCTTAAGATGGTTTTGGGGGCGATTCTTAAGATGGTTTTGGGGGCGATTCTTAAGATGGTTTTGGGGCGATTCTAATGATGGTTTTGGGGCGATTCTTAAGATGGTTTTGGGGGCGATTCTTAAGATGGTTTTGGGGGCGATTCTAATGATGGTTTAGGGCGATTCTAATGATGGTTTTGGGGAGATTCTAATGATGGTTGGGGGAGATTCTAATGATGGTTTAGGGCGATTCTAATGATGGTTTTGGGGAGATTCTAATGATGGTTGGGGGAGATTCTAATGATGGTTTAGGGCGATTCTAATGATGGTTTTGGGGAGATTCTAATGATGGTTTGGGCGATTCTAATGATGGTTTGGGCGATTCTAATGATGGTTTGGGCGATTCTAATGATGGTTTTGGGGAGATTCTAATGATGGTTGGGGGAGATTCTAATGATGTTTTGGGCGATTCAAATGATGGTTTTGGGGAGATTCTAATGATGGTTAGGGGAGATTCTAATGATGGTTTGGGCGATTCTAATGATGGTTTTGGGGAGATTATAATGATGGTTTGGGCGATTCTAATGATGGTTTTGGGGAGATTCTAATGATGGTTGGGGGAGATTCTAATGATGGTTTGGGCGATTCTAATGATGGTTTAGGGCGATTCTAATGATGGTTTTGGGGAGATTCTAATGTTGGTTTGGGCGATTCTAATGATGGTTTGGGCGATTCTAATGATGGTTTTGGGGAGATTCTAATGATGGTTGGGGGGAGGTTCTAATGATGGTTAGGGGCGATTCTAATGATGGTTTGGGGAGATTCTAATGATGGTTTGGGCGATTCTAATGATGGTTTGGGGAGATTCTAATGATGGTTGGGGGAGATTCTAATGATGGTTAGGGGCGATTCTAATGATGGTTGGGGGGAGATTCTAATGATGGTTGGGGGAGATTCTAATGATGGTTTGGGCGATTCTAATGATGGTTTGGGCGATTCTAATGATGGTTTTGGGGAGATTCTAATGATGGTTGGGGGGAGGTTCTAATGATGGTTAGGGGCGATTCTAATGATGGTTTGGGGAGATTCTAATGATGGTTTGGGCGATTCTAATGATGGTTTGGGCGATTCTAATGATGGTTTGGGGAGATTCTAATGATGGTTGGGGGAGATTCTAATGATGGTTAGGGGCGATTCTAATGATGGTTGGGGGGAGATTCTAATGATGGTTGGGGGAGATTCTAATGATGGTTTGGGCGATTCTAATGATGGTTTGGGCGATTCTAATGATGGTTTTGGGGAGATTCTAATGATGGTTGGGGGGAGGTTCTAATGATGGTTAGGGGCGATTCTAATGATGGTTTGGGGAGATTCTAATGATGGTTTGGGCGATTCTAATGATGGTTTGGGCGATTCTAATGATGGTTTGGGCGATTCTAATGATGGTTAGGGAGATTCTAATGATGGTTGGGGGAGATTCTAATGATGGTTGGGGGAGATTCTAATGATGGTTGGGGGAGATTCTAATGATGGTTGGGGGAGATTCTAATGATGGTTGGGGGAGATTCTAATGATGGTTTTGGGGAGATTCTAATGATGGTTGGGGGAGATTCTAATGATGGTTTTGGGGAGATTCTAATGATGGTTGGGGGAGATTCTAATGATGGTTGGGGAGATTCTAATGATGGTTGGGGGAGATTCTAATGATGGTTTGGGACGATTCTAATGATCGTTTAGGGCGATTCTAATGATGGTTTGGGGCGATTCTAATGATGGTTAGGGGCGATTCTAGAGACGATTTTTATAGAAAAATGTGGCTGTTTGATTTTCAGGATGGTAATTTAGAAAATTAAATAATTTCAGACAGTTAAGCTAATCCCGCAGACACCAACCTCGTCAGAAGTGATGTTGATGCTGGTGAGCACCTGCTCCGCGGAGCAGT
This sequence comes from Macrostomum cliftonense, assembly GCA_950096795.1. Taxonomy (NCBI): domain Eukaryota; kingdom Metazoa; phylum Platyhelminthes; family Macrostomidae; genus Macrostomum; species Macrostomum cliftonense. Next base: position 156,245 of record CATNEM010000116.1, on the reverse strand, counting down.
ACTTCCTGAAGGCGGGCACAAACATTTTCCTGTTAAAGAGCTCCTTGGCCGAGTGGCGAAGGCTCTGCACCACGCCCAGCTGCACCCGGAACGGCACTTTGGCGCGCTCCGCCTCGTCCCTGGAGTAGAACGCGTCCACCGAGTGGCTGTCGCAGAAGCTGACCATCTCCACTTCGGCCAGGATCGGCTCGCCGCCAGGAATGCGCGGCGGGGCGCCCCGCTCGCCAAGGAAGGCGTCGGGGTGAATGTAGAACAGGGAGCGCTCGCCCTTGCACATGCTGGCCAGGGCCCAGTCCAGGCCGGGGATCATGTCCAGGTTCAGCCGCTTCGTGTACGGCCTGGCGTCCGCGTGCTGCCTGGTGGAGTCGAACGGCTCGACCAGCGACTCGGCGTACAGCGTGTAGTGAAACGTCACCAGGGCGTCGCTGGGCGGCGGGCTGCCCGAGCCGAACTTTTTCACCCGTTTGAACACCAGGCCGTGCCGCTGCGAGCCGGGGTCCGAGTACAGGTCCGTCATGGTGCGCCGCTTCCTCTCGAACCGGGAAACTTCGTCGTCGTCTTCGTTTTCGTCTTCGTCTTCGGAGTCGCTGATGCCAACCTGGGGTGGGGGGCATTGAGTGCGATTTGGGTGATTGGGATAAAGATCGAAGATTCTGGGAAGAAGGGATCTGAGGATATGGGAGCTGGGGATCTTAGCAGCTGGTATCTGGCGGTATTGGAGGATGGGAGCTGAGCATCTGGGGAGGTGGCCGGTGGGCTGGGGATGTTGGAGAATGGGATCTAAGGATTGAGGGAGGTGGGAGCTGAGGATCTGGAAGAGTGGGATCTGGGAGGGATTCTTCATGTTATACGAGTTAATGAGTTGATCGGAGGATAAGATGCGAGGGTCTGGGAAGATAATAGTTGAGGCTCTGGGATGATTATTTCAGCCCGATGTGCGAATCAGGGAGGCTGGCAGCACTAGATTGGAATCCCGCATTGCCCAAACAGCCCACCTGGTCCATGCGCTTCAAGTACTCCGGATCCTTGAACAAGCCTCTCATCAGCTCGGCGTCGGGGTCCTCATCCTCCGCGGAGGCGACGGAGAATTCCACGCCTTCGCCGCTAGCCACTTCGCTGCGGCGCAGCGGCCTTTCCAGCGGCCTGGTGGCGGCGTGCTCAACGAAGCCGCCCTCGGACGGCATCTGGTCAACGATTCGCTTGATGCGGTCCCGCTCCTCCTGGGTGAACTCGATGTCCTTCTGGTCGCGAGTTGCCTCCTCCGACTCGTCAGGGTGCTCACCGCTACCGTTGGCGATGCCGGGCATTGCGCTTGGCGTTAGTAGTGTAGCTGCGAGTGAAAACTTGTGCTGGGCTGGCAGTAAGACTCGAATTCAAAGCTGCTGGAACCCGGTTTGGGAAAATGGCTTTTTGATTGTTGGGGGCGGAGGGGATTTGATTCTTGGGGGCGGATGGGATTTGATTCTTGGGGCGGATGGGATTTGATTCTTGGGGGCGGATGGGGTTTGATTCTTGGGGGCGGATGGGGTTTGATTCTTGGGGGCGGATGGGGTTTGATTCTTGGGGGCGATGGGATTTGATTGTTGGGGTGGAGTGGATTTGATTGTTGGGGGCGGAGGGGATTTGATTCTTGGGGCGGATAGGATTTGATTCTTGGGGGCGGAGGGGATTTGATTCTTGGGGGTGGATGGGATTTGATTGTTGGGGTGGAGTGGATTTGATTCTTGGGGGGCGGAGTGGATTTGATTGTTGGGGGCGGATGGGATTTGATTTTTGGGGGCGGATGGGATTTGATTCTTGAGGGCGGATGGGATTTGATTCTTGGGGGCGCATGGAATTTGATTCTTGGCGGCGGATGGGATTTGATTCTTGAGGCGGATGGGATTTGATTCTTGGGGGCGGATGCGATTTGATACTTAGGGGCGGATGGGATTTGATTGTTAGGGGCGGATGGGATTTGTTTCTTGGGAGCGTATGGAATTTGAGTCTAAGCGGCGGATGGGATTTGTTTCTCGGGGGCGGATGGGATTTGATTCTTAGGGGCGGATGGGATTTGAGTCTAAGGGGCGGATGGGATTTGTTTCTTGGCGGCGAATGGAATTTGAGTCTAAGGGGCGGATGGGATTTCATTCTTGGGAGCGGATGGAATTTGACTCTAAGGGGCGTATGGGATTTGATTCTTGAGGGCGGATGGGATGTGAGATGATTTTTAAGGGTGGGGATTACAAGGCGATCCTAAGTGCTGGATTGGGGATTGGATCCGATTATTAACACAGTTGGAGGCAAAGGTGTGAACACCTACAGGATGTTTAATATTTTCCAGCTTTCATGTCGTACAGGAAGGATTTTACATGCGATGCTTACGGGACGCACTTAGGGATCTGGGAACGGTAGATCCACCAATTCTGAAGGATCCTGTTGTTCCATCAGGCAAAAAAAGGTTGTGCCATAGCGCTCATCAAGGAGATGGATAAAACAAAGCAAAAAACAAGTTGAACGACTCGTTAACGGTTTATTAAGTGCGTATATATTATTATTCTGCAATAAAAGCAGGCTCGCAAACTTTCAGATGCCTTCAGTCTGCAATCCTAAGAAGGAATAAATCTGCACTGGACTTCAAGCGATTAGTAAAACAAATGACCAGGACAAGAAGGTTAGATTGTATTTTCCGTGAGAATAAACAGTTAAGATTAAAAATTTAAAGCTTCTCCAAGAGATTGCGACTGATACACAAGATCACACTACTGAGATTACAGCGCAACTAGTAGCATAGTAGGAACATGCGGCAAAAACGCATTCAATAAACGTGATAAAAAGAGTTTATTGCACAGTTGCGGCAGAAAAAACAGCTACTAGCGAAATGACAGCAAACCAGTAAAATTATAACTGAAAAAGCAACTGTTAACAGCCCGTCTTCACAGTTTATTGACGAGTTAGGCTCTAGGGCACGGACACAAAAATGATATGGAAACTCCATTGACGGAATTCAATTAATGCAATTTTGATTGATACACGCGAGTGTACATCATATGTTGTGCGAATAGAATCCCTTTCTCCAATCTGTACATTCTGGAATCCGCTTCTCCGCTCCCCCACTCTGAGTACGCTTCTCCGCTCCCCTATTCTGGAATCCGCATCTCCGCTCCCCCACTCTGAGTACGCTTCTCCGCTCCCCTATTCTGGAATCCGCATCTCCGCTCCCCCAATTCTAGAATCCGCATCTCCGCTCCCCCATTCTAGAATCCGCATCTCCGCTCCCCCATTCTGGAATCCGCTTCTTCGCTTCCCCTCTATTGTCTACATCCGCCGTTTACCCACCGCCGTCAGTAACTGATTCGCATACACGAAATTCGAGCAGTTCACGAGACACGTAAAATAAACGCAGCCAATTATCAATGCTAAGTCGACAAATAATGGCAAACGAGTGCCGGCTAAAAATGACCGAAATCTTCCGGCCCTGTAGCCGTGGATGGGGCAGGATCAAATCTAACTGAAGCGACTCTGACTGAAATCACTGGTTTGATTCGGCGGCTGCATTCTTGGCTACTTCAGCATCTTGTTTGCCCGATCGTTCGCCTCCTGGATGCGCTTATCGTTTGACTCGGCCTGCGAGGGGGGCGAGCATGGCGTGTTAGTTTAGAATATGGGTCTCCGGCTCTTTGTAGAGTCTTTGTAGCCAGATAGACACATTTTTAGTTGGTTGGGCCTTACACATCACCCGGTCTTTGTAACTAGATAGACATTTGTGGAGTTGGTTGGACCCTAAATATCACCGGGTCTTTGTAGCTAGATAGACATTTGTTGAGTTGGTTGGACCCTACACATCACCGGGTCTTTGTAGCTAGATAGACATTTGTTGAGTTGGTTGGACCCTAAATATCACCGGGTCTTTGTAGCTAGATAGACATTTGTTGAGTTGGTAGGACCCTACACATCACCGGGTCTTTGTAGCTAGATAGACATTTGTTGAGTTGGTTGGACCCTACACATCACCGGGTCTTTGTAGCTAGATAGACATTTGTTGAGTTGTTTGGACTCAACGCATCACCGGGTCTTTGTAGCTAGATAGACATTTGTTGAGTTGTTTGGACTCAACGCATCACCGGGTCTTTGTAGCTAGATAGACATTTGTTGAGTTGTTTGGACTCAACGCATCACCGGGTCTTTGTAGCTAGATAGACATTTGTTGAGTTGTTTGGACTCAACGCATCACCGGGTCTTTGTAGCTAGATAGACATTTGTTGAGTTGTTTGGACTCAACGCATCACCGGGTCTTTGTAGCTAGATAGACATTTGTTGAGTTGTTTGGACTCAACGCATCACCGGGTCTTTGTAGCTAGATAGACATTTGTTGAGTTGTTTGGACTCAACGCATCACCGGGTCTTTGTAGCCATACGGTTGACAATACACCAGAGGGTCTCTGTACTTAGTCAGACATTTGCAGGGATAGGAAAGCCGACTGGTGTTCAAACTAAAGGCGCAGGCAGAAAGTGAAAGGAACTATCGCACCGCAAGCTTCATATGCAGCGAAATCCGATCTCTCCTGAAATCACAGTCTCAGCTATAAATCCACAAGCCTGCGCCTTCCATTCCATTAGCCTAACTGCCACACTAGCTGCCTGACGTCCTCGCGTCGCCAGACTGCTCCATCCCGGATCTGCCGAGAGTTCATTTATATTTCACGAACCCGACCTAGTAGAGTGAATTTAGACGCGCCAGAAAAGGAAAGATAAGGGGAAGAGGTGGGATAAGGATAAAATGAGAACTGCTCGATGCCTGCATGGCAGCAGCCCACGCATCGCGCAAATGCAAACTGGGAAAGCATTTGCCCAGCGCCTGACTGGCTGCTTCCCTAACTGGGCAAACGGATATGAATTTAATGTCAAACCGATTTATCCCATTTATCCTAAGCATTTTTCATCCTCACTCGTGGTCCAATTCTGCGAGCTACTTTATTTGTACATGATTTTATCAAGCACTGCTTCAGCAAACATCTCAGACTGCAGGCCTTCGAAATTGGAAAGGAAATGAATAAAACACATCGGACGGGTCTTTGACAAACTCAATGAAATGCAGAATCTTTGAGGCACCTTACGGATGAAGGAACAGAGTGGATTGCTAATCTACAGCCTGTGGGTGAAGGAACAGAGTGGATTGCTAATCTATAGCCCGTGGGTGAAGGAACAGAGTGGATTGCTAATCTACAGCCTGTGGGTGAAGGAACAGAGTGGATTGCTAAACTATAGCCCGTGGGTGAAGGAACAGAGTGGATTGCTAATCCATAGCCCGTGGGTGAAGGAACAGAGTGGATTGCTAATCTACAGCCCGTGGGTGAAGTAACAGAGTGGATTGCTAATCTATAGCCCGTGGGTGAAGGAGTAGAGTGGATTGCTAATCTACAGCCCGTGGGTGAAGGAACACAGCTTGAATCTTCAGCAGATTGTCTCCCAAAAACCCAGTACGGGCTGCCCCGCACTTCTAAGTGCTTTTACTTTCTGTTTCCAGCAGAAAGGTAGATCAATGCCAGAACGGCTGAAGACACAGCCAGCCAGGAGGCTCAAATACCGGATGATTGATGCGAGCCAAGGAAAGCCACAAGCAATCGGCACTACTTAGCACGCCGGCCCAGCCACATCAATCCGTGCGTGCAGCGCAGATGCTGAGCAAACTCTCTAAAAGCCCAGCCAGAAACAGCGCAGCAAGGCTAGACGCTGCAGCGCGTCGGAGACGCCGGGAAAGTCGCGGATCGATGATGCCAATCAATGCCAGCGGCCAGGGCAGCCTCCTTACCCAACTCATCCCCCCTAAGCTTTGTATTTACCCAGTACGAGAGTTTTTATACAGCAGAGACCCAGCAGACCTGGCCACAAAGGAGGGAATCGACCTTGTGCGGCCGCCTTACCTTGACTTTGATGCGGTCCAGCTGCCTATTCTGAGAATCGATCTCGCTGCCCATGTCCACCGCCATGTTGCGCAGGTTGCCGACCATGTTGCTCACTTCCTGGATGTTGTTGTCCATCTCGTCTTCTCGGGCGTCTTTTGTAATCCTGTGGAGTTGGGGGGGCGGAATGTGGCGAGCGAGCAATGAATTTCAAAGTGGAACCCTTGAAAAGTATATACGAGTATTAAAGAGTGGGCCAGAAGCTTGAACAACACCTGACAGCAGTGTCACATAGGGGAAAAATGCTGACATAATAAGCGAAAAGAGTGAACAAGATGCCAGTACAGAGTGACACAAGAGTGAACAAGATGCCAGTACAGAGTGACACAAGAGTGAACAAGATGCCAGTACAGAGTGACACAAGAGTGAACAAGATGCCAGTACAGAGTGACACAAGAGTGATCAAGATGTTGCACAAGAGTGAAACAAATGTGAACAAGCAGCTGCAACAGAGTGACACAAGAGTGACACAAATGTGAACAAGATGTTGCACAAGAGTGACACAAATGTGAACAAGCAGCTGCAACAGAGTGACACAAGAGTGACACAAATGTGAACAAGATGCTGCACCAGAGTGACACAAATGTGAACAAGATGCTGCACCAGAGTGACACAAATGTGAACAAGATGCTGCACCAGAGTGACACAAATGTGAACAAGATGCTGCACCAGAGTGAAACAAGAGTGAACAAGATGCTGCACCAGAGTGACACAAATGTGAACAAGATGCTGCACCAGAGTGACACAAATGTGAACAAGATGCTGCACAAGAGTGACACAAATGTGAACAAGATGCTGCACCAGAGTGAAACAAGAGTGAACAAGATGCTGCAGCAGAGTGACACAAATGTGAACAAGATGCTGCACCAGAGTGAAACAAGAGTGAACAAGATGCTGCAGCAGAGTGACACAAATGTGAACAAGATGCTGCACCAGAGTGACACAAATGCGAACAAGATGCTGCACCAGAGTGACACACAAGCAACCCACCGAGTGACGTATCCGCCGTGCACAGCCATGCCATTCTGGTCCACGACAACCCGCGGCCCGTTGGTGTTGACGGCGCCGTCTTCGTCCTTCTTGAACTTCTTGTCGAAGTCGCCTTTGCCGGCTCTGGCAGGGGGGGGGGGGGCGCAGGCGGCAAATTCAGTCAGCAATAAGTCAGCAAATAAGTGTGCATCCAATGTGACTAGCGGGATCCCAGTAATAATCCGGCAGTTACAACAAAAAGCGGTAAATCATTCCGCAAACTACTGGCAGTCTATAAGCGGAGATGGATGGCAAAATGGGAAAATAGTGGGGAGCCCGGCTGCGATGGCCGGCCGAATGATAGAATGCAGCGCAAATATTTGCAGAGGAAGGCTTGGCGATTTTCCGTCTCTCGCTAACCCATCTCGCAGGGACGCGATAGTTCCGGGTGACGGCGGAGGGGGGTGGCGGGCAGCCTAATCTTTGAGCAGGAAGATAATTAATGCGGCGGAGAAACTGGGCAAGGCCGATTCCCACTCGCCCCCCCCAGACTTAGAATTTTCCAATTCAGCCCAGCAACCGGCGGACAACTAAATCCGGCCCCAGCCGCTTCTTTTAGTAGCAGCAGTTTCCGAACTCCTACAATGCTCCTCTCTGGGGAATCCGAGCGCTCCCGTTAGTAACCGTGGCGAATGGAAATGTATGCAGATTTGAGCAAGGGCCTTTCAGTTTGGGGAGAATTCAAAGAATTCTAGGAGAAACTTCGACACCGGGAGCAATGGCCAAGCGAATAGCTCGAACAGCCTTCGAATAGTTGACCAAAGGAGAGGAGGCGGAAAGGCTGCTGGATTAGAAATAAATTAAGAGAGAGCTTTCTATCTGAGTCAACCACCCAGAGCAGAGTACTGAGTACAACTGCAAGAAACATCAGAGGATGAGATGAGTCCCTATCCAAATAGTTGCTATTGTCTAACGAAAGTAAAACTCGAGTAAAAATATGTCATATTTATATCAAACTCTGCTAAATTCATGCTAAGCACTCTGTATTGCTGAACCTGCCCTTGGCGAGAGCTGCAAACTTCTCGCCCTCCCGGTTTCTTCCCCAATTCAACTCGCTGAATTATTAAAGTGGCATTGCCCTCGGCCTCCCTAGTAACAAATCCCCCATTCCTTGAGGATTTTAGCGCCCCCAGTCTCACTGGGGATAGATAGCTATAACAGCCTTGCCTTAGTATCTGCAAGTGCAAGCCCGTCTGTCTGTCATGCTGTCAGTGCTGATCATCCCAGCTTCATTTAGCAGCATTGGGTTTGTTTACCCCTGCCGATGCAGCCGACGCAGCATTCTGGCCTGCAGTACCGATCAAATTTCTCTGCGCGATGCCAGCGTGTCTGATAACTTTCTAGCATAGATGATTTTATTCCGTATTTGCTTTGCCTGTGCAGCTCCATCAGAGTGTCTGCCTGTCCGTCTGCTTGTCATAGCGTCTGTGTCCGCCAATGTCTGCCTATCCATTTCAATGCCACTGTGTCTTTGCGTCCGTCTGTCTGTTGGTCTGTTTGATCTGTTTGTCTCTCGTGTTTTATTAGCACAATTTAGCTAACCGTCAAGAAAGCAACGCACTCCCGCTCACACTGACAGCGGGAACCCGTCTTGCAGCACTCGCTGCAAAATTCAAGTGGCCAGAGGGAATTTGAGAGCGACGCCAGCAGAAATTTTGCAGCCAATTTATTAGAGTTTTCGGCTCCCAAAATAGACAGTCAATTACTGGCCGACTGGGAGCTCACTGAGCTGCATTAGCCGGCGAACAGGTGATGGAGCCCTTCCCTGGCTAGGGGGATCAGGGCGAGCTGCTTTTAGCTTAGAATTATCCCTCCATCTAATCTGCCAATCTTCTGCAGACGTCAGCAGAGAATAGGGACAAAATGGAAGGGGAAAATGAGAATCGAGGGGAGCTCCCGATATGGGCCAGAGGCTGGGAGGAAACGCAAGTAAAAAGGAATTGGCCTGGGCTTCCTGCAGCTCAGAGCCAATTATGCTGGCTTATCGGTTGGCGGCGGAGAGCTGAGCGAATTGTCAAATCCAGAGTGCGACAAACTAGCATGGGAATTCACTAAAATCCCCTGCCGTCACTTCCACTTCTCCGAAATGCTCTAATCTTACTCTGCCGAATTCGCAACTCAATTTTCCAGCATCTTGCTGTCATTCATTCTGGTTTATTCCCAGCATGCGTTCTACGCATCACCAACAGATTCTTTCTCGGCGTCAGTGCCACTCCGCCCGCCATCGGATTTATCAAAGCACTGTGATTTGCATCGCATTTACAGCTTAATCGCAAAGCTGCTTCCGTAACCACTTCTTCCTGCTGTCCGCTCATCGTTATCCAAATGCCTGCTTTTTATTTCTTATAATGCAACGCCACTCATAAAAACCCTCATGTTCCCAACCAATACCCTCATGTTCCCACCCAATACCCTCATGTTCCCACCCAATCCCCTCATGTTCCCACCCAATCCCCTCATGTTCCACACCCAATCCCCTCATGTTCCCACCCAATCCCCTCATGTTCCACACCCGATACCCTCATGTTCCCACCCAATACCCTCATGTTCCCACCCAATACCCTCATGTTCCCACCCAATACCCTCATGTTCCCACCCAATCCCCTCATGTTCCCACCCAATCCCCTCATGTTCCCACCCAATCCCCTCATGTTCCACACCCGATACCCTCATGTTCCCACCCAATACCCTCATGTTCCCACCCAATACCCTCATATTCCCACACAATACCCTCATATTCCCACCCAATCCCCTCATGTTCCCACCCAATCCCCTTATATTCCCACCCAATCCCCTCATATTCCCACCCAATACCCTCATGTTCCCACCCAATACCCTTATGTTCTACCCGAATCCGCTCATGTTCCCACCTAATCCTCTCATATTCCCATCCAATCCCCACCACCCCAGTTTTTCCCTACAAAATTCTGTTTTTGTCACTGCAGAATTGCGTGACAAATTAGCCCGTTTTCCTCAAGAAATCTCGGCCCGCAGGTCGCAACCAATTCGCTAATCTGTTCCACAAGCCAATCTACAGTAGCCCCTATTCCCGGGGCACAAAACGTAAATCAGCAATCAGATGGGGAACGGAAGAGCCAAGCAAAGGCCAGGCAAGAGCAGCAGCAAGCAGGAAGCAGACTCTGGGGCTTCGCTGATTAATCTCACCACAGAACTCCACCCTGGGCCTATAATTAGCTCATCAATTAAAACAGTGTGCCTCTAATTTTGGGGTTCTTTTGTACTTTTAAAATCGACATACTTGCTTTGAAATTCGGGGAGAACTCGGTAAGAAGGATAAACCTGGTAAGATTTTGAAGCCGCCGGGGATCTATGGAACCGGCGAAGGGGCTGTACGAGCGTACAACAGGAAAATCAAGCTAGGGAAAAAATTGAAAGGACAATGGAACCAGGAAAAGGTCAAACACACGAGGCAGATTCTTACTTATTCCAAGGCAGAATGCACAATCCGCAGCATTTGTTAAGATCGTCCAAATTCTTTTCGGCATCTTTCATATCCTGATTGATCTGGTCCATGCCCTCTTCGATGCGGTCAAGTTGCTCTGCGGGTTCGGGGGGGGGGGGGGGGGAAGGCGACTCAGACATTCCAAGTTAGCTGGTCAACAATAAATGCTTAGGCACAACACTGACAACTGAAGGCAATCGGCAATGTCCGCTTACCGCCCTGGTCGTCAAGCATGACTAAAGTGGAAATGCCGGCTTCTTTTGCCTGCAGAGTGTAAATTGAATGCGGTTAAAATTTAACCCTTTGATGCAATAGAAAAGCCCGCGTCATTTATCTATATATCATGGATAATGTATTGGGACCTCTACATATCGCAGGGTGACTTTGAGATATAAGACAAATTTGAGGTTTTGTGTTAAAAAAAGTTCAAAGGAACTGCACTGCGCTGAAGCGAGTAACCCACAGAGAGATAAAAAGTGCAAGCCTAAAAGAAGCCTTCGATTTAGAAATAAATTTGTAAGTTGTAATGAAAGTGGGAAATTTTTAGAAGGATGGTTTCATAGGGGAAGTGGTATAGGAGGCAGAATCAATTTAGGTGAGTCCATAGGCAGCAAAAAATTCTAAAAGAACAGAACTGATCCATCAGGCAAGCGAAACATTTCAATCACACGTACAGAAGTCAGAAATATGAATCACGCCCAAATTTAACACGAAAGCAACTCATAGACAGATGAAATCAAGGAGAAACAACTTTCTTGTCTAAAAAGACGCCATACTTTAAGCACGAATAAAAGCAGCATAATTAAATTGCTTGCCCTAATTAAGTGAAGTACATCGAGTTGCAATTGCAACTGCCATTCATGCTTGAACTTAAACTCAGCCAGGGCTCAGGGATGCACGTACTGAGGCCTAACAAGTCTGCTTGGGCTTCTATTCGATTCAATAAATCTTCTAAGAAAGAGAAACTGCCGTAGGCGATTTAAGCGGCGACTGACACGGACACAGACAGACAGACAGACAGACAGACAGACAGACAGATAGACAGACAGACAGACAGACAGACAGACAGACAGACAGACAGATAGACGGACAGACAGACAGACAGACAGACAGACAGACAGACAGACAGACAGACAGACAGACAGACAGACAGACAGACAGACAGACACAGATAGGCAGACAGACAGTAGTGCAATAGCAGAATGGCATATATAGAGCTCAGAAAGAAACATTGAAATTTTATTTGAATTCTCTTCTAAGAATCAATAAAAATGAAGGGTTCTCGAGGCCTGGCTGCAAAAGCGCAATTTGGCAGCTTTCGTAGATTCATTCACATTTATTCTACAGATGCCTGCGTGATGACAGGGAGCTGTGAAGCAGAAAGGCAAACTTAGAAGAAGCCCGGGAAGCGAGCAAGGAGACGCCAGCGATGATCAGGCAAATTCTTCAGACACAAAATAATCAAGCATAGAAAAATCTACTGGGATTCCAATTGCTGAGCCTCAACAGGCTCTCCTAGCCAAATTGTTGGAGAAATTGGCAATGAGGGAAGAAGCTGCACGTAGAATGGCCGAGACCGGCGGACGGGCTGAGCAAATCAAGAGGATCTCAATTTGCCAGTCCGCCAGCTGAGGCCAGAAACGGCCCTTGAAAAAATGGGATTGAGGATGTTTTGAATAGCATTCATTTTTCCCCTGGCTTCGTAAGCGACCTGCTATCGGGCCAACATAATTCACAGCACGGGCATTCGCTACAATAGATTGGAAACTAACAAACGGTCAGTCACTTACCTCTTCGCAGAGTGCAACCATCCTTCTGGTAGATTCCAGCGACTGAAATGGGAACAGGTGGGAGAAACACATTTTTGCCCAACGATGCAATTTTATTAACATCTTCACTCGTAGAAGCGAGAAGAAGATCAAGGAAGATCTCACTAACTAATGCCACAACAAAATAGTATCATTTTTTTCAACCAAGCCTTGCGAGAGTTTCCAGGACCTCGTTAAGGCGATTATTATAGTGTTGGAGGATTCGCGACCAGCTACTCGGAAACCACTGAGGACAGGCGGGCGGCTCGGTCAGTAGGGCTACAGATATAAAAGGGCGGGGCCGAAGCCGAGCCGGTCGTAAAAGCCTCAAAGGGGGCTGGGGAATTCGGATGGGATCACGGATGAAGACAGGCATGCCGGAGCATGGCGACAGGAAGAGAACGCCTTGATGGGAAAACGGAATAATAAATGTGCGACAAAAAAAACAAGAGCAGCAGTTGTCTAATCGCCAGGGCCGACGCGCTAGCCCGTCAGGATAGGCGGGGACAAGGCGAAACAAGAAAACAGATTGAAAGCGCAACGAGGCGTTCTCGTGCTCACGCGCGGCCGATCTTCGGCTAGCATTTTTGTGACAGCTGAGAAACTGCCTTCTATACAGACGGATGGATCATGGGAATTTAAAAAACAAAGAAACTTCTGCCACTCTTTGTGCTTGCCAGTTCCCGTGTGCACGCCTTTCGGACTTTTTTGGCTGTTCTTCCCATCTTCGTGAGTCTGTTCTGCCTGTCTTCTTGTTACTGACGGCTTGAAATCCTTATATTTTTTACAATTGCTTGAGCGTCCTACTGTGCCCTCTTTGCAGCCGTCCTGTCTCGCGTGCCAGCCTCGTTTTATTTATTTCTGCTTAAAATTTATTTCTACTGAGTCAAAAAAACCGAATAGTAAAATGTTGAAAAAAATGCTAAATAATCGTCATTAATGAAAGGTTCAGACACGGCATGCAGACAGGAAATTCAACAAAGACCTGCTTTCCCACGGCATTTTAATTCAATGAGAAAGTCAGTGAATGGCATAGGGACAGACCATTCATCAATAGTAAGCATTATTATTGCGACGCACTTCATTCTGAGCCCGGTCCATCTCCATCATGAGCTCCTCGGCTTCAGTGAGCGGACGCGGCTCGCCGTTCTCGTCCAGATGGACGTCTCTGACGTCCGCCGGCTGGTTTCGCTTGTTAGCCATCTGTGTGTTTTTCACTCAGAAAACTTGACGCCCATGCAAAGTTGCAGCTACTGAATAACTTTGACTATAAGCTGTTTTAAGGCCTTTATTCCAGATTCCGCTCACGTTGGTCGATGGCAACGAGACGGGAGAGAGAGACTGCGCAGCTCCGGGAAAACTGCGAGATTTGGGGTGTGTTTGGTCGGGGTGGCGGGTTGGCTGACAGGTTTAAGGATGCCAGCGGGACGGAGTTTGCAGCCTGCTAGCTTAGACGGGGTGCCGAATGCTTCAGTCGGTTGGACTTCAGAGAAAGGGAGAAGGGGGAAGGGAGAATAGAGGTACTGTATCCCGAGCGGGATCGGCGATGCTGTGACAGGCGAATGACGCCGGCCAATGAAGCAGCGACCAATGGCCGGGCGGGACTGGCGAGTGCACTGTAGGGACTGGCGCGGGCAAGGCAGGAAGGAGCCTGGAGGAGACTGCAGCTAGGGAGATGCGGCGCAACTAGCGACACTCTTTGAGAGCAAGTAAGTAGTTAAGTAGGGCAGCAGCAGCAGCTACTGACACACCAATAGACAGGGGAAGAGTGAGAAAGGAGCACAGCGGGGAGACGGGAATGGAAGAAAGAAAAGCTGGCAGAGCGGAGCAAGGGATAATTCCTTAGCTACCATGAACGTCTCAGTCGGAGCCACTCAGACCACTGTCGGCTGGCCTGTAGGACAGGCTTTCTTTGCGGATGCTTTCACAAAGTATAGGCCTAGCGGTTTGGCCCATCGTGGCCAGTTAATTAACGAGCGTGTAACGGCGAAATTCCTTCCAGCAGGCGGAATTGAGCCAGCAAGCCAGCAGCTGGCAGGTCACCGCGGCAATAGGAAGACGAGAAGAGCACAACCTGAGCTGCGATTTTTAAAAGGAAATTGAGAAGCTGGGAGCTTTCCGCTCTAGCCCAAGGAACAGAAGAAGCTATAAAGTAAAATCTTGCAGACGTAGAAGCACTTGCCAAGTAAGCGGAGTCGACAGAACGCACCTCACCAAGTTTTTATTCGGAAACTGTACTTGAAAATCTGCAAGGAGCTTAACATGCAATATACCAGCAAAAGTACATTGGGACGTTGGAGGTTGGCAAGATTACTGTGTTTTTTGCATGTGGTTTCAATATACAAGTATTTCCTTCGGGTGCAGCTTTTAAGAATGCTGTTTCCAAGGGCGCAGTTTTGTGCGCAGTCTCTTGAGGCTTTAGATTTTCATTCATGATTTATTGCGGGCTGCGGGTTTCTTACGTTCTATTTCATACAAAGGACGTTCCTCCTTTGAGTACTCTTTTTGCTCTAAATTTGTCCAGTCGTAGGCGGCAGTTCTCCACTAATTTTCTTAAAGTACGAGCTAGTTAGCAATTAACCTAACTGGAGCTGCGCAATAAAACAAATTTGCTTCGACGCAGGGTAAACGATGCTAATCTTCCCGTACTTATTTGCCCACCGAATCAAACGACATCGAATTCAAATGCGGCTCGCCAGACAGGGGTATTTCATCTAACGGGCAAAACCGCCCCCTCTACTGTCCGCTTGGACACAGAAGACTGGCAAAACCAGCGCAAGCAAATTATTAGAGAAAGAAGCCAAAGAGGCTGAGAGCCGCCGCTGTCTCGTTTGGCTGTATGATCAGCGGATATTTTGATTTGATCAGACAGGCCGATAGAGATGACAAGGATTGGGGAATGGGGGAAGAGAAGGGACAGCGAGCGAGCGAGCGGAGGGAGGTTAAAAAAATGTCCGAATCTGCAGTCAGGAGTTAGCGGGGAAATTAACCCAATCAGGGTCGCGAACCAACACGCAGGGGCTAGTAGTGTTACACACAGACACGCCACACAAACAGGATTCCCCGCAGCCTAGGCCTTTTCCCCCCTGCTAGTGTGTTCAGCTAGCTGATCGTTGAGCATCTCGGGATTCTGGCTCTCTAGCTCGCTCTATATAGAGCTACCTATATAGAGGGGAGGCAGGTTGCAAGATGGCCACGAAGGGCGGCACCAAATTGTGATTGCTGCGGGCCTGCTGGGCCGCCGAAAGAGAGAGGCAGAAGCGGAGAGGACAGGAATATAATAAAGCCTATCCAGTTGAGCGGCAGTTTAATTTCCGCGATAGAAAATCAGACTACAAAGCAGCGTCGCCGCTAACTCAAATATCCCCGACTCAGTGTGTCAGACACTCGTTAGAAATATTGCACTTTGAGCTCGGAGTAAAAATAACGCATTTATTATAAAAAACACTCTAAAACAGCGCCTGTCAGAAGTTAAACGCCCTTCACCTAGGGGTAGTCCCTTGTATGATCAAAAGACCATGAAAACTTAACAAAAACTGTAATTTAAAAATGAACAAAATCTTGCTTTATACTAGGAATATCAAACCAAATTAAAGAAACAAGATTAGCAATAGTAGACCGATCAAGTTATAAACTTACCAACCACAGCAATATATCATGCTATGCAGCCGAATCCTGATTTCATAACAAAAAATTAGAATAAAATATAGCGATTTTATCACTTGTACTGCCAGTAGTATTATGTGCAAATATAGGCGAAAATACAAGACGCGCAAAAAATTAAAGCTATCAACTTGCAATTTTTAACACACCTGATCTGTTTTCTGGTTCATTAGTAGCTGGATTTCCTCCAGCTCTGTTCTCGGAGCATCTGAAGCATCAACCTGAGCCATGCCACTTTATTAACTTGGAAATGCTGAAACTAGGCAATTTGCTTGGTAAAATGGTAAAACTGACTTGAATTCTCCAATAGTATTTTCTAAATAACAAATCCAGTGTTAGGCAAGTTACTTTGAGATAGTAACAATATAAATTTTGAGACTTGGATACTCTTCAGGAAGTAGGAGACACAATGATGCAGTCTATCATAATTAATAATTTAACTCTGGTCAAGTACCAATAATACAAATAAGCAGAATCTTTTAAAGGCTAAATTGAAACATGTGCAGCCTTTGGAATTACCTAGCCATTTTCATTAGTTACACATAGGCAAGTAGCTATTAGATAAAAGTAGCTCTCATTAAAAAACCTATGGACTAATAGTGACTTGTTGTATAAAGGTTGTTTACTGCCACTAGAAATGGACAGGTGATTCCCCAGGTAATAACCATTCATAAAACTAATATTATGCTTGCAATATTCTCACATTATAAATGATCCCAAAAAAGCTAACATGCTATACAAGAGACTAGTTTAAAATGTATACTACTAGTCAGTATATTATAATAAAAATGAACAAATAAAAAAGGCTTAGTCATGACAAGTGCAATAAAGAACAATGTAAAAATAATAATATTTTTAATTGCCATGGAGCACAAGACATTGTTATTATTTAAAGAAAAATATTTATATAATGGCCAAAATCTCAGCTTTTTGCCATTGAAAATCTTGCATTTATCAGCTATGACATAAGCAACTATTTACAATAAATTTTGTTTATCAATTTCTTTGCATAATTGCTATTAATTTTTGCATAATGGATAGCAAAAGGAAATCATTACCTAGTTGACAAATATATAGCTGCCATTGACATAGGAAGTAGTCGATACTAGAGCTTCTATAATAGCAAGAGTTGTCATTAACATGATCAAAGTCGCATTCAAAACTGCACTTTATTGGCAGCTACTAATTTACCTTATATAAAACTTTATGCGAAATGCCTTTAGAGTTTGCCCAAAAGCCAAACCAGATATACCATTGGAAGATATTTAGTCCTAAATTGCACCAATGACTATTTAGTATTTTATAGTAATATTAATAGCAATCATTTCTAAAGTAGTGCACATGGTAGGGACTTCAGTGAGATTTTGAAAGTTTGGTAAAACAAAACGAAAGTTGTTTACTATGATAAGTCTTGTTGTCTACTTTAAAAAGATACCAAGCTCAAAAAGATTGGTACATTAGAAAAAAAAGTTATACCAATTTTTGTGTTCCAAAGGTCAGTGAAATCTAGTGTATTTTTGCCTATCTATTCTGTGACCACGAGTACAGTTCTGAGTTATCCGAATCAAAATGATATGTATGTAAAAACTGTTGTTAAAAGTGTTTTTCACAAAGATAAAAAAACCTACAATATTTATTTGAAATAAAACTTGCTTTTTACTTTTTCTTTTCGTGTATTGCGATAGCTTTGTTTTACTTCTAAAAAGTTCATATGATTTTGCGTTACGTGATTTATGTGCGCAAATTATAACAATGTTTTCCTAATTAACAAGCAGAAGTTTCATTTCTTTCAAGAATTGATATGCAACATAAGTGATTATTATTTTTTTAGAATTAAAATTATATTATTACATCCCAAAACTTGTTTTTTGTTACTTTTACTTTCCGGTAAATGCAGACTAAAATCACTCTACATTAAGATAATACTTTGGCACTTTACAATGATTAACCTTAATCAAAGGTGAGTAATATAGTTAAACACACCTACCCCATTGATTAGGCAACCACTTAATCGATTTGTAGACTGCATCCACCAGGATACACTTGTGAATTTCATATTTGTAGCCATAAGTGACAGGGGGTACTCTACATTTTTCATTTTCCGAAGAATTCCGAAGCAAATAACAAAAAAATGAATCGCAGACCTTCTTCTCCATAAAATTCTGCACAAACGTATCGGCGGATAATTGTAGGATAATTATATAGATTCAGAGCTACAGCTTTGCAAAGTTTTCACATGAGTTTTTTTCTACCATAGAAATGACCAAATACAAATAAAATTAGCTTATCTTATAGCTATATTCTTCTTCTTTCCAACGAGGTATCACATGCCAAAATTCAATGAATAGTCTTTTCAAGGGAAGGCTTTAAAGTGAGGACCCTTTTTTGACTTGCGTCTTCACTCTGAAAATAAACATAAACACGGCAACCTTTGAAGCCACGCACCTCTTTTCGTCTATGACATTTTGTCCTGATTTTTTTAGCATTGGACAGAGGAAGAATTCTTCTTTCCAATGACTATTCATACATTGTCAAATATAGCTTTCTTTTTTTGTTTTTTTTAATGTGAAGTTGACTGTTTTTCAGCTTTTACGTGTACGTGTAACACTTTTCCGCGGCTCGCTGAAGTCCCTACACATGGCTTTTTAAGCTTTTGAGTATGTAATCAATGGGCTTATGATTTCCCAAGCTATAAATTATAGGCAATAATAATATAAGTTTTCTGAAAAATAAGGCTTTTTGACTAGCCTGCCTATAAAAATTTTGCTGCAAATTATGGTAATAATTGGAATTATCAAGCTTTTAAATAAGAGTCTAATGCAAATAAAATTATGCAATCTACTATAAAATTGTCTTAATTAATAAAGATCTACTTAATATGAAATATAGCACAGGTCTTTAAAGTTTAATTTTCACTTACTAGGTAGGACAAATACACCTAGGCCTAACTAGAAAGGTGTCACTGCCCTTAGATCAGAAAAAGCTTAAGTTCAAAGTAAAAAAGCCAAATGAATTTTATTTTTAAATAATTAGCTATTGAATTTTAAATAGTTCCTAGGCCTAACTTAAAAAGTAACAAAAACCTTGCTAGGGCCGATTTGTGTATAAACTAGTTTCTAGTATTTTTTAGGACTTAGTCTCTGCCTGATCAATAATTATTCATCTTAATGTTTCAAAAACATAGAAAATCTTTTAAATGTATGATGAAAGTACTTAACCTAAGCTAGCACTTTGTCTTTAATTAAAAAAAGCATTGCATTATTCAAATAATGCTTAATCTGGATGGCCAGTACTCGCAAGTATGGCAGTATGCTAACAAGTACATAGCAGCCCTACATATACCATACACAGCCAATTCTTTTTACACTAGCCAAAAATAGACAAAACCCTGTTTTGAATGTATTGATATATAACTCAAGGAAACCTTGAGTACTAAGGGTGTCCTTGATATAATTTTGGCCGATCGGTTTTTACCGACGCTAAGCCGACGTTAAAAACGTACATAAACCGGAGTGGGGTGGCTGTATACAGGACAAGATTTCAATCGGGGGGACAGGGAATTCCCACAACCTTATCCAACTAATGCTAAAAATAGATAAACACGAAGGACAACATTGCCGACGTTAACTTTCCCGACGCTAACTAATAATGCATGCAAACCGGGAGCCAAGTATTCGAATTGCAGTCGCAAACTTCCTATATAAATTCCTTTAAAAAATTTCATTTATTATAGTATGTGTGTAGCTACATGTATGTACAGTGTTTTCAATGCAACTATAGAGAAGCGATGTTACTCGACCCGCCGGTTGAGTCGCTGCTGCCTGACCCAACTACTCTAAGGACAGGCCGTGCCTTCTTGCTTGACCCGCCCGAGATAATTATCTGGTAGCTTGGATGTGACTGTGCGGCTAAGGTCCTAAAGTGCAATATTTTGCTCAAGGAGTTTTCTATGGTAATCCTGGGGTGCGAAACTGGGACCTGCGACCAGCCACCTGGGGGAATAACTAGTTTAGGGCGTCAGATAAACAATAGCCGATAAGAAGGGACTCAGCACAGGGCATTTCAGTGGGCTGGCGAGCTCCAACAATGACTTTTAAAGGGGGTGCAGGTGGGCCTCTTTCGATAGTTGATTTACAGCGCGACAGATATTTACGACTAAACCTGCTAACAAAGGTAAGCGGGGAGATCTACTAAAAAAATACGCTTCTAATCTGAGAGTTTGATCCCATGAAGAGGTTCATGAGGCGCATGGCATGGTTAAATGAGACTCCTATCAGCGCCAGTCTGTGCACGGTTTTTCAAATTGTTTGTAAATTACCTATTCTGACAGGCCTGGAGACACGCTATCTATGGCGCAACTCGTCCCCGGCTTTACATTAAAGTACATTAGTTCGGCCTCCAATCTCCAGTCCCCACAGTGGCGCATTAGCGATTCAAGCCAGCTGCGGCATGGCTTAAATGAAGTAAGAAAAGTTGAAGAAAAGGGGAATCAACTTGAGATTTCAAACACGATGTGTTCTGAACTAGCCTTCATTAGTTTGGCGGAGTATTGTAATAAAGCCCCAGATTAACAAGAGACTGCACGCATTAAAGAAACCAAAAAAGCAGCAAGAGAACAAGCAGGGGAAACTCACCAGCCACTCGAAGCTCGGCCGCAGTCAGGTGCGTCGCTCGTCAGTCAGCCTCAGGTAGTGCCGCACGTGATGTCGGGGAACAGGCGTTGATCTCGGGTGCTCGGTCTCAGTTGGGATTCAGCCGGAGGTGCCTCAACGACCGAAGGGGATGAAGAGGTTCGACTACCAGGGAGTGGGCTTCCTCAACCCAGTAGGGGGTTGATGCAGGGGCTGCATGGCTGGAAGAATACCTCAACCAGACCAGGGGCCTGTCGGGCGACACGGGTTTTGGGCCTAGAGAATACCTCGACAGGAAAACCAAAAGGTCTTGACGTCACCTGATGCGTCCCTGTGCGCTGCAGCTTCGTTCCGATTGGCTGCATTTTTTACTTATGCTCTAGTTTCATAGCGCAAAATCAAATGAAACTTTACAGGTACAAAAGCGCAACTCTCAAACTCCGTAATGTATTTTTCAGTCACAGATTGATATTTGCGATGGACTACTTCAACTGAACAGAATCTAATGAAAATTTACAATAATATTCAATTTTCATTTATTGTGTTCTTGTATTGCAATTTTTTCCAATGATAAAACTGCACGACTCGATCAGTCATTGTAATTACAAGTTCAGCTGCAGACGGTAAAACTGTAGTGGAAAATTGAATGACAGAAATAAAGGGCTGTAAAACTGAAACATGAAAACATGAAACTCTTATACCCTTTTGGTCATAAGTACCAAAAATATTGTTGATTGTTAATAAAAGTTTTGAATTTCAACCTGTTTGAAATGCTACGCTGTATCAATCGACCGGTGGTAGCGCCCCTCGACTGGCTATTTTTGGCACCTTAATTGCTCTTGACTTTGGCACCCCTACTCTAAAGTCTTGGCGCCCCCCCCCCTTAGTCAGGAGTCTTGGCGCCTCCTAAGATGCAGCCCCCCACAATCCAAAATCCTGGCTACAGTCCTGGGCGGCAACAATTCTTTTTTTATTATTTACATGCTGCAACGAACTTTTAGTACATGTAGCTATTGCGATTGTAAATGATTTTGTTATAAGTACGAGTACATGTATAGGTAGCAACTATATATTAGCAATCTCATGCAACTAATCTCGTAAAAGATGCAGTTCACTTAAAAACGTTTTCGCAATCTGGGCAAAGAAACCTGGAATTCAGCGGTCGGCCCATGTAAATCTTGGTGCATTCAACATGTTGCCAGGTAAGACATGATCGACATTCGACCCAGTCGACTGTATCGACATTTTCACTAGCGGACGTCGTTGTTGGCTCTCTAGCATTGCATATTCCATCTGAAAATGGAGATTTATCAGCTTGAGAGTTGCATTTTTGTGCCTGTAAAGTTTCATTAGTTTCTGTTCAGTAGAAGTAGTCCATCGCGAATATCAATCTGATTGAAAAATACACTACGGAGATAGGAACACGAAGAAAATGTTTGCAATTCCTCTCCAGCTTGACCAATCGGTCTGAAAATGGAGATTTATCAGTTTGAGAGTTGCACTTTTGTACCTGTAAAGTTTCATTTGATTTTGTTTTATAGGTAGGTGATTTTCGTTCGAAGTCGAATATCAATCTGAATATCAATCGGGAAACAAATGCGTGTTAACATTGTCAAGTCGTAAGAATTCGAATTGCTGCGAATTTATTTAAAAATAAACTGTTTCAAAATATAACTTCTCTTAAACTAAATTTTCTTAATTCTGGACTTGGTTTAGAGACTATTATCAATATCAATGCCAACCTAATCGAAAAAAGATTCTTACTTGGTGCAATCGGGTATAGGTTGATGCTTTGCTTAAATGAACAGTATTCCGCCACTGGCTCTGCATTGCTGCAATCATTCAGTAAGTAAATAGGAAACGCTACATAAAAAAATAATAAAGGTTTTCTTTGCTGGAGCAACCTGGGGACGAAGCGAATTTTCGCTTAAAGTCACACGCCCTTGATCAGACACCCCTTCAAATCACAATCCACCCCTTTTCAAATTTCTGGTTGCGCCACTGATACATAGATGATACCGCAGTGCACACGAGTCCTGGCAGTGATAACAGATGGCTTAATGAGGCAAATCCATCTTTTTTAAAATTTTGAGGACCTATTATATAAATTAACGATTCATATAAATAGTAAGTTAACCATCGGGCCTTCGCCGATAGATGTAATCACAATTTTTTACGTGAAAGTACATTATCCCCGTTTTCTCCTGTACTTGAGAAATTATGCATTTCCACTATCGAAAGGGGTGGAATCGAGTGGCGGATCCAAATGGGCAAACGGGAAAATAAAAAAACCAAAAGTTTGCACAGCATCTTTTTAGTTGATTGCTTGTCTGTGGTGCACCTGCGTCCAAAGATACGCTCGTAAGGTCGTATTTCTAACATATTGCTAACCTGGGCGGGTAAATAACTAGGTTTGCTCATAGTAACCCAAAAATTCAGCAATGAGATTGAAGTATCATCAATTGGGATCACAAGAGACAATCTTCACAATAAGAAATGGTGCAGGTTGTTTGATCAAAAAATGGCATAATAAAATAGCAATCCACACGGCTGAACTCCATGCCGCTATTCCTTGATCAACTTAACGGGTGAAGGAGCAGTTCCTTCAATGCATGTTTTACCAGAGACACTGACGCCAACCACTATTATAGGCACAATAGTTAGCATTGCCATCACACAATACCCAAAGAAAAAGATCCTGTCCGCCGAGTTGACAACTGTAATCCATTCGTTATGTGGGAGAACGGCTGGGCTGTCTGCATCAGGGACGATTGACTGCTGATTGTCGGCACGGCTGGCAGCCACCTTCTGCAACAGTTTTCTTGTGACAAGTCGGTTCAGGAAGAGTGCACGGATCAGTCGGTTGCTAACTCGGTCGCTGCTTTGTTGCTTCGAGTAGCAGCTGATCACGAACGCATTGCAGAGCACGTTTAGGATTGTCATGAACACTACGATGCTGAAGTACCAGGCTGCAAACATCAGTTTCTATTTTATGACTGAAAAAACAATAATCCAGTGTGTTAAGATGATAAAACGAATAAAAAACTCACTAATGAGCGGCACGGACTCGCTCTGCGTGGGTGTGTAGTTGCCAGCCAGCTGCAGGAACACGCACATGGACAGCACGATGGTGATGCTGAAGGAGACTCTCTCGCCGCAGTCTGGCGGCAGGCGGAAGGCGAGCGCAGAGATTGCGAAGAGCAGAACGCTGGGGAAGAGCAGGTTGGCGATGTAGAAGGCGGAACGTCTCTGAAATGGTTAGACGGTCCTATCCAGTGCTTTTATCGAGAGTAAAACAACTCAGGTAATAATGCATCAAAATACATTTTTGTACCTGAAACCTGACTGCAAAGATGACAGAGTCAATCGACTCAACTGTTTGCTCCTCCATAAAAAAATTTTGGATGCAGAACTCGTTGCTTTTCATCAGGAATCTGTTACTTGATAAATTTTCCATCTTCACCTTCATTATTGGATTCAAAATATTTGAATTGATGGACAAGCCACAAATCTGACTATCAAAAGGAAACAAGTACATTTCCATCTGACATTTAAAGGTGACGAGCAGTAACGTTTCTTGATAGATCACTCCATGGCTGTGTATCTGAACGAATGAAAGGTCCCTGGTGAGTTCTCGAATTTCCACCCTGATTTGCAAAAATTTACGATGTCATTATTAGAAGCGCATTGCAGCATTATTCCACAGTATAATAAAAAGGAATAGAAAATTCACTCACGCAGCTAAAGCAGTGACATCAGGTCTCCAGACTTTGTGCGGAGGCACAATAATTAATTTGGTGCTGTTAAATGTCGAGTTGAACTTTCCGTACCAGGACAAACGTGAATCAAACCAATTCTGTACGTGTAGGAAAGTTTAAACAAAAGTGAGTTTGCCTCGCTAAAAAGCTAAATCTGCAGAAGGGTTTTGACGCTTAAAGCGACATCGTCTCACAACCAGTGACGGTGCATGACTGTCCATTGCGCTGACTCCTGAAGCGCGTTCAGTCACACTAAATACGGTATGGCAGGCATTGGCACACACACAGGCAAGCACCCAGTCACGCACTCACATAGGGTGTACAAGCGGCGGTACCCCCAAGGCATAGTGTTTTAGGTATGTACACTCTCTAAGCCTTAGGTGGTTGCCCTCATGGGCGTAAATTTCACAACTGGCCCATAGCCCAACCAATTCGTGCACATGGCCCCAAATTAATGTGACCCTGCACACGAAACCGCGCTAGAGAAAAAAGTAAACCTACAACGCGGGGTCGAACCTGGACCAGTGGCGCACAAGGCAGACGCGCTAGACCTCGCTGGTTTTGCCTCGCTATATACTCGTAAATCGATTTAAGGAAGCTTGTCTTGAAAAAAATTTGCCAATTTCGTACATACCTTCATAAGCAAGAACTGCAAGGTCACCTCTTGAGATGTCGAGTCCTAAAAAATGGATGAACGCGAGTAAAAGTAAATTTACAGATTGCTGTTAATCTCTACGGTATTCTTACAGGTGCGTAAAAATAAACGTACCACTTTGACGAGACTGTACGGAAAAATGTTCAGGTACACAGTGTTGGCCGTCCCATTGTCGGGGGGCGGTCGGATCGCGCTGTTGTAGCCGGTGTCCAGCTTCAGCGCTGCCGCCACTGCTTCATCTGGCGAGGAGGCACTGACAGCCCCTTCGACTGAAGCGGCGGACAGGACAGTGCAGGTTAGGGTGAAGCAAACGGTTGAGAGCATCGCAAAGGCCTGGACTGACTGGTTGGAGGCAGAATTGAAGCCCGCATTGACTATTTATCCTTGCCAATTAGCTGCTGCAGCACGTAACGAGCCAACATTTGATTCAGCTGAAATGCAGCAATATTTGCCTAATTTGGCAGATGGAACTTTTTTATTTGTACAGCAACTTGCCCGTCACCATGGATACCAAACTGGCATCCAATATTGATTGACAGTTGATTCCCGAAAATTTGGGCTCTGTTTAACTTAACGCTTGGATTCACGCCTATTTGATGTTGAATAGTTGCATATGTTCGATTGTTTGCTGTGCAGAATAACCTCGCTAACAGGCAAGATAAATTTTATGGCCAATCACGTGATGATAAGGATGTGCCTGGTTCGCTAATCCTTCCAAACTGTAAGTTCTACGAATTGATCTCCGACCACCGCTGCGCTTTAATCATTGTCAAAATTAATCACCGTGATTTTCGTGAGAAATTTTTCCCCAATCAATGATCTTTACGCTTTCACAAAGCAAAAGACTGGATCTATAAGCAGTAAATTCCCTTTAATCGTTAGTATTTCAATCAACTGAGAGCACTCAAAAAAGCCCAGCCTGTTGCGCAAGATGATTACTGAGACACATACCTATTGATTCAATTCTGCTTTTCGCCTTATCAACTCTAAATCGCAAATATACTAGGAAGTAGTCAGCTTGAGCTCGTCTCCGTTGGAAGACCGACGGAAGTTCAGTTTTAAGCGGTATTTCTAGTGAATAATCAGTAATAATCTTCGAAAAAAAGTATTAAAATTGAGACTGAACAATACGCGTTGTACAGTTTAAACATTTAAAACCTGCAGGCATAACTTGTGCCCGAATCAAAAAGCTTGCGGTGACCAGCAAAATATTTTTTTTATCAGAGAGATTGCTTCGATGCAATATCTGCGCAGCTAGCTTTCTGAAACCACTGCGATCAGTATAAGTATTAAGATTATTCAGTGATCTCTAAGTAGTCTACTCAAGTGTTGAAGGGTCTTGGATTGCTCGGATGTACTGAATTCTGACATTGCGTCGAAGCGAAGTCTTACATGGAGTTAGGAATATTTTGAAAGTAGACATTATAAAGGGATAGATTGTGCTGGATCGTGCTGGAAACTTTATCAAGCAGAAATAGCAGCGGAATTTTCTGACTTTACTTTTTTAAGAAAATTCGTTTAGTATTGTTTTAGCGTATATTTATCTGTTTTCTTAGTTGCATTAAATAGCTATTAAAGTAGGACATAAAAAACTAAAAAGATCGTACAAGAATAAAAGCACATGTAAAAAATTTCGAACTGCCGAACTTCGCGTCGAGCTTGAGCGCTGCCACCACCGCAGAGTCGGGAATGGCAGCCTCTCTGCGCAAGACTGTGCAGCCAGCGATGAGCCAGATGAGAAGTTAGAGAAATAGTGATAGGTAGGGGGAGCAACCGGGCGTGGAAGCACGAGCTTAGGATTCGCTGCAATCCTTCGAGAGCACTGAGGCCAAGTTGATCAACTATTGTATGCACAAGCCAAGTGAGAATTCACATTTTTACTTCTATCTACGTTTGCTTCTATCCACTGAGGGATGGATCCGTGACCAATAGTCCGTAGTGGACAGCAGGCTGGTGCCCTGCAAACACACATCCGGCATTAATGTCTGGTGCAGTGTTTGAACAAGAACTGCTGCTTCATTATTTTCTATCTACTTAGCAGCAGATAGGAACCTATCGGATGAATCCAATCGCTCATGCAATTTACGGTGCCGATTTGGTAGATTAACCGAGGTAAAAAATTGCTATTGCAATTGCAGAACTGCAGCCTTTTCCCAATGAATGCAGCTGATGATAATGTTATTAAAACGGAGCAATTTGGCAGCCAAAAACCAAACTCTTGGGGTTACGAGCCTTTAAGACGGTTAATCGTTAGTGAAAAAAACATCGGTTGCCCCTAGAGCTTTATCCGTTTCTCAGACGTACAGCAAGAGGCTCTTGAAGATAAGCGTGAAAGTGGAATGAAAATGAACAGAAATGAACAGTGTAGCGAGACTCCGAGTATCTGCATTAGCAACCTGAATAGGCCGCTAAGTAAAATGTTGTATTTTCATTTATTGCAATAAAAAGTTTCACTGGCACAAGGTTTTGCATTTCAGATAAAACAATGCTTTATGTGCTAAATTTAGTTTTTGCTCGAAGTTTGTAATTAAGAAACTCGTGTATAAATAGGGATCTCTTTGTACTTCAGCGTCCGAAAAATAACTAATTTACACGTAACAATCAGCACAGCACAGAGACATATAATCAGCCAATTTTGTGCCTGGCGCATCGTACTCGATAACAAAGAAGAATAGTGAGTAAAAATTCCCCTGCTTCTCAGAATCATCACACGGGGCCAGTAGTGCTAACTGGGAGAAAAGCGCGCATTTATCAACGGCGCTTCAATTTCGTTGTTTGTTTTAAATAGCAAATGAAAGAAAGCAAAAAGATAATTTACTCAGTAAAATTAGCGCGCATGTTAATCAGAAAAGCATTTTGCTTCTAATCCACAATTTTTTAAGTCACTTACTATCACGCGAAACTGAAAGTGAAAAACAAGTACAGGTGCAAAGAGGGACAGAGCAGTCAGCGAGAGCGAATTACGAATGAGTTGAATGAGCTGAATCTGAAACTGAGTCTGGTGAGTGGCGGCGCCCGCAGTGCTCGGTGCGCGAGTTAAAGGCAAGCGGCAGAATACTGACTTTTAGTAGCGAGCGTTGCTGTGCGGGTGCAGCCTTCTGAGCAGTCGGCAGTGCGAGGGTGTTCAGTAGGAGCAACACGGGGCGCGGCGCCCCCTAGCACCAATACGCGTCCTCCTCGCCTTCGTCTTCTTCCCCCTCGACGACATCATCGACCTCGTCGCCGTGTCGGACGCTGACGATGGCCGGCATGGCGGTGGCCGCCTGGTAGCGGAAGGATGACGCCAGAGGGCGCATCGACGCGGCCGCGGCAGCCGTTGTCGACGACAAATGCGGCAGTGGAGTTGGCCGACGCGCCATCGGCGGCGACATGTCATCGTAGTCGCCGCTCATCGCCGCTGCCTCAAGCCGCGCTTCGTCGTCATCGACGTCTTCAATCTCGGCCGCGGCGGCCGCTTCATCCTCGTCAATCTCCGAGTCGATCAGGACGCCAGAATTCTCGTCGTAGTCTTCGTCGCCAGCGACAGCGGCCGCGGTGGCAGACCAGCCGGCGCCCACGGCCCGGGCCAGGGGAGGCGGACGCCGGGTCGGTGAGTCGCTGAGACGAGGGAAGTTGATGCAGATCGAGCCCGCAGCGCCTGGCTGCCGACCCAAAGCTGTGCGGCCAAGGGTGGGCGACGGCATGACATGAGGCATCCGGTCTGGTGGCAGCGACGGCTGCGCCTGACGCCAGGCGGCTGAGAGAGGCACTCTGATAGGGCGCTGCAGACTGGAACGAGGAAGTGGGCTGGGACTCCGCGGCTGCTGTAGCTGAAGCGGCTGTTGCGGTAGCGGCAGCTGCATGGGAGGCGAGGAGCCGCCGCCAACCATTGTCATTGCCACTGGCGGAGGTCCAGGCGTGGTCGGTGACGGACTCTTCGATCTGGAGTCGAGCGATGTAGCCAGCATCGCGGGCGAGTGGTCTTGGAAGCCGTGTCGAGCTGCACCAGCCAGCAGGCCAAAGCCGAGGGCCGGGGCGACCATTGGCCGGCTTGGCGGCCGACCCGGGTAGGAGGCAAAGGCGGCGGCTGCGGCGGCGGCTGCAGCGTCAGCGGCGGCAACAGCTGCGGCCTCCTCCGATGAGCGCTGGCTGCTGCGACCTGGATAATATTTTAAATTTGGTTGGGGCAGATTGCAGACAACTAATGAGAGCTCTCTTCGGTGGATATCTCGAGTGAATATCCATTGTGTTAGGTACTTATCTTAATTTGAAAATGGTGAGTCGTACAGATAAATTCTAGAAAATATTAGTACGTAGGTAGTATTGTTAGGAAATGGAAATAATCAGCGAGAGAGAGGAAGCAAGCAAGCAAATTTTTTATTGAGGCGTCCCAGCTTTATTAATTGTACATGATCACAGTACGAGACTCATTTGCATGCATTGCCATAATGGAAACTTGCCATAATGGTAATCTTGGGACTCCCAGGTCGGGACCAGCTTGGCAACATTAGGAAAAACTTTCAAAATGACGCATGGACGGGTGAGCCAAATTCATGGATGGGATCAGAGCACAGAGACTTGTAGCCACAGTGCACCTGCATGATGACCGGAAGGTGGTGGATTCGAGTCCCGGCTCTAGGAGAAAATTTGTGCCCTTGAGAAAGGCACTTGATTCCGCATTGCTTCAGTCCACCTAGCTGAGATCGGGTACCAGTTTGAGCTGGGTAAATTTAGAGTGGGTGTTGCTGTACACAGCCCTCGGATGCGCCGTGCAGCTGCGGCTGTGCCGTTGGCTGCACATCGGGTCGAAAGGTAGGCTGTCTAAATTTATTTATATTTATTTATGACCTATAATCATTGCATACTACTCATTAGTCGCTTATAAAATCTAGGCAGCAGGGCAGGTTAGCAGCAGTGATCAGCAGAGAAGCGCGCGCTAATGGAAGGAATCAACCCATCGCTGAGCCTGGCATTACCAAAGTAAGCGGATCGTTCATATCGCTCTCTCTCAGCGAGTCGGTGCGCCTGGTCGATCATGCTCGCAACCGCGAAGGCAAACCCACCTGAGTGCGCCGACTGCTGCTGGAGGCTAGTCGGAGACTCTGCCTCCTGGTACCGGTGCTTCTGCGGCCGTTGATGCTGCATCTGGTGCTGCTGCTGATGATGGAGCAGCTGGTGTGACTGCTGGTGCTGTTGGAACTGGTTTTGCATCTCGTGCTGCTGCAATTGCTGCTGCTGATGTTGGTGAAGCTGCTGGTGCTGTTGTTGGTGATGCGGCAGTTGATGCTGCTGCAGGTGCTGCTGCATCATCGGATGCGCCTGCTGCTGACGCCAGGATCGAGCGTCCACTGGCGACACCGGCGGGCTCGAACTGCCCGGAGTTTGCGGACTCTGCGCCTCTGCATAGTTGCGCATTATGGCTGGCCGCTTCGGAGGCTGCTGCATTGGGAGACGAATTGCGGCGCCCAGTGTTTCGTAAAGAGCAAAACCTTTCCCCAGTTCTGAATCTGAATCCCACACAAAAGTTTATTCAGACTTAAAAGGCTTACATGCTGCTGCACCAGCTGCTGAGCAGCCAGGTGTTCTGTGACGTCATCCATTCGGTCTCTTCCCGAGTCGCCGACGCTGCCTGCTTGCTTCAAGATTGAGAAGGCTCTTCTCTGCTGCTGCTGTTGTTGCTGTTGCTGCTGCTGTTGCTGCTGCTGCGGCTTTTGTTGATTCTGCTGTGACTGCTGGTGCCGGTCAATGCTGGACATTGGCGCCACGGGCTGCTGACCGCTTGGCGACCGCGGCATGGCTGCATGATGGCTGAAGTTGCGATTCAGAAGTTGGATGGGTAACACTTCGTTTTTCTCACTTATGACGTCACAATGCATTGAAAAAGCCAACAATCATGCAGATTGACGAAAGACAAAATAACGAAATCCACACTAAAGCAGCCAAGCAACCTAATTGACCATAAAGAATTTCATTTATAAATACAGGAAGTCATGCACACATTCCCTTCTTTCTACTGCGTGCAGTAGTAAATCTCAAGCAATGGGCAGTAAAAAATACAATTTAAGCTATCATGTAACAATCTGAGATTCATTAAATAATCATTAAATTGAATAAATTTCGCACATCCTAAAAACTGTGTTTTAGCACCTGTGAGCAGACTTCGAAATCCCGCCGTCACCGCCGCTGCTGCCACCTGCGCCGCCACTCCCATCGCCACGCACACTGAGATGTTTCTGATGAGGATGATGATGATGATGCCGCTGATGCTGGTGATTGCTCTCGTCCTCTGAGGAGGCTCTGGAGTTCAGACTTTCGTGGGATTTGTGCACGTTCACCCGGATCATGTTGTCCATCAGGCGAGCCAGGAACGAGGCCTGCTTGGCCTGAAAGCAGCGGTTTGAACGGCGGAGCGGGCTTTGAAAACTGGGGACTGGGTGAGGCGCACCGGCTTATCAATGCGAACAAAGCCTAGCAGACACATGCGATTCACCGCGGCATGCTGATAGAGAGATCAGATAGCGGGGCTCGCTTCACATGCATTCCTCATCCGCTTTCTACTGAGAGATAGCTCACGCATACCGAGTTGGAAAAGGGAACCAGCACCAATAATAGTGCCCCGCCCGTCCCCGACATACTCAACGTCCTTGGCCGGGTTGGAGCGTTCTTCGGAGAGGGCATCTAGAGTGCACGGGCACTTTTCCAACGGTTGGCTAACGGAATTGTCACGCTACGAGGAAGGTTGATCAATCAGGTAGCTTTTACATGCCGGAAACCCCGGAGAACTTTTGCTCCAAGTCCCTACATTTCATTGTTTACTCCTAGCAGCCAAAGTTTACTCCATGAAGAAGATAAAATTAAAACAAATTTTCAACCGAATATATTTTACAAACTTAAAATAAACTATTGAAACAAAGAAAAGCATCTTAAAGTGTCAGAGAAAAAACTGAAACAAAATTCCCATTTCTTAATAAAAAAATTTAAACTACTGTAAGTCCAGCACTGCAAGTCGAAGTGTCTCCCTACTTCGATAAAAAATTTTATTCCGTTAGTAGATGAAAGCAAATAATTAAAAATCCATCGCTACGTGAATAGTGAATAATTAATTAGTTGGAGCTAAAGCAACCGCATTCTGATTGGGTCCCAGCGGTGTGAGTTTGGCAAGCTTAATACTTCGAAGTAAGTTGTTAATGAAATGTTAGACAAATTGAATAATAAGCGTTGTGTGGTGATTAGTGTGTATAAAAAATTGAATAATATCAAAATATATTTTTTATATGAAAGCTCCTCGAAATCATAATTAGCTGAATTGGAAGTCTACAGGTAAATTTCAAGTTTGACATGTTTCTAATCTTTACTGTATTGCATCCGGAATTTTCCATCTGGTGCTGTGATATCCTTTCCAGATGAATAAGCAAATATCTAATAAATAGCTTTGCATGCGTCAAGTTTTTCCCCCACTGTAGCGTAGAGAAGCTTTGGCCACTTTTAATTAATAATGAGCAACAGAAATAGTGATTAATTAAACAAAACAAATCGTTTTTCATTCCCAGCGGAGTTGAGTTGGAGAAAGAAAGCGAGCCTAAGCAGTGCACAGGCCCAGCAATGTACTGCTTTGTGTAGTACTGTAGTACTGTAGTACTGTAGTACTGTAGTACTGTAGTACTGTAGTACTGTACCTCTTCCAGTCCCAGGCCCAAGTTGGGCCGAGCAGGCGCCGGTGGCACCGGGGTGACCTGGAGCGCACAGTTGGCATCTTTGTTCAGATGTGGGGACTGCAATGTCATTGCTAGGACAATACAAGGGGTGGAGCGAAAAGTCCAACACAATTGGCCAGAGGGAAGCAATTGTTCGTTAAAGCTGGGATAATATTTTCATCTCACTTGTTAGCTGGTGATCGGAGCAGAAATTGTGCCGGATTATTTTTCTACGTCGAGGCATGCACAGTCAGTTTTTTACGTTTAAGAAGCGTGTTAAAATTGTACAAACAACAGTGCAGAGTGACTCTATTGTCATGGAAGTTTAGCTTGCTCTCAAGGGGATGCACTACGTAATTTTATTGGTTGTCCGTCATGAAAATTCTGGCAGTCAGTTCAGTACAAAGACTTACTGTTCCTGGTTTCTCCTTGCTGCTTTTGAACGCCTTCCAGTTGTCCACAATGAGGTAACCGGCGTAGATTTTTCCAACAGTCAGCTTGAACTCGTTCAGCTCTGAAAGGGCCGGGTCGATGCTGCGTCAGGCATGGGAGCTCAGCCCAGCAGCCGGCTCACTCAGTCTGCGAAAACTTACCATCGTCCGGTGGAACGAGCTTGTTGAGACACTTCTTAGCTCGCAGCGGCCACATCTTCTGAATGCTTTGACGCAGCTCTTCATCCTTCCTGTCCATCTCGTCCGCTACAGACATTTTGATGGCGAGGGACTCGCGAATCAGCGCGAAGAGAGTTGTGGTGAAGTGGACGGTGCCATTTTCGTCCACCGGCATGTTCATGCGAATCAGCTTCCGGTACGCCAGCTTACTCGGACACTTTTTACCGAAGCCAACAGGCGGCTCCATGTTGCGCAGCATCTCGTACATATCGGTGTAGTGAATTCGCCCCGTGGCACCCGGATCGAATTCCGCCCACACCCGGCTGTATTCGTCTAGGTGGTGCGGGCCCAGGATAGACGAGTCCCGGGTCAAGTAGTCAAAGTTGTCCATAATGACCGCCACGAACAGGTTGAGCATGAGAAAATTGCAGAAGAAAATAAAGGAGACAAAGTAAATGTACGAGATGTTGTTGCCGCAGCTTCCAACAGATTCTTCCGTGACTGATGAGGCAGCCGAGCTGCTGGATGCCGCCGCGGCGGACGCTGACTCGCTGCCCGACGGGGCGAGCTGCTCGCACTCTTTGGGGTGGGTGCAGGCCAGCATGATGGACTGCCAGGCCTCGCCCGTGGCGCACCGGAACAGCAGGACGAGGCCCTTGTCAAACGACTTGAAGCTGTTGTGACGGTTGATGTCGCCGCTGTTGTCAATTTTGATGTTGCCGAAGACCTGCATGCCGATGATGGCGTAGATGAAGAACAGCATGATGATGAGGAGGCAGACGTAGGGCAGCGCCTTGATGGACTGGATGAAGGTCCACAGCAGGATGCGGATGGTGTAACCCTGGCGGAGTAGCTTGATGAGGCGGGCGGCGCGGAACAGGCGGAGGAAGCCGAGGTTCGGAAAGTTTTGCTGCTGCAAAGTGTCAGGAGGGGGTTGGGAAGAGGGTTGCGTTTGGTCGAATAAGCTAAACTCATGCTTAATGATAACTTATACTGCCTCAGTCAATATCAAATGACCTATCAAATAACTAACCTGCAACGCTGAGACCAGGACGTCCGTGATGCTGCCAATCACGGTGATGAAGTCGAATATGTTCCAGCGATCTCGGAAATAGTTCTAAAAACAAGTTTAGGTCCAAAATTCCGGTGAAAATCTGGTAATTTCTTCAATAATTTCAATTATTTATGTCAGTATTCCGCAGCTGAGAAAGCAATGGCCAGAGGAAAATAAACAGAAAGGCTAATTAATCAAAGCAAAGGAAACGGTAAGCAGATGAATACCGGCAAGGACAACACCGATTTAGAAATCACTTCCAGTCGATGAAAAAACGACAAATTGAGATTTGAAATGATTTTTTCCGCTTCTCTGAAGGTTTCGTTGACCATTACAACATATTTCATAAAGTTTAACGAAGAGACAGATGACCGCATCTGCAGTCTCTCTAAGATAAGAGATTTTACGAGCGTACAACAAATTTATTCCAAAACTAAATGAATGAAAATTTTGTGATTTTTGGAGATCACGAGACGGATAATAAACACGTCGAAACGAACGACATTAGAAACAAAGGGATGTAAGCGAAGTTGTTCTAAGTTTGTGCACTCAAATAATCACTGACTAATGCTAATGACTTCTACAAACTACTCTGATTAATGCAACCGGCAGGATAGTTGACTAGCGCGCATCACCTTGGGACCAAAGGCGAGAATTTTGAGTATGCACTCTACTGAGAACATAACGGTGAATGCTGAGTTCAGGTACACCAGTGTACTGCAGTAATGCCGGTAGGACTGGTGCTCGGGGTCCTCCAACCCGTCTTGGGTTTGACTTTCGCGCCTGTAGTACTGTTAGTTTAGGCAGTTGAGGTCATTATAGCATGGTGGCACATGGAACCCTATTTCCTACTGGCTGGAGTTCGTTTAAAATGTCGGTCAATCACAATGCCACTGTTGGTAGACCAGCTTAATTGAATTGATTATTTAGACTGTTGATTTTGATGACGAGGAAAAGAAAGAATAATTGTGTTACTCGCCCTGTTATGTTATTTTTGGAAGGATAGGGTCAGGAAGTGAGGCTGCTGCTCCACTGAGGGTAAGGTAGGGAGGGGGTGAGGTGGCTGCCGAAAGATTGAGGGTCGGAAGGGGGTGAGTGGGGTTGCTGTTGCCTTTAGGGATGATGAGGAAAAGGAAGGTTGGTAGGGGGTGAGGTGGCTGCCGAAAGATTAAGGGTCGGAAGGGGAGTGAGGTTGCCGTTACATAGAGGGTAAGCTAGGGGTGAGGTGGCTGGGTCGGAAGGGGAGTGAGGTTGCGGTTGCATTGAGGTGTGAGGTTGGTAGGGGGGAGGGGGCTGCAGGAGGATAAAGGCGGAGGAGCCTGAGCTGATGAGGGCTCGGAAAGAATCGGACAAAAAGTGAAAAACTTGGATGTTGGATTTTTCAAGTTTTTTCATGATATTTAATTAATAGTTCAAGAAGAAAGCTACTCAAATTTCAAGGTGAGTAAAATAAAAAAGGAGAAAGCACTTAGGTACCCTTTAGCCACCAAGCTGATAGGCATAAATTAGTTTAAATTCGATGCTCAAGGTGCTTCAAGAGTGCTTGGGTACTTTTGATCAAGAAAAGTTTGATTAAATATTTTTCAATGCAATTAAAAATATTGCAACAGCAAGCAAATAAATATCTATTTTGCAGGCAAGTCCATAACCATTTTATATATTGTTGAGTAGATGAAAATGGCACTCGAAGCTAAAAATTGTGCCAGCCATCTCGAGTAATCCTACCCGAATATCTAAGCCAATCATTTTCAGTATGCACTCGATGGTAAACACAATAGTGAACACCGTGTTAAGATTTTTCATGATATCGTTGTACGTGGAGTAGGATCTGGTCGGGTCGTAGAACTGAAATTTTCGAGTTACAGATCGGCATTAACCGCGGATTCAACCGAAGTGCTTCTATCAACACCGAAGCAATCAGACCGCTAAGATCTGTGCAGTCTGGTGAACCATGAACGCATTGCAACGCTAGTGCCTCCGGGTGCAGTATGACGAGTATCAAACCAATTCATGTACGTAAAATAGTAACCTAAACTAAAAGCAAAATCCATTGCCCGACGAAGCACTACTATCAAATATTGCTTTGGCGGCCTACCTTCATCATCAGGATGAGAGTGTTGAGCGCGATCATCACCATGATGAAGTATTCGAAAGGCGAGGACACCACCAGGCGCCAGATGCGATACTTGATGGAGTTCTGGTTCTTGGGCATGTAGCGGCACAGCGGGCGGGCGTTGATGGCGAATTCGATGCATTGGCGCTGGGAAATAAAAAAGACAGCACCACTGAGAGGTTGCTTTGATGCGACAAAATAATGAGCTCGGGTGTTGGCAAGGTTCTTGCTGAGGTCAACCAACAACAGCCATAGAGATGACCCCGATTAGCAGAGTATCAGCCCGTAATCTCAAGGATGTCAACGGATGCAGCCCAACAACCAACCTGATTTTTGTCGATCTCCTGGTCAACCAGTTCGTTCTCGCCCTGCTCTTGGAAGGTGATGATGATCAGGGCGACGAAAATGTTGACAAAGAAGAAGGGGAAAACGATGAAAAAGATGACGTAGAAGATGGCCATCTCCTTGCGGTAGTCGGGCACCGGACCCATCTTTACGTTCGTTGCCGCCATTGAATTCTTCAAGACTCTGAAATAAGCAGCGAAGATTGTTTGCTGATTACTTATACTTTTCTACTACACTACTGAAAGTAGAAATAGAAGAGCGTCAGCTTACGCTGGCCAGCCCTCTCCGGTTGACACTGTGAACAGGGTTAGCATCGAATTACCAACGTCGTCGTAATGGAAATTCTGCTTTAACCATTGGCGCTCCATCATTACGGGAATCTG
This sequence comes from Macrostomum cliftonense, assembly GCA_950096795.1. Taxonomy (NCBI): domain Eukaryota; kingdom Metazoa; phylum Platyhelminthes; family Macrostomidae; genus Macrostomum; species Macrostomum cliftonense. Next base: position 119,117 of record CATNEM010000116.1, on the reverse strand, counting down.
CGAGCTGCCCTCGTAGTAGAAGAAGTATCCGCTGGAGAAAAAAAATCGGATTGAGATGAAACTTTATTCAGAATGCTCAGATGGAGAGTATGGACGGGTCGGGATTCGATTAGGGGGGGTCAGTTATTTGGAGTCCATGAGCGGTGCCACAATGCTGCTATCTATCACACGTACTGGCACTCCCGCTCAGTCTCCTTTGAGGCGTCGGTGCAGTAGCAGAATTTTCCCTGGAACAATTGCACGGCGATGACGGCAAAGATGAACTGGAACAGGCAGTACACGATCAGAATGTTGAACACATTCTTCAGCGAGCTGACAACGCAGTTGAACACCGCCTGGATGGGGCGTGGGGTTGACAATTAATTTACGCATTGCCAATCTCGCAATATGAACGCTAAAGATGTCTAATATGTTTTTGAAGAATTTATTTTAAAAAAGCTTGCCTTCAACTTCGGCACCCTGTTGATGGTTTTCAATGGTCGCAGAACTCGCAGAACGCGCAGGCTCTTGATGGTGCTGAAGTTCTTCGCGTTTCCAGGCACCGGGGTTCGACTGGAACGATTGAAACGGCATGGCAAAATGGCGAATGCAAGTTCGGGACTGCAATCTGTCATAGCAACTGCTGCAGTGCCTGAGCTAAGTGTAAGTTTCTGGATTTAAAAATTACTGTAGGAGCGAATAAGCAATGTTTGCACAACAGCCGAAAGGTTAAGCTCTGCTTCTTCTGCTTCCGCAATTGGATTCCCATGTGCCCAAATTGGACCAAGTCCAAATCAATGACTCTGATCCCGGAGATTCGGATTATGTAATGATAATTGTTTGGAATATGCCGTTCTTATAGAACAATTAACAACTAAATTTCATTAATAAAGCCTAAATGATGTTTTTATTCGAAATCCTGTGCAAAATTAATGTCAGGTGAGCTCAAAAAATAAGTTATTTACGAACATTAAGTGTGCGGACAATTTATGCTACTGAAATAGGCGCTGCAAGTAGTAAGAGTGTAATATTACGATAAATATCAAATAATTTCATAGTTAAGTAGCTTAACTGTAGCGACTAAAAAACGCAATGCTAGAGTGCTAAGGACATCTAATGCTCAACTGTCAGATTGGTTGGGTCATGCATCAGTGTCTCTGAATTACTTAACGAGGTGCTGCCATCAGTGTGATTATACGAGCTGAATTACTATATTTTGCACAGCCCCCAAACTTGGTCGGGGATGTGGAAGTCAGGATTTTAAACCTCAACTGTACGACACAGTGATTACTATTGTTTAGGAAAAAAACAAATAAATAAACGTTTGTTGTTCTTCCAGCGCCGCTGCGCCCCTTTCCCATCTCTGAGCTACACAGAAAACACAAATTGGTTGCAAAACACAGTCGGAACAAAACATTGAGCTGTTTATGGCGGGCACTGCTGGTGCCGCTTCAGCCGGTTGCTTTGGCTTTACTTACGAGGACAAAACGGTCGCTTTGGTGGGAGTTGAGAAACTATAATAGTGCAGGGGATTCGGCGTTGGCTTTAGATAAATTTTAATTTGTGCTTGGCACCGCGACCTCTTCTTTGGCTATAACTTTCTGCGATTTGGGAGAAGTCGAAATGTACAATCCCACTGGCAAAAAGGCGAACAAAGACTTTGAGCATGCGTTAGCTAAAATCGTTTAATTTTCCTATGCCTGGCAATTAGTTTAAAAAGACTGGCTGGCTGGCCTGAGGGTGAGGGAACGTGACTAATAACCAACTGCATTGTGACGGCACCTTGATGTAATGAAAAATTCGGTTGTGCAGAAAAGCGAGTGACAGAATCCGTTCTAATCAAGGCAACCGCTGATGAAACTTCCTACGTATAAGCATACCTGGCCGGGGTACTATCGCCGGGGTCAAGAATCAGAATAATAGGGTGCGAATTCAAAGGCTAGGTTAAATAGATAGCTTAGGCAAAGTGGCAGCTCCATCATTGATCGTCAATCATTGATAATTTGGATAGTCATCGCTTTCGTAAGGGTTAATTGAATGATAAATCATCGATTTTTTGGCACAAAAAGCTCAACAAAAAATCACTTCAGGCTAGCCACATGACACAGAAGGAACAGTAATATTAAGAAAAGAAAATTAGAGGTAGAGCTCATAAGAGCTGATTTTGCGACTCACTTAATCACGAAGGCAAACAATGCGCAGAGTACCACTGTGGCGTCGAGGATGTTCCACAGATCGCGGCAGTAAGCGCCCGGGTGCAGAATGATGCCGAGGTCAATTATCTGAGGATGAGTTGTGTAAAATTCTATTTAGTGCCTCTATACCGGTGAAACTTATAACCGTCTGAACTTTTGTTATAATTAGCTCTTATTATTATTTTTATGCAAACACCTTTTGGGTGCTGATTTTTATCGATTTCATTTGAGAGTTTTTTCTAAGAATTGGGATGATAACCTGCTGGACCTGAGTGTCTGCGGAGGGTTGCACTATTTTATAGACTGCGGGGGGTTAGGCTGTTTACTTTTATGACCTGCTGGACCTGAGTGTCTGCGGAGGGTTGCACTATTTTATAGACTGCGGGGGGTTAAGCTGTTTACTTTTATGACCTGCTGGACCTGAGTGTCTGCGGAGGGTTGCACTATTTTATAGACTGCGGGGGGTTAAGCTGTTTACTTTTATGACCTGCTAGACCTGAGTGTGCAGTCGGGGTTGGGCTTTTTCATTTTATGATCTGCTGGACCTGGGTGTCTGCGGGGTAAGCTGTTTAATTTTATGGTGTCTGTGGGGGTGGTCTGTTTCGCTTTACGATCTCTCCTTAATTAGAGCACCAGTTTTCTTTAAAAGTCGGTGATTTTTATTTATTATGATTCCACCTTGACTAGTCCACTGTTAATCGTCAAAAATCAACAAACCTTGAGCACCATTTCGATGGTAAAGACCAGAGTGAAAGCGTAGTCAAAATAGCCCAGGAAAATGTTTTTCGGCGTAGAATTTCTAATATCCACGGGGTCCTCCGCAGCTAGAGCGATGCTGCTGGCGCATATAATTATCATAATGAACAGATCGAAGTAGCGCAGGTTTACGACGAAATGGCAGAAACGACGGATTCTGAAATTTGAGTAGAAATGTTTTGTTATAAGCATGCACTTCTATGTGCCTACTGCATCTAGGCCTTAAGTAGCATAGAGAGCATCTTACGGATTAGTTGGTCCAAGAAAAAACATTGAGCTGTAGGGTAGGATCGGCTTGCCTACACCGATGAGCATGTCGCCCTCTTCCTGCTGTCCGGACTCCTCGGACTCTGTGCATGCGTAAGATATGAATTTATGTGTGACTGACTGACTGACTGATTGACTGACTGACTGACTGACAGGTTGAGTGAGTGAGTGAGTGAGTGACTGACTGACTGACTGACAGGTTGAACAATCAAGCAAGAAGATGGAGCTCTCACTCTGGTTGAGGATGCGCCGTTCCACTTCCTTGCCGTTCAATCGGCGAGGCTCCGGCGTCAGCTTGTCGCCCTCTCCTGGCTCCTTTGATTCTTTGCCGCTGTGTGTTGGTGATAAATTTGGTGCGTGGAATAAAAAATTACTTATGCCACAATTAATGGATTATAATGAAAGAAGTAATTAAAAATAGCAAACAATGCCTCGCTTACTACTCAAATCGTTCTTGCTCGGAAACTGAGGCGATCATCTGTCCTGGGGTCGGTGGCACCACATTCAGCGTCGGGGCGTTGGACGTCGCAGCGGATTGGGCAGCCTCGCCAGCTTCAGCTTCGGCCTCAGTTCGCAGCATCTCCTCGCGTTTCTTTGTTAGTGAGTTTTGGGGAATTTTTTGGCAGGTAAGTACGTTAAATCCAAATAAAATTTGGCGGATTGGGACTCGGTGATGCATTTATGTCCAAGCTCAATCACCAGTCAGACACTCATACCCAAGCTCAATCACCAGTCAGACACTCTCACCCAAGCTCAATCACCAGTCAGACACTCTCACCCCAGCTCAATCACCAGTCAGACACTCTCACCCAAGCTCAATCACCAGTCAGACACTCTCACCCAAGCTCAATCACCAGTCAGACACTCTCACCCAAGCTCAATCAACAGTCAGAAACTCTCACCCAAGCTCAATCACCAGTCAGACACTCTCACCCAAGCTCAATCACCAGTCAGACACTCTCACCCCAGCTCAATCACCAGTCAGACAGTCACACCCAAGCTCAATCAACAGTCAGAAACTCTCACCCAAGCTCAATCACCAGTCAGACACTCTCACCCAAGCTCAATCACCAGTCAGACAGTCACACCCAAGCTCAATCAACAGTCAGACACTCTCACCCAAGCTCAATCACCAGTCAGACACTCTCACCCAAGCTCAATCACCAGTCAGACACTCACACCCAAGCTCAATCACCAGTCAGACAGTCACACCCAAGCTCAATCACCAGTCAGACACTCTCACCCAAGCTCAATCACCAGTCAGACACTCATACCCAAGCTCAATCACCAGTCAGACAGTCACACCCAAGCTCAATCAACAGTCAGACACTCTCACCCAAGCTCAATCAACAGTCAGACACTCTCACCCAAGCTCAATCACCAGTCAGACACTCTCACCCAAGCTCAATCACCAGTCAGACACTCTCACCCCAGCTCAATCACCAGTCAGACACTCTCACCCAAGCTCAATCACCAGTCAGACACTCTCACCCAAGCTCAATCACCAGTCAGACACTCACACCCAAGCTCAATCACCAGTCAGACACTCACACCCAAGCTCAATCACCAGTCAGACACTCACACCGAAGCTCAATCAACAGTCAGACACTCACACCCAAGCTCAATCACCAGTCAGACACTCACACCGAAGCTCAATCACCAGTCAGACACTCACACCGAAGCTCAATCAACAGTCATACATTTAGACTGAAACTCAAAGGCACACTTGGACCCTATTTTAAAGTCCCATGGTCCCAGCCGCTAAGTATGGATGAGGGACGCAGCGTCACCTCTTTCTCTTCGTTCTCGCGCTGCTCATCCATGGCGGTGAGCTCCTGCGCGTTGGCCAGGTTGTCCACGGCGATGGCCAAGAACACGTTTAGCAGCGTGTCTGGCGCCGGGTTTGAACTCATTCGGTTAAGGAAAATTTCTCTTATCAGAGATTACGTAATGGCGGCCAGGTAAAAAGTGCAAGCAGCAGGTATAAGCGCATTTTAAGGCATTGATAGAGGCAGAGAGTAGGAAATTATAAATAATTCAGTATCCGATTTAATGCTAAAAAATGTGTCGCGTGGACTTGAAACCAGTGCGAACTTGTGAGTGGAGAATAAAGTATTTTTAAATAATACGTTTATTGTTAGAAACCTCAAAACTGAATAACTATTTACTAGTTTTAATCTTTACTCATTGGGATAAATTATGAATCTGAATCGCCTACTTTCCACAAACGATGAACTTTAGCCCAATGTCTGTCCCTCATTTACTGCTCACACTCTGTCGCAGGCTCTGCACCCAGTGATTCCATGCGACTCCCCTACGCATTGCTTTCTCATTGCTCCTTGCTCCCCCCTGCGGTCTCTGTGCCAATAAAAACTTTCATCATTTTTCGCCTGCTCAAGATCCCTTCCCTTGCCGGCCCTCGTGCTCTCTACTCAGCCTGGCTTCTTACTTGATTTATGAGTTGCTGCTGCTAAAAGAGGGTGTGGCCACCAAGATCCCGGCATTAGTTTTACTATGGGACTCAAGCGCTCAGCTCTGTGGGTTTCCCCATTATGGTTTAATTGAAGCTCATGTTCCCCTAACTTCTTAACTGGCTAATACGAGTATAAGCTAAGGCGAATCATCAACATTATGCAACGCTTGTTATTGTCAATGCTTGAAACTTACATTAGAGTTATCTAACCCCGAATAAGACTGGGAAGCTGAGAATCGTCTGAATATAATTTGACTTTTCATAAGTAAACATTAAATATATAGCGACTGCATAAAACCGTAAGTCATATAGAAATAGATTTGGCATGCATAATACGCTTGTACAAAGCCAAGTTTAGGCCGGCTAGCAACTGAAATTTTAGTGCAGTGCCAGTAAAATTTCCCAGAATAGCAACAGTGCCGTTTGTGATTTTTATAATAAAATAAAAGAAATTGTAGTGAGGAAATATGAACTCAATAAAATGCGGCAGTGCCAAGTAAAGCAGCTTTGCATCCGCATCACCGACAGGAGCAGAAGAAGCTAAATAGTGAAGATTGATTAAAAATAGTGATTAAATATGAATTTTAAGATTGGCAGCCAAAACTGGGCCAGGATACAATTGCCAAATAGCACTAGGAGGATGAAGTAGGTGGCGTAGGCCATGCCCTGGCCAACTCCACCCTGCGACCTGATGCCATAGTACATCACGAGGTTCCAGTCCTCTCCGGTCAGAATCTGTGCAACGCGGCGAGATTAACAGGGCGCATGCGATTTTGGAATTTTCACTAGATTTTCACTGCTTCATTTGAGGGACTGTGGATGAAGGCGGGACAGATTGCGACACAATATAGTAAGTGTTCTTGGTCAACAGACATGTACTCTCATTTAGCGGTCAAAATCAAAAGACAACTGCGATTGATTTTACGAGCGTAAAATGAGTACAATTACTTTCAGGGTTAGAAGCAGGCATCTGAAAAAGTAAATTCGTTCAAAATTCTTCACTAGTTGTCCCAGCTAAATGTTAGCGATCCTGAATTCTGTAGCAATAGGCCTCGAAGCAGATGCTCTGGCCGTCGTGATTCTAATTAGCAAAAACGAAAGCCCTTTTACCCGATTGTGGTTTTTACCGCTCCAACTGTTCAGTACAATTTGTCTTAAAACGTGAAAATATGTTATGAGTCGCAAATTTTCCTGGGCCCCTGAGACAGGCAAAGGATACAATTGCCGAACAACAGTAGGACAACAAAGTAGGCGGCCGCCCACATTCCGGACGAGCTGTCAGTCCGCTGCGATCGAATGCCAGCGTACATGACAATGTTCCAGTCCTCGCTTGTTAGCACCTGCTCAGGCGAATGGTTGCGGTGCTCTACCTGGACTGTTCGTCACTTTTATCGTTCGGTCTTCAGGCAGTCTGTGTCAAAGTCTGACTGTACTTCGTAGTTTGCCTTCCACGCAAGGTATTGCGTGCAAGGTTAACTACGTACAGAGATTGTAAGCAATCTGGTTTTCGAATTCGAGCTAATTTTCTTTAGAAATTTATCTGCTCAATAGTCTTTTCCAGTGTATTTTTTAAGTTTACCTGAATGTGCCATTCCTTCTTTATTTTAATCAATTTCAAACGTAGCCGTGCGCAGATCAAGTTTCAGAGAGGAAAGGATGAAAGCTTAAGGCTTAGTCTCCCAAAGCCAAACTAAAACGATGATGCATCGTGGCGCTTCCTTGAGTAATTTCTAAATGAAATCCTCCCTAATCCGCGTCCCCATGGAAATAGAACCTGGCGTGGTAGAGTCTTCAGGCCCAGGGCTCTCCGTCCTCGCGAACCAGTGAGAATTGATTTTGCGCATAAATAATTGAAAACAGCCGCTGCCTCACCTGAAACACGGTAAGCAGGCCTTTCACGAACGTGTCGAAGTTCTGAGCCGGTCGGCCTTCAGGAAAGTTAAACCTACAGAAGGAGCAAGATTTTGGCACGGTTTAGTTTCTCGGCAATTTTTTTCCACTAATTAACACTAAAGATTTCTCCGCTAGAAGCAGCACACTTACTCTCCTCCAAACAGCTGCATGCCAAGCAGTGCGAAGATCAGGATGAACAGAAACAGCAGGAACAGCAGCGAGATGATGGAGCGCATCGAATTGAGCAGCGAGATCACCAGATTGCGCAGTGACGACCAGTACCTGAAGTTCGTGCAGGTGGGTAATCAAAGCTAGCTCAAATTTCTTCGATGCCTCTGCCCTGGGCGCGAATGTAATTGGGAACAGGTCGGACAGTAAGACTTGAGAAACCAACCCGACATGCATGAAAAACTAAGCACCAGAAAGAACTTAAAGAACTGGTTGATGAGTCGCTTCTCTAACCTTACGCTGCGAAAAGCATAAATCATGCACTAACTTGAGCATGCACCTTGGACTAAACACCTAGGACTTGGAACTGCTAGTACCAAACTTTTTGCTTGCGCTTAATTTTAAGCTTTAGAATAAAATACGCTCGTAATTGGTTGAAGGGGATGATAAGCTGAATATCATGCATGCAATAATATGTGCTTCGCAATACCGTTGAAATAGAATATTCCATGAATCTACTAGCTAAAACAACTGTTACTCTCGAAGGTTGTGATTAAGCCTTCTCCAGCCTGCATAAAGCGACCTGCATGGTCCAGCAGCACACTGGAGAACTTCATCTTAAATATTCGGAATTTTGGGATTCTAGCTCGTAGCGCAGCAGTCCCGGCACCTTGGCTCCTGGCAACCAGCACCTCTGCATGGGTCAAAAGCGTCTCTCTATCGCTACAGCGACTCTTCTGGGAATTTTGTAGGAGAAAACGAGGCCCTTCGGCGTAAATTGAGGCCCCCAGCATTTGCATCGCCCAGACCTTTCTGCCTATAGGTCGACCAGACCAAAGTGCTCTCTCCCTATCTGCATTATTCCCGTGGCTTTCCTATTCGCAATCCACTCCACCACGGATCATTCAAACCATCAGCGTGCTTCCTTATCTGTCCGCTCTATCTCTCTGGCCATGTGTTTCTCCTGATGGGCCGTTTCCAACACGATTTCATGTTTTTTTATTCTGCCCCTGCATTTAGGACAAATAAATTCCATTGATAAATGGGCGGAGAAGCTGGCGTGAGATGATGCTGCATGATGCTACTTATACTGCATTGCCCAATTGGACCAGCGCCTCGAGTGGGCGCAGAATTTCGGATGACCAAAATTGTGAAAGAGTACTGAGGAAACCTATATCGATTAAGCACATATTGTTTACAGGCTGTTGGCTGCAGAGCGAGAGGTCGAGGAGCCAGGAGTAGGGAGTTAGTTCAGCCAATACGAGCATGTGTTGGCCCATCATTTCTTTCTAAATTTCACTTTAAAAAAGTATGCTACAATCAGAAAAGTTACGTGCGTTTCGCTGATGAGTGCAGAAAGATAAATCGATTGAAAAGTAAAGTTTGTGTTGGTGAGGAAAATTTTGTCCAAAAAATTGTTGAGAAGGTTCTAAAGCTACTTATTGCTGACTTGCTTCTTGTCCCGGAATTATAAGGTCTGGTACCCACCCACTCCCGATTAATTGCAGCTGTAAAGGCCCGTAATTTAAGTTGATTTTGTCTCCAGATCGCGAGTAGGTCGAATTACGCAACAGCTATTTCAAGGGAGGTTAGTCCTTCACACAGGGTCAAAGCAAGCAACATAAAAACGTGACTCAAATAATAAGTAAAAATTGGTAAAAGTAAAGGATATTAAAAGTAAAAAAATCAAACTAATGATTCACAACAACAAAACAAGAGCAGCGTGCCATGGGCACGAAGAATTGTTTCGGGTTATGCAATGGACGCTGTCTGTGTCTGGCCGGGTCAACAGGTCATTTGGGTGAAGTACCTTGTGACCTTAAATATTCTGAGCAATCTGATACTGCGCAGCGCGCTGAAGCCGAAGGATTGCCCGCTGACGTGGCTCTGCCAGATCACCTCGAACAGGCTGGCCACAATCACCTTGAGGCATTGTGCGGAGTTCGCGGAAGGGAGAAGGGTGGAGAGGCGTTGGTGCAGATTTTGGGAATCAAGCTGATTGAGGGCCGTATTGCACAGCTCGCACAAGGCAATTCGGACAGGCTTATGGCAAAGAGACAATCAGTGAAAGTCACTGTCACTGTTCCGAGTAAAATTTACACAGCTGATAAATACGTGTAGCCAAATCGTGCAAATCAAACTGTATCAAAATGAGCTGGCATTCGAGAATAATTTTGTACTTGATGCCGAGAAAAATTCATGCTCATATAGATATTTTAAGATGGAAAAAACTTGATACGCATCGATAGGAAGTGCATTTTGGCCCATGAAAGCGTCTAAACACAGTTACATGTGGGTTAAAAAATAAATAATGTCCTCCACGAGGAACTCGATACAGGGGTTGTGAAAATTCTTTTAATAGCTAGTTACTATGGGTTTCTAGGGATCTAAAAGGTGAGCTATTTGTCAAAATCGACACCAAATAAAACCGAACGACCAGCAGCGATCGATGGACATGAACTTTAAAAAAACTGCTTTTAAAGAAGGATGAAGGAACGTGGCTTAAGCGACGAGAGACATCTACTCGAATTGAAGGCTAGAAGATGTCTTAAAGATGCACAGTTGATAGGGACGGCGTCCAGCTTCCTAAGCATTTATGAAAATTCAAGAATGATTTATGGAAAAGATGTCGAGACGCAGCCCTCTACTCGTAGACGCAAAAACTTGCCTAGTAACTTTGAAAATGCGCAGCAGCCTGAGGGCGCGAAGGACGCTGAGGCCGAAAGAGGACGTCGGGTGGAAGAAGGTCCACACTATTTCGAAGGTGCTGCCGCAAATCACCTGAAATGCGAGGGGATCTGCGATTCTGTACTGCCGGCACCTGCGGCGGCATTGGCTCCTGGTTGGGTGAAACTGCGGCTCTTTCAGACCGGCCCGAGCCTTTGGTTTTCCAGTGGGTTGACGCGCTTGTGCTGCACAAAATTATTCACAAAGGCAAGTCAAGAAATTTCGATGCAAAAGCTAGAAAAATTTTCATCTCTCCTGAAAATTAAAGTGGATGCTAGATAAGGGACAAGTACAATTTGAGCACGCATCATTGCGAATAGAAAAACATAGGCATGTTGCTCGGGCTTATCCACCCGCCGGTGTCGGTCCATTAAGGGATCTGGCATTGGTCCCAGGGGAATCGATGGAAGTGGACGCTCGAGGCAGTTGAGAAAGAGCGAGAGAGAGAGAGAGAGAGATGGAGGCCAAGGATCGGATCGAGCTCGGATTTTTATTTGCATTTTTATCCCGCCTCGGCCGAATGACGATCAAATTCTGTTGCAGGAAATCCTGAAATAATCCGGCGACCCCCGGACTCGCTTCACTGCATGATGACACGAAGCCGCCCCCGAAATTCTACGTATAAAATTTAAGAGCAACATTTCAAATTGTGAGCTCCCTCAGGCCAAGGCTGGCTACTTACGGTGCAGTCAAAAATGTTGAACGACGACTGGAAGTAGAGGCGGAACCCGAGGCCGTACATTTTGATGCACATCTCGAACATGAACAAGCCGAGGAAAACGAACTCGGCGTAGTCTAAAGGGCAGATAATTAGAGGTTTGTTTGTTAATTTAAATTTATGTGAAAGCTTTAAGTCGAGCCCGGGAATCTTCCACGCAATAATTGTTGCGAATGCACAAAACATGCTAATCTGCATTTCGTTAAGAAATCTCTTAACCTACTCACATAGAAAAGTAGTTAGCCACAGAGGCTGATTGTTGAAGTCGATAGCCACGCAAACAGTATTGAGGAATACCAGCACTATCACCATCCAGTAGAAGGCCTGGCTCTTCACTGCTCGCCGAATTGAGTAGCGGAAGCGCTTTTCTGTGCGCCAGAGCCAGCCGCAGCGGGCCGGCCGTCGGGCCTTCTTTCGGGTTGGGCCGGCCGCCTCGTCAATTGGCTCGCCTGAAAGGTGCAGTGAAATTATTCAACAAGGGAATAAAATGTCAACGTTAACTATCTGGACTGCCCTTAATGTTGAAATTCAATCCAGCACCCCCTAAAAAACTCCATTGTCATCATTAGACTCATGCGCAGGACTTTCTCAATTCAATGCTTGCTAGTTTTGCCTTTCTCCCCATGTTGCGTGTCATTCCGCTTTTTTTTTAAATAAAGTTTTTCTTTATAGACAAATGCTCAAGTCTCATCCGATGTGCTAGGTTATGCGCATATTTCCTTTGTAACTTGTATCTACACAGTTGGATGATTCCTTTGTGGGCATCAAGAATCAATAGTCAATGTAGATGGCATTCAGCACTCTCGTATGCAGCTTTAGTTTGCTTTACTCATTGGCAAGCCAACTTACGAATGTCATACAGGAAGTCGACCCCGTCCTCGCTTTGGCCGACTCGCTGTTCAGAGCCGCTTTTACTTTTTGATCGCTTCTTCTTGATGCGGCGAGAGGCCAGGTGACCTCGGTCTGCAGCGAGGGCAGGCAGAGCGCAATGCTTTTGAATGTATTCAGTGAGGATATGCTCCGAAATCATCAGTACTCACCGGCAAGAATCTTGATCTTGACATTGTCTGGCGCTGACTCCTCGTTCAGCGTTGCCTCCTCAGCTTTGCATATCCAGTCCAAATAGCCATTGAGCTCCTTCTCTACTTGCTGTTGACGTCGCAGTTTCAGAAATGCACGACGATTCTCAACGCGCTCTCGCTCCTTGGCGAATTCTCTGCAGAGGGAATTTGTTAATTAGCTCTCTGATTGGCCGTAACAGCATTCTGTTATTCTAACATGCACTTATTTAGTTTCGATTCAGTGTCTAACGGCCTAGCGCTAAGCTAAATATGCAGGAGGGCTGTAGGCACTTTGACGCTTAAAGCAACATCGTCCCACAACCAGCGACTGAGCTGGACTGTCCATTGTGCTGACTTCTGAAGCATGATCAGTCACACTACAAACGGTAGACAGGCATAGCTAACACACATACACAGGCCGGCACCCAGTCACGCACTCACATAGGGCATACAAGCGGCGGTTCCAGGAATGTACACTCTATATGCCTTGCGTTCCTCATGGGCGTAAATTGCAAAACTGGTCCATAGCCCAACCAATACGTGCACAAGGCCCCACATTAATGTGACCCTTCACAGTTTTCCCGCTAGAAAAAACGGGCTAGCGCACTATCGCCTGGAAATGTACACTGAAATGTACGCTGGGTCAAGAGTGTATCAAATTTCTATCCATGTACACAGGACCATTGGGTGGCAGCCTCTTGGCTAACTTATGTACGTTTGGTGAAGAGTTTGGATTGTTCGATGGCCTGCAAAACGGGCATATTCTAGATCAACTTAGGTCAGCACCCTGGATACTAAAAAATGAATGCATCTGTGTCTGCAGTAGCTATTTGGATTTCTAAAGCGAAGTCAAATTCACAAAGGCCTTATGCCCCGATCGCCAGCAGAGTTGCTTCAAGCTTACGCAACATTGAAGCTATTTTATCAATAGCTATCGAAGACCTGCTTACCCGCTGAGAACACCGAGCACCAGATTGAGCATGAAAAAAGAGCCCAGGATGATAAGGGGAATGAAGTAGAGCAAGTTGAACACAGTCTGGTTCACGTCGTCTGTCTGCAAGTTCAAATGTTTTTTTTTAATTATCATTTGATTATTCACGCTTTGAGATGCCATTAAACCACAAAATACTCAGTAAAGTTGTCCTTACAAAGTACAAAATTTCTGTCCAGCCTTCCATGGTGATGCACTGGAAGACAGTCAGCATGGCGTACAGAATGTTGTCGAAGCTGGTGATGCCGTAGTTCGGCCCCTCCCAGTAGGCTCGGCACTGGTAGCCAGACGGGCATTCGACGCCTCCGGGCTTGCCTTCGGGCGAGACTTCGCACGGCACTAGATTGTTGAAGCCGGGCGTGGCGTCGGGCAGTTCGTTGCTGTCTGCGAGATTCGGGAGAGCGGGGATAGCTTTTGAGTGCTGGTAGATCGCCAACAGCATTACAGGCTACTGTATGGAATGTTGAGTACCTGATAAAGTATGGCTCCAGAGTAAACTTTATAGAAAACAACAGTATACATCACATGCAATAAGAGCTTTTATCATTTTTAATTTTCTCTCCGACTGAATGACAATCCGCTGGAACACTGGAGAACTGGAGGTTAAATTTCAATACAGCTTCAGTGCCCACTCGGAGCAGCTGCGGCTTGACCAGCTGCGCTGTCTGCTCCACCCCCCTTCAATTCCGATCGAGTTGACCAGAGCGCGTGGATTCCGATTAGCGAGCAATTTTCGGGCAACACATGTTCAGTCAGCCTGGCGGCCAGCGCGAGACCCGGATGGAAGGCTCCAGCAATTCCCCTCAAATTGCTACCCGTCTCCACAGCCCCCCTAGTAGCAGCCAATTTGGGAATTTAGTCTTTCAAAAATTGCTTGGAAACGCTAACCAAGGGGAAAATGTCCAATTTGATAAAATATGGCACGAGCTGCTCCCTGCCGCCACCCGGCCCCGGCCCCCACTCACTGTTCGGGAAGCAGGTCTTGTGAAATGATCCGCTGAAGAATTCCAGGCCGATAATGGCGAAGATCAGGATGGCGAACAGCACCAGCAGGGCGATCTGCAGCAGAGGCGCCATTGCCCTGATGATCGACTTGAGCACCACCTGGAGACCTGCAAAATTTGGCGCCATGAAGGTTGGGATGAAAGTTAGTTCCTGAATAGCCTGAGTGGCAGCGAAAACAGTTCAAGTCTGCCAGCCGCAAGTCCCGATCAGCGCACACACGAGCTATGCACGAACATCGAGCATACGAAAATATGCTTATTAAGACACAAGTACATGCGCAGAAAAATAAAAGCACGGATTATTCATAGTTAATAAAAATTTATAGAAAATTTTAGACGAGCGATTGTTTTATAAGGCGTTCTGAATTTCTAATAGTTTAAAAAGTGTAAAAGTTGCTTGCTCAATTTTCAACTCAATTTTCTAAGTTGAATATTCTGAAGAAATGGAGACAGAAACACAGCAACTGATGCAGGAAATGACGGCAGCCCAGGCGGGATTTCTGAGAGGGGAAAATTTTCTGCAATTCAGAAGCCGAGCAGTGAGTCGCCCCGTACACTTCGAATCATGACCCAGATCCCAGAATAAGATGCTCGGACCGAGGGCATCTGGAAACGAGGCCCCGACCGAGAAGTGGGGGAAAACGAATTGGTGAGACGCGATCCCCAGCGGGAGGCGGGAAGTAGCTCCCAGCATCTTCGCGGGGAAAAACGTCGCAAATTTTCATTCCGTTTGGCGCTGAACTTTTTTCTTATTTTTTTGTCGCCGACAATTTCTTCGCGAGCGAGCTGCTCCATTTTCTAGACACCCCGGCCGCTCCGGTCCCAAGTGGATCCACCGCAAGTTAGACGCCAGAAGCCCCCCTGACGACAGAAGTTTTGAGTCAAATTTTGAGTCCCATCCGACTGTCTAGTGAAGAACAGAGCGCCCATAGAAATAAGTACCTGTTGAGACATTGTCAAAGGAAAAATATTAATAAAAGAAGCAAAATCGAAATGAAAATCACATGCAAAGACGGCTGACTTTTCGTGACAATTCGCTAATGCAGTTAGTAACGACACGAGTCAAGGACAACTAAAAAGACAGTCGTCCGTGGATTCGCGTGTTTAAAAGTAAAAGAAAATATTAATTAAATACTCAATCAGATCAAGACGATGAATAGAATAAATTTTTGTTCAGAAAGTGAGACTAGCACAAGCTAATATGGAAACAGTGTGTTCGGGTGTGATGTTAGAGGTGGATGAGCAAGTAGACACTGCTATCTAGAATCCGGTGAAACTCATATTAAAGAAAGACTCAAGCCGAGGAAAGTTTAAATGCAAAACAGGCTCAATTGCAGTATACTTGGAATTCCGGACACCAGCTTGAGCGGTCGCAGCACTCGGACTGCCCGCAGCGTCCTCAAGTCGAAGTTGCTCTGGTTGGAGGCGAACAGTGTTACAAACCTGGAAACGCGTGTCGGGTCAGAACTTTTTAAACAACAATTCAGCTCGCAGTGAGACTCACTAACCACTGGCAGAGCTGTTGGCATGCAAACTATGAGTATACGGTACGAAACTGGCTACAATAGCAAATTGTGGGACTTTTTTGAGTCCAGCAAATTGAAACGAGTATGAATAGTTGGACTAATGCTGCGATTAGGTCAAACTTAAATATAGAAAGCTACAGACAGGTACGGAGCAGAATGCGAATACACGGAACGGCTAGCTCAATCTGTCGATACAAGACGAATCAACACAGGTAAAATATTTCATTATGCATTGGGCGGTGCATTGGCTTCGGCTTGGCTTAGCAAATGTGATGGGAATCAATGTGTTTGGCCGGTGTAAAATAATAATTAAAAACTCAATTCGGTGGAGCGTCACCTGCTGCTGCTCATAGCCAAAATTTTAGACTAATGCAAACTGTGCTAATAGTACACACACCGAGACTCGACTGACGGAATGACACCGATCTATAAGCGGTTCAAGCCGGATCCAAATGAGACACTGACAACTCATGACACAGTTCTACAAGCACTAGGATGCTGAGTGTGTGCGCTGGGCGGCTGGCCTCTCCGCAATCTCCCCCATTGATCTCCACGGCTTCCCTTGCCCCCTAAGCCTCTCATGGGAGACTCAGGCGGGGAGGGGACACTTACTCTCAAACCCGGTGACCAGTTTGAGAGGTCGCATAACCCTCAGCGCCCTTAGTGCTGGCTGATCGAATGTGGGCAGAATAAATGCCAGCAACCTGCGAGTTTGAGAGTCACAGTTGGATTTTGCGATTGTGCGGCTAGACCTGAGAGCTGGTAGTCCCAAAGTGAGAGAAAGGGGAGTTCAGTCAGCCGGGTGGGATGCTGGACTATACCCATCAGCTTGGAGTTCAAGTATTACTTAAAGGAATGCAAGGATGAAGCTCAGTAACTATGAACAATGAACACATTACGCAAAAAGAGGGCAGGCATATCTTAGGTGTCTTGAAGCATCAAGTCAAACATGCCACGCGCTGAAAACATTGCTAGGGTTATTAATTTTACAGATTTTTGCAATACACCCTGAAATAGGTAAGCAGAAAAATGCAATATGTACCACGAGATTTTATGTATTTTGAAAAGTCATGTAGTGTGTGTAATACGAGCTGGTGCACAAGCTTTCTGCTCAAAAAAGCAGATTTGAAAGCACACTCATCACGACAGCGCGCTCTCTTTCCAGTCAATCTGCGAGGCTGAGCCCTGGAGACCTGCGCCAATCCATACGGGGCCGTCACGTTGAGGCCAGGCGAGACAAAAGTGTTTGGGCATGGCGCAGGCAAACACTACAGGGCCCATTCGACTCTCAAAACCTGTTGAAACAGTCAGCTCTCCCCTCTGGCTCTCCCTCTCTCGCTCTCTCGATTTCCCTCGCCGCCCCGTCAATCCCTGGAGACATTCGCGGCGACACGCGGGGGGGGCAGCTTGGCTGCTGCCTTGCCGCGCGGTTTTTGCATTTTCAATGCTCGCTCCTCCGCTTTTCTCTTTCTCTCTGCTTTTCGCTTAAGGGCAGCGGGAAAGCGGGCAGTAGGGGCAAAAGAGCCCCCCTAGGCTGCACTCAAATCGATTCCGATGCAGCAAATGACAACCGCGATCCCGCATGACGGAACTGCATGGAGCGAGAAAGGGTCTCTTTCGCTTCCCTCTCACTGCCTTCTGACTGTCTCTTCGTTCTAAGGGATGCTTTTGTCTCGTCCAGTGCCAAAGCGCAATACAGGCCTGCCAGAATTGATTTCGCCTGCACTAAGCCCGCGCTTGACCGTGCGGCGAGTCTCAAATAACTTCTTGTACGGAAAAGTAATGTGATTAGACCGCGCTTAAAATCAATATGCAGGCAATGGAGGCAATGGTAATGCAATTCTATACTTCTCAGACAGTCAGTCAGCTCACCCGGTGACCACGACCACGAAGTCCATGATGTTCCAGATGTTGCGCAGGTAGGCGCCCCGGTGCATTATGAAGCCGAGGGCGACAATTTTCAGTAGCGCTTCGACGCAGAAAATTCCTAGAAAGTAGCGCTCCGTCATGTCCTGGAGATCAGATTAAACGTGTGGCTGATTTACACTCTTTTTCTTAATTATCTCCTCTAGCATTCCAAACACCAAAGCTTCCTCTGCCCTCGATCCTACACAGCCCATCCAGCCCGTCTCACCAGTTTGATTGACAGCGGCGTCTTGTCCTGCTTGGGCAGATGCTCCTCGGCGCCCAGCACAACGCAGTTGGCAATGATGGTCAGCAGCACCATGTACTCGAATGGCGTGCAGCCACATTTTCGCGCAAAATCATTTGCGGTTGCGTTAAGGAAAATTCGAAATAGTGGCCTTCACTAACAGAAAAAAAATAAGGGTTACGTAGGGAGCCTGCTTATTTAGTCCGAGGGGTAGTCAGATGAGCCATTAAAATTTTTTTTGTTGTCTGACCTCCGATGCCTCCGATGCCAGTGATGCTTCAGCGGGAGTGAAATGACCCAGTGATGCTTCAGCGGGAGTGACTGACTCTGTGATGCTTCAGGGGGAGTGACTGACCCTGTGATGCTTCAGCGGGAGTGAAATGACCCAGTGATGCTTCAGGGGGAGTGAAATGACCCAGTGATGCTTCAGCGGGAGTGACTGACCCTGTGATGCTTTAGCGGGAGTGACTGACCCAGTGATGCTTCAGCGGGAGTGACTGACCCAGTGATGCTTCAGCGGGAGTGACTGACTCTGTGATGCTTCAGCGGGAGTGACTGACTGTATGATGCTTCAGCGGGAGTGACTGACTCTGTGATGCTTCAGCGGGAGTGACTGGCCCTGTGATGCTTCAGCGGGAACGCAAAAAGACAAGCACTACTTGTCCGTTTGAAAAGGATATCCCCACTCGATGATGATCTTGGCGTACTTCCTGATCACGTTCTCCTCGGAGAAGATGCACAGCGAGCGGCTGTAGGCGCCGCCCAGACCCGGCATGCCCAGACTGAGCGTCCGTCTGGCGATATTCCTCAACGAGCCGGTCTTCGAGTCGCTGCGTCCACCGCCGCCACCGCCGCCGACGCCGCCTCCTAGTCCGCCAGTGTCATCGAGTGAATCGCCAGCATCGACTGTCAAGGCTGCCATCCTGATGGGAGCGGATGGCGTTGTAAGACGTATGGTTTGTTGCGAGATTTTTAGCTTCGAGGGAGGTTAGTTGTCAGAAACGGCTCAGTCAGAGCTCATCCTGCTGGGTCATTGTCGACCCGCGGCTGAGCTGGTCGAACTCAACCGGCTGTTGCTGATGCGGCATGACCCGGATGTGCCCTTAACGTAGCTGGGGTGTCGACTCTCTGCTGCTGAAAGTCTCTGTTCTGGCTTCGTTATTATGCAATTAAAGTAAACGCCTTCTTTAGAGCCTTCAATAGGAATTCCTAAGTGGCCAGTTCTGTCTGCAGGCGGGGGAGGGGGGCGGAGGCTTATCTTCTCCGATATCTCGCGAATTTCTCAATATAGAAGCTGCAGGCTGGTCAGCGCTTGCCCTTCCCACCTAGCGCTATATTTCCCTCTGAAGCTCTAGGCCAGCCACTATCCGGCAGGTTTGACCCGGCCCAGCCCGGCAGCCAATCAGCGCCCGGGCATCGATCGCTCCGGAGACGGAGGGCTGAGTTGAGGGCCAGGGCCAAGTAAGAAAGGAAAACGGTGTTTGAAGGGAGGGGAGGCGGGCGAGGCCATCCCCGGTCAGCTCTGTCTCCCCCTGTCTCTGCGCGGCCCCTGCACTCCCATCCGCAGCGAGAACAGAATGAAAACAGGCGCGTACAATGGGCGGCACTTCTCAGCGAGGGCTGGGGCTGCGCACTCTACCAGCCAGCGACCTCTCAGGCGCTGCCACGCAGGCCCGCAAGGCCTGGTCCAGCAGCAGCTGCAGCAGCGGCAGCAAGGGTCCGCATTCTCTCAGTTGCGAGGCGCACTCATTCACCATTGTCGTACTGGGAGCGGAGGAGAGCGTTTGCAAAAACAATTTGCAGCTGCAGAACTCAGCAGCCCGCACGATGCACTGGGGGGGGGGCAAACCAAAGCCAAGCCCAGATCAAGTAAATCAAATGCCCAGCCCCATCCTAGTCTTAGTCAACTTAGCCTACCAATTTGTTAAACCTGATACTCTAAGCCAACCCTCTGAGTCACTGTTGCCTTTGTGATTCAATAATGCATTATGCTTGGTCCGTACCGTACAAATTTTGCCTGCCAAAATAAGCTACAGAGCGAGTTGGGAAGAGTGCAGCAGCAGCCGCGTCCTCAATTAATCAGCTGCCGCCGCCTGCCTGCTCCGATGGAGCAGGAGAGCGAGGGCGCCCCCCGCTGCGCAGCGCCAGTCATCATTAATCACCGCTCGGTTCCGGGTAGGCTCAGGAAGACGGTGCCCTCCGTGGGCGAAGTTAGTGCGGTATTTTTGGCACGAGTTTTCGCTGCCCTCTACGATGAGTACTTATGCATTAAAACCGCGGGAGCTCACCCGGAAACCGGTCGCACTCACTGAGAGCGGCAGCCGAGCGAGAGGCCAAAGAGAGATTAAGGAACGAGGGGCAGAGAAACTCGCAAGATAGCGAGTAAGAGGTGAGAAGGGGAGATGTAGCAGATAATATCCCAATCGAATGCCTAAACATCCTTCGCCTTTTAGAACGGGCTCCGTTTCCGATATGTAGCGAAAACAAAAATTTGGGTCAACAGATAATATAGTCAACCAGCAAACGTATGAGACACAGAGAGTGCAGAATTCTGCTCCGCGAGCTTTATCGAACTATTGAAAGCTCAAAGTAGCGAATACAGAAAGGCAGCCCAGCGGTCCCAGCAAAATCTGCTGCCATCAAGGCTGGTGTGAGTCCGCGGCCTTCGCAACATTCGCAACTCTTAAAGCCTCTCAAAGCTGTAGAAACTGCTTTGAGACTCTTTTGCGCTAGAATATTTAAATGTATATTATTTCTTTGTTCCCTTTTCCTCAGTCTCCGCGTCATTCCCAGTCCGATTCCTCAGTCTCCGCGTTATTCCTTGTCTGATTCCTCAGTCTCCGCGTCATTCCCTGTCTGATTCCTCAGTCTCCGCGTCATTCCCTGTCTGATTCCTCAGTCTCCGCGTCATTCCCTGTCTGATTCCTCAGTCCCCGCGTCATTACCTGTCTGATTCCTCAGTCTCCGCGTCATTCCCTGTCTGATTCCTCAGTCTCCGCGTCATTCCCTGTCTGATTCCTCAGTCTCCGCGTCATTACCTGTCTGATTCCTCAGTCCCCGCGTCATTACCTGTCTGATTCCTCAGTCTCCGCGTCATTCCCTGATCCTCAGTCTCCGCGTCATTCCCTGTCTGATTCCTCAGTCTCCGCGTCATTCCCTGCCTGATTCCTCAGTCTTCGCGTCATTCCCTGTCCGATTCATCACTCATTGACACTCTTATTTCCAGTCTCAGTGTCAGTCCCCGCCTACGTCTCACTGTTGTTCTCTGTTGCAGCCTCCGTCCCAGCCTCAATATCGGTGATTAAAATTTACTCAAAGCGCCCCCAGAGCCAAGCGGATTATTTAGGTTCACCTGCGCGCCACCCAGCGCCTGCAGATCGATCTGAGCAGGGCCAACTGTTCAGAAATTCACAATGCGGCCGCGCCTGCTGCTCCCGCCATACCCAACCTCTAGTCGGTGCTTCATCACCGGGTGAGGCAGCTGGAGCCCGGGCTAAACCTCGTCACCCACCCACAAACTGCGCTAGAGCGGATTACTGATTAGCGCTTTGCACTTTACAGTTTTCTGTGTGTGTGGGAAAACGGAGATGGGGAGGGCAGAGGCGGAGACAAAGGCAGAAGGGCTAACTGAAGTGGCGCTGGGGATTGACAGTCAGACTCAGGGACATCCCACTCAGCCTCTGTCCCTGAAGTCCAAAAAGGATGCCCGTCTCAGCTTAGGTCAACAATTTGCAAACTTTTCAGATCTCTTCTTTGAAGTTTTACCTGCAACATTTAGCAGTCCTTTTGTCCTTTTCGCCCTTGTTTTTCTTGCCTCCCCGCGTAAGAAGCCCCGTTGCCTACTAATTACGGATAGGATGAGGTGCTCATGCGTTAACTTGTTTACCGCGCTTGTATTTTTTTACCCAAGCATGTCAGTTCGACAGCCTCGCAACGTGTTTGCCAGACAGCCATATCGAGCCCGTATTTATCAACTAGGTTTTGTTTTTATGTACTTTTAGAGCTAATTGCCTGTTTGTCTGCATCTTTCAGCTGTCGGCTCTTCATGGTAAGCTATCTATGACCCCATCTGCCCTTCAGATGGTGTCTGAAATTGTTTGAGCTACTATTGTCTGACCTACTTTCTGTCACTCTCTATTTGCTTTTCACTCCCTGTCCAACAGTCACTCCCTGTCCAACAGTTACTCTTTGTCCAACAGTCACTCTTTGTGTTATCCTTTGTCCGTCTGTCATTCTATATCCAACAGTCACTCCCTGTCCAATTGTCACCCCCCCTCAAACAGTGACTCCCTGTAAGTGTTAACAGTGTAACTGTTAATTCCTGTCCAGCTGTCATTCCCTTTTCAACAGCAAAAATGATTGAAAAACCCAGCTGCGCATGTCCCGTCCGCTAAAAGAAGCAATGCCAAAATAAAAGAAAGCCAGAAAGCAATAGGCAGGACTGAGCAGAAGGTGCGTAGACGTGAGGAGGGCTCTCTATGCGCGAGGCTTTCAGGAGGGGCGGCAAAAGTGCACCAAAAGAGTGCTCAAAACCGGCTGATGGAGGAGGCTGGGAGACTCTGGAAGACGAATGGAAAGGGGAAAGAGGGGGGAGGGGCAAACACACACTGCCGAGAGCTTATCCGCGCTTGCCACTGGTCTAAAATAGGCGAGATGAGGCGATGCAGAGTCTCACGAGCCGGCAACTTCCATCCGCAAACCTATTTCCAGTTCCCAATGTAACTTATCCCAAGATCTCCTCCCTCTGTCCTTCCTCTCTCTCTCTCTCTTTCGCTCAATCTGGTCGGGGCGGCCAATTTTCAAGTGTTGATTTTTCGGCCTGTCAAGAAGAGAGAAGAAATTGTCTGGCAAATGAATGCGCGCCGCTTGATGGCGGATGCAAAACTGAAGCTAGCGCTGTAACTGGAGACAAATGAGGCCGCGACAGATATGCTTTCAAGGAAACGCCCACTGATGTCTTCATTTCTAGATTGATAAGCGCTTGGAAACAAGTGCAGATGATTCAAACCCAAGGATACAGTGGAAGCATTATTTTCTCTATATAATTGTATTTATTTTCTCAGCCGTAACGTATCTACGGCTAAACTGCCCCTCACAGTTCTCGGTAGAAACATGTCTATGGCGGATGCTGTTGGAAAAGGCCCCGCCCAGTTCTTGAGTAGAAACATGTCTATGGCCGATACTGTTGGAAAAGGCCCCTCACAGTTCTCGGTAGAAACATGTCTATGGCCGATGCTGTTGGAAACTGCCCCGCCCAGTTCTCAGTATAAACATGTCTATGGCCGATGCTGTTGGAAAAGGCCCCGCCCAGTTCTCAATATAAACATGTCTATGGCCGGTGCTGCTGGAAACTGCCACGCCCAGTTCTCGGTAGAAACATGTCTATGGCCGATGCTGTTGGAAGCTGCCCCGCCCAGTTCTCAGTATAAACATGTCTATGGCCGATGCTGTTGGAAACTGCCCCGCCCAGTTCTCAGTATAAACATGTCTATGGCCGATGCTGTTGGAAACTGCCCCGCCCAGTTCTCGGTAGAAACATGCCTATGGCCGATGAAGTTGGAAGCTGGCCTTCCCAGTTCTCAGTATAAACATGTCTATGGCCGATGCTGTTGGAAACTGCCCCGCCCAGTTCTCAGTATAAACATGTCTATGGCCGATGCTGTTGGAAACTGCCCCGCCCAGTTCTCGGTAGAAACATGCCTATGGCCTTCCCAGTTCTCGGCAGAATAGCTTAGAACAATCCTGCTTAAACCGGTGCACCCCGACAATATACTGTCGTCACTTAGGGGTACGCCAGCTGCCATGGGCTAAATTGCGCGCTCAAAACCGGCGGCTGTCTGCTGCTGCAAGCCTTGCAAAACGGTCCCCGAACGGACAGAATTTTTTTTCTAAAATTCTGCGCACAGCAACAAGGCGAGCATCGTGTTAGCCAGTAGGCACAACAATTTGTATTGGAATCTACGAAAGCCATCCCATCTGCCCTAACCTCCGACTTCCCGGTTCCAAGCTCCCCGCACCCCAGTTGCAGCCGGAGCCCCCTCCCCGGATCTGAGCAGTTTGGGAGCATCTGACCAAAAGCAAAGCCGCTTTGCATTTCCATTCTCGTTTGGAGAAGCCGCAGCCGCAGCCGAACCCACCCTAGCCAGTTGCCCAGCGGTCCCGCGGGATGAATCGCCCCAGCAAGCATCCAGCGGCAGAGCTCGAACGCAGTTTGTCTCCCTTGCCGATAGGCCCTGTTGCCAGTTGATGCTGAGACCGAGGACAGGGGATGGGAGCTGGCGGGTCAGAGCAGGCGAAAAATGCATTTATCGAGGGCTGGGGCGAGGCGGCAGCTCCCGCTGAGCCTGCGGGACTGATGAGGCAGCCACCCTGAGTACTTCAGCTTCCTCTGCTCCAGCCATTTTCGCATTTTCTCGCCCCGCCTGCATGCAGCAAGTACGCTTGGCTCTTGCCAGATAACTGAGTTTAGCAATGAGCCTAAATTTATTCTGCCGGATTCGCATTGCTCTACTGACACTAGTAGGAGAGAAAGTATATTTCAATATTTTTATCAAATTTAGCCCACAGCCTGGGACAAGCTTATTGCTTCGCTGGATTAAAGTACTTTAGTCATTTTGTTCCGAGTGAAATTTTCTCAGGAGCTGGCGTAGAAAGCCGGCACTCATACGAGCAAGTGAATTTTACCCAGGCTAGTTCCTGTAAACTGGTCACATTTTTTTACTTCAATTTTATATTTTACCGTTATGGCTTATCCAATTCATGATTCTTACTACGAGCGTATTTCGGTAAAAAATTATCTTAAAAAACCGAAAGCAAGCTACAGTGGGAGCAGCGGGAGCGGAAGAACCAGGAAGCAATGCTGAGGCCGGGTCGGGTTTCCCAATCAAAGAGCCGGCTGCGCAGTGCTCTAAGAAACTATGATTCAATTTTCCCCGGCTGAATGGCCGCGGTTTCATTGTCCCCGAGGCGAGGCTCCCAGCGCGGCCAGGCTGAAAGTGCACGCGCACCGGAGCGAAAGCTGGCTGGCTGGCCGCAGCTTCGGGCTATGTTGGAGCGATGGATGGCCAGCGGGCTGCTTTGAATGCTGGAGAGTGGAAGAGTGGAAGAGATGTGGTCAAGGCTCTGAATAGGGCGACTTGGTCTTGGTCAACTGTATCGCTGACCTGAGGAACTGAATGGATTGCTAATCTATAGCCTAGGGGAACTGAATGGATTGCTAATCTATAGCCTAGGGGAACTGAATGGATTGCTAATCTATAGCCTAGGGGAACTGAATGGATTGCTAATCTATAGCCTAGGGGAACTGAATGGATTGCTAATCTATAGCCTAGGGGAACTGAATGGATTGCTAATCTATAGCCTAGGGGAACTGAATGGATTGCTAATCTATAGCCTAGGGGAACTGAATGGATTGCTAATCTATAGCCTGAGGGAACTGAATGGATTGCTAATCTATAGCCTGAGGAAACTTAATGTATTGCTAATCTATAGCCTGTGGGTGAAGTAATCTCATAACATAGTAAATCTCGCATGATTTTGCTCATGCAGGTCAAGAGGAACTGCCAGTTTGGTGAGTGTCAAATGGCGAGGCCACCAAAGTGCAACTCCTCAAGTCAAACGTAGTCTGAAAGAAGCAGAAAAGTGGCAACTCGCATCTTCTTCTCCCTCCCCGAAAAGTTCAATACAGAGCCGCGGAGCCCACCCCTCATGACTTCTTTGATGACACGGGGTGTTGCGGGTAGTCAAGTGACGGGTTCAGAGGGAGACTCCGCAGCAGGGGCAGCAAGGGGGGCAGCCGTGGAGTTTTTAGTGCCGACATGGGAGATCGATGCACCAGTGTCTAATTATGCTGAGCGGCTCGGCTGGTCAAACTGTGCCCTGTTGCCACCCGGACCCTCGCAGCCCTGCCCCGGCTTTGGCCGCATAGTTGCACAGTTTCTGTAAGCCAGCTTTCAGCATTTATTTTGAAACTTAGGGTAAAGCGAGTCGGGTGGGGCAGGAAAAGTTGAGTAGTAGCGAGGCAGTGCGGCGAAGGCAACCGAGAATATCCAAGGGGCTTGGGAAGAGAGATTAATAAGGCCAAAAAACAAATCAATTGGCGGTCTTACAGAGGGCAATTTTGAAAACAGCAGAGGGCAAGGCGTGTGCATAAATTACTGAAGGCAGTACTGAGGGTAACTCGCCTCGGCAGGGGTCAGTCAAAGCTGTCTTATTAAACGCACTCAATTCTAATGACAGGGGAAATTTAAAGCACACGGGTTTGCTGCTCCGGCTTGGGATTTTTGGATTTTGGCTTCTGTGCAAAATGCATCGGCGCCTTCAGACCGTCTGGTTGTCAGTCCTGCTGCTGCTGTCTTTGGCCACTGCCGGCTCTTGTGAGTAATGAGAAACCCATCATGGAATTCAATTGCTTGCAGTCTATTTTGCCTATAGTTTCTGCACTCTATGGTTTCATTAATCTCCACTATATCTACTTAATTTTCAGCTGAGATCCCAAACGGCACAAGCCCTAACCAGATGGACTTTATCCGAAGAGGATTGGCCATAGACAACGCCTCAAAAGACGCCGTGGTTGTCACCTGTCTGAGCCTGTTTGTTGTTGGCACCCTCCTGGGAATTTGCTACATTAACTGGCCCAATAAGAACTGCTTCGTAGGAGGCGGCAGCGTGTGACAGGGCGCCGGTTCACTGCTATCGACTGTGACTCAGTTGCGCAATAGAGTTCACTGCCGCTGACGCATTTAATCATGTACCGTAGATCGCTAATGTGCAGGCATAGAATAGATTACTGATCTATTGACTATAGATAAATTATATTAGTTAAAGTGAATAACTTATATAGTCTTATATCTTTGATACTCCGCATTCATTATTCATTTTAGACCTTCATGCGCTCTAGAATCCGTTATTGAGGGGCACATGAACTGTTAGAGATTCAAAACATTGCAGACTTGGTCGCGCTAAAAAAGCAACCTCTTTGCTTCTTAGACAAGGGCATACGGAAAATTTAAAATCCGCTCCCTCCACAATCCCATTGGTTTTTTATCTGCACAATCCAACGGATCTGTCATCCGCTCCCTGCACAATCCTACCGATCTGTCATCCGCTCCCTGCACAATCCTACCGATCTGTCATCCGCTCCCTGCACAATCCTACCGATCTGTCATCCGCTCCCTGCACAATCCTACCGATCTGTCATCCGCTCCCTGCACAATCCTACCGATCTGTCATCCGCTCCCTGCACAATCCTACCGATCTGTCATCCGCTCCCTGCACAATCCTACCGATCTGTCATCCGCTCCCTGCACAATCCTACCGATCTGTCATCCGCTCCCTGCACAATCCTACCGATCTGTCATCCGCTCCCTGCACAATCCTACCGATCTGTCATCCGCTCCCTGCACAATCCTACCGATCTGTCATCCGCTCCCTGCACAATCCTACCGATCTGTCATCCGCTCCCTGCACAATCCTACCGATCTGTCATCCGCTCCCTGCACAATCCTACCGATCTGTCATCCGCTCCCTGCACAATCCTACCGATCTGTCATCCACTCCCTGCACAATCCAACCGACCTATCATCTTTTTAAATAAAAATCCTCAAAACTCACTCCGGGTAAGACCGCAGATTCTTCAGCTGGGACTGCAGCAGGGCGCAGGTTCTCAAATCGCTGGTGTTGACCGCTCGCCGTCGCTCTACGCGACTTCCCTGGCTGGCCAGCTCGCCCAGTCCGGCGCCGAAACCGCCCGAGTTGGCGGTATCGCCGATTCCGCCAACGCCGCTCAAGACATCGCCGAAGCCACCATCGGGAAGGGCGGAGCTGCGACGGCGGGCGCCAAGCGCGCCAATCGCCACATTGGCGAGGTTGTTGGCTCGTGGCGCCGGCATCGAAGCCGGGTAGCGATGATCAGTTTTGGGATTGGTTTTTAGGGTGGCAAAAGACACGGAGGGATAATTTTTGTTTGGGGACAGAATAAGCGGCCGGTCCTCAATCAGTCAGCCTTGTGGCTGCGAGGCCGCTGGTCCCGATGGGCGGCGGCATTCTTGAGTAGCAGGTGGAGATGCGGCTGAAATGAGCAATGGAAGATGGGTTAGAAACTTTGGTCACGTGACGAGGCTATTTTTAGCATTTGGAGCAACCAATCATGGTGGCTGATTCCCATTGGACAGGGAGTGAGCTGGGCAGTCATCCAATGTACACTCGTATTGGTAGGAATTTAAATTTAACGTGGGTGAGATAAATAACTGAGAATTAATGAATTTTTTTCATTTTGAAAGCCGGTATAAATAACTTTTATTGGCCCAGCATGTCCCCGATGTGAGACTCTCGTATTTTAACATCAAACTTGCGGTAAGAGTTTGAGAGCAAATTTTATTGACTTTGGAGCCAAAAATAAATTTGTTGTTTTTTTAAACGCTAACTTTGTTAGTATAAATTAAATAAGCTTGCATGAATGTGGGACAGCTTCATTTAGGCTTTGAATTTATCACCGCAGGCTTTTTCGGTGGCGTGAGAAATCCTCTGTGACTTAGCCACCCCCGTGTTGGCAGCCGACACGGATCTGAAAGCAATTCCCGCTTAGTTGCTCGCAAAACCCGGGGCTCTTCTCTCCCTGCATATTGATTACTCCCCCACTGCCTGAGCTGCTGCCTCTGCCTCCAGCAGTGAAAGTCTATTAACTTTCAATTAGGCGTCGCTAATACCCGCCATCCCCCGGCTCATGCGATGCTGTGAAAATGGAGAAATCCCTGGCCAGCTTCCTTCCCCTTCCGCCTTGCCGCCGAAGTCGGCCATGAAAGTCAGTCCGACTGCCGAGGCGGCTGGATGAAAAGCGGAGCAAGTTTTAGCCTGCCGATTTTTTATAATCCCTAAAAACTGCATGCTTAAAAATGGGCTTTTTTAGTTAGCCATTTTCGGCTTTCTTGACTATTTCATTCAATGTGTAGAAATGAAACATTATTGAGATACTTCTGCTGCAAAAAGCCGTTTATTTTAAATCCTTCCAAGCCGAGGCCCGCGATGGAGAGGCAGAGGGGACGGGCCGAGACCCCGGGGTCAGCGGCGGACACGAAAACGAATCGCCTATTTGTGTTTACGCTCGGAGAGCACACATTCGAATCAGGTAAAAAGGTAAAAATCCCATTCGAATCCCCCGTGGCGCTAATTAATCCATTCGTCCGGCCAGCGTGATCGATGGGGGGATC
>CATNEM010000116.1:70000-87500 GCA_950096795.1 Macrostomum cliftonense | reverse complement strand
AACTCGGAGATAAGATCCGTCCCCAAAAAACATTTCGCAGCTCCACCAGCTGCACTCCGAGCTCCCGCATGAGCCCGTTTAACAATTTTTCCCGTCGGGCAGCTGGGATTTATCAAGCCAGCCGAAGCAGAAATGAAAGCGCTGTTAGACTTCCCCTGGCTCTCTCCTATTTCACTCTGATTTCCGCGAAACCCGCAAACTCCGCCCAGGCACCTCCGCTCTCCCACTGGATGAGTAGCGGGAGCTGCGAGCTGCCTGTTTGCGGATGCAGAGGGGAAAATAAGTAGCAATAATTTTCCTGCACTGAAATCATTGACCCCGGATCGCTTTTCCCCTCTCTCCCTCTCTCTCTTCCTAAAAGAGGAAACGGAGCCAAGAAACTGTGAAGAAGAAGCCGAGCCTCTTCCCCCTCGCGCGGAGCAGCGCCTTTCGTGTAAAATGGCCGGCTGCTCGGAAATCCACTGTGTTGATTTCGCTTTCTCCCTCCGCTACGCCTCCGTCTGTTTAGCCCGCTTGATTAAATCTCGCCTTTGTCCGTTCGGCCGAGGCCCCGGTCGAAACCGACACTCCCACATTTTTAAGGCTGATCCTCCGACACTCCCACTTCCTCAGGCTGATCCTCCGACACTGCCACATCCTCAGGCTGATCCTCCGACACTCCCACATCCTTAGGTTGATCCTCCGACACTCCCACATCCTCAAGCTGATCCTCCGACACTCCCACATCCTCAGGCTGATCCTCCGACACTCCCACATCCTCAGGCTGATCCTCCGACACTCCCACATCGAGGCGGACTGCGGCTTGATTTCAATCGCAATAGTATTTCCTCAAGGATCAAATTGCTTACAGCTGGATTACTGGCTGGAAAATTAACTTTGATCCTTACTTACCGAAACTAGATCCGGGATATGCAGGTACAGCAGGACTGTGGGCATCCTTCGGCGACCCAACTATGTATTCTGAGCCCGTTACGTCACAGTCGACAAGATCACGCGTCAAATATTGTACATTCAACCGATAGTCTCAGAAAATAACGAGAAAGCAGAAAAGCAAAACAGTCACGTGACGCCACAAAGACGCCCGGGCAACGAGAAGACAATAAGGAAGCCGGCATCAATAACTTGATTAAGTTAGCTGGCAGTCCGTGAGATGATATTACAGACTCGCTCAGGTCACGCTTTGGGCGGCTCAGAAATTGAGCCAACGTTTTGCACGCCTCTCTCCTAGCAACTTTTCCCTGCCGACGACCTTGATGCATCCCCAGGGGAGCCGGGCCCAGCAATACCCGGGCACTGCGGGGCGGGTCTGCTGTTGCCAAAGAGAGAAATTCTTGGGCCCGCAGGCATGAGAGTCCCGGAGTCGCGCCGTCACGCCCAGAAAATAGAAATCCGTCTGAGTCGGGGGGATCTCATAAAGGGGTCGGGCTGATTGCCATCTCACTCGCCAAGAAGTCCCACCCAGCAACACGCCAGCCTGGGCTCTGATAATGAGGGGAGCGCTTGCAGCGCCGCACCTCGCGGGATCTGGCCTGTCGATACACTTATCCCCCCTGTCGGCCGCCACTCCCGACCCACTTCCCGGTCTCTTTGTGTGTGCCTTTATTTTCTTAGTCAAACTGCCAGTGTTGGCACTGCAATTCCTGCCGCCTTTCCTTTGTAGGCAGCAAGTCTCTGCCGCTTTTTTAATTTTCTGATGAAAAGGGTGACTTAAGATTTTCCTTCTGATACATCTATCTATCTATCTATCTATCTATCTATCTATCTATCTATCTATCTATCTATCTATCTATCTATCTATCTATCTATCTATCTATCTATCTATCTATCTATCTATCTATCTATCTATCTATCTATCTATCTATCTATCTATCTATCTATCTATCTATCTATCTATCTATCTATCTATCTATCTATCTATCTATCTATCTATCTATCTATCTATCTATCTATCTATCTATCTATCTATCTATCTATCTATCTATCTATCTATCTATCTATCTATCTATCTATCTATCTATCTATCTATCTATCTATCTATCTATCTATCTATCTATCTATCTATCTATCTATCTATCTATCTATCTATCTATCTATCTATCTATCTATCTATCTATCTATCTATCTATCTATCTATCTATCTATCTATCTATCTATCTATCTATCTATCTATCTATCTATCTATCTATCTATCTATCTATCTATCTATCTATCTATCTATCTATCTATCTATCTATCTATCTATCTATCTATCTATCTATCTATCTATCTATCTATCTATCTATCTATCTATCTATCTATCTATCTATCTATCTATCTATCTATCTATCTATCTATCTATCTATCTATCTATCTATCTATCTATCTATCTATCTATCTATCTATCTATCTATCTATCTATCTATCTATCTATCTATCTATCTATCTATCTATCTATCTATCTATCTATCTATCTATCTATCTATCTATCTATCTATCTATCTATCTATCTATCTATCTATCTATCTATCTATCTATCTATCTATCTATCTATCTATCTATCTATCTATCTATCTATCTATCTATCTATCTATCTATCTATCTATCTATCTATCTATCTATCTATCTATCTATCTATCTATCTATCTATCTATCTATCTATCTATCTATCTATCTATCTATCTATCTATCTATCTATCTATCTATCTATCTATCTATCTATCTATCTATCTATCTATCTATCTATCTATCTATCTATCTATCTATCTATCTATCTATCTATCTATCTATCTATCTATCTATCTATCTATCTATCTATCTATCTATCTATCTATCTATCTATCTATCTATCTATCTATCTATCTATCTATCTATCTATCTATCTATCTATCTATCTATCTATCTATCTATCTATCTATCTATCTATCTATCTATCTATCTATCTATCTATCTATCTATCTATCTATCTATCTATCTATCTATCTATCTATCTATCTATCTATCTATCTATCTATCTATCTATCTATCTATCTATCTATCTATCTATCTATCTATCTATCTATCTATCTATCTATCTATCTATCTATCTATCTATCTATCTATCTATCTATCTATCTTTCTATCTATCTATCTATCTATCTATCTATCTATCTATCTATCTATCTATCTATCTATCTATCTATCTATCTATCTATCTATCTATCTATCTATCTATCTATCTATCTATCTATCTATCTATCTATCTATCTATCTATCTATCTATCTATCTATCTATCTATCTATCTATCTATCTATCTATCTATCTATCTATCTATCTATCTATCTATCTATCTATCTATGTATCTGTCTATCTATCTATCTATCTATCTATCTATCTATCTATCTATCTATCTATCTATCTATCTATCTATCTATCTATCTATCTATCTATCTATCTATCTATCTATCTATCTATCTATCTATCTATCTATCTATCTATCTATCTATCTATCTTTCAAATGTAGGGAATCAAAAATCGTAAAATCTGTTCATAGCTACTCACCAAAGATTGACAGCTTCCTGTCGTCTTTGGACTCGCAGCCACCGGCCGCATCGGTCCCACCGAAACTTCAAAGCGGTATTGTTTCTCTGGTAAATGTTTCTGAAGTTTTCCAGTTCCACCTTTTGCCAATGTTGCGCCGCAAGAAGATGTCGCCCTGCTGTTCTCTGGAATTTTTAGATCCCTGCTTTGTCAACTGAAGCCGCAGGTGGAGTTGCAAGCCGTGGCAAACGCGAAAAATTTTAATATCAGCCTGCGTGGCTGCAAAAAGGATGGGAGCTTGGACGACTCATAGGTGCGTGGGATTTTTCTTAAATTGCCGGCGCGCGCACTTTGTTCCCAGCCGAAAACGCTGAGCTGCCACTGGCGTTTCGCGAACGCCAACCCTCCCAGCCTCTCTTCTTCATCCCTCCGCGGCTAGGGGCTCGCTAGCGCGCCAAGCCTAGCGCTGCTGCAGTGGATCGGCAGGCCGGAGGGGGCAGCTCGCTGATTGGCTGACGCCGCTGGCCAATCGGACAGCTTCTGGAAAATTCTGTAATGCATCTTCATTTTTCTTCTGCGTTTGACTTGGTCAGAAATTTGGAGTAGCAAATCACCACGTCCTTAGCTTTGACCCGCCAAGAAGCTTGAAAGTTTAACATATTTTTTATCTGATCCCAACTTCCCATCTTCTTTCTTCCCATCCGGACGATTATTTTCTGAATGACGTGATTTGCCAACAGGTCAAAGGCTATTCTGCTTTTATGATTCCAATGTCTGTAGCAAATATGGATTAAACCAAATTGAAGCTTTTAATGGGGTTCGGTCCCATTAAAGTACCATAAAAGTTTTTTGTATTCCCCCATGCCCAGGCATACTTTAATTAACCGTTAATTGCGCGCCGTCCAATGCGTGCCCTGACAAGAGCTGTGATTGGCTGGCTGAGTCAGCCACCCCAGCCTAAATTGGCGGCAGCAATCGATAGGCTCACCTGATTGGCTAACTTTATTACCCTGTTTAGCAAACGCTCTTAGAACGATATTCTATTTGGGAACTCATAAAATTAGAAGGTTTGATGAATGACCAGTTTTAATCATTTTTGTGTCAACCTTGAAAAGTGCTTGCATTCTGTCACTGATGCCAATGTTTTTTGCCGCAGCATTTTGTTCAGATCGCAAAGCGTTTTTCTACCTTTGTTAAACCCGCGATATTGATGCTTTATATTCAAAGACGGCCTGACCCTTGAGAGAAGGAACGCCGTTGAGAGCTGGGAGCAACTGGGATTCGGGGGAAGAGGAAGGCACACAAGAAAATGGTTGACAGCAGCATGACTTGTGCCTGAGATCAAAGCCTGGATGCACACAGAGGATTAACAAGCGAGCCCCGGGGCCGATCCGCAATCTTCAACCCTGACGTCGCCCCTCAAAAAAATCTTGTCGGCCGGACGAGATACCTGTCACGGGATCAATATGCGGCCTAGTGCAACATTTGAGGAGCTCTAGACAGACGCAGACAGGTATAACGTGAGATTTCATCTACCAAAAGCAGGAGACTCCGGCCAAGCGGTTTAGAGAAGCAAAGCAAGTTTCTGTTTGAGCCAACAGCAGTGCGAAATTGGTTTAGCAAGGAGGCGGCGCATGCAGCGCAGCCGCCGCGCGGTTTTTCTGTCGCTTGACTTGACGAGGCTGAACTCATAAGCCAGCCTTTGTGGCCCCGTTTCCTTCCCAAGTCAGACGATTTCCTTTTTAGCTAGAAAGCCCTTCCAGCAGCCAAGCAGCGCTTTGTCCCCCTTGTCCGCTGCAGCCAAAGCCACTTGGCCAGTCTTAGAGTTCGCAACTTTAGATAGGGAAGGAGAGCCCACCTAGCTCTGTGTGAGCACTTCATGCACAATCTGGCCTCACACACTATTGCCAATGAAAATTGATCATGACAGGGGAAGTGAGGAGTATTAGCCCCCCTCCTGTCCTTTCCAGACTCCATTTGAGACATTTCATCCAGGGAACTATATTGCCAATCTAGGGAACCTGCCGTAGGCTGCTTCAGTAAGTGATGAAGGCATCAACTTTAAGTAGAAATTTTCCTACTGCTACTCCGGGCCAAGCCAAAATCCGCGCTGCACTTCTTTGACATCCCGCCGCCTTGCAGGCAGGTCTGCTAAGTTTCTGCTTCCAGTCCTCTCAGCCGGCGTGTTTGCCTCTGCGCCCCGCAGTGCAGCAACATCGGCAGTCTCTCTCACTCTCATTTTCGTCTACACTTTACTTTTTTTTCCAGCAGCCTTTGTTGACATTCGAGCTGAAAGCTATCGTGTATTGAGCTCTTTATTCAGCAAACAGCTCCACTGCGGCTGCAGCGACACCGAGCTCGCCCCCTCCCCTACTGCAGAAGCCATTAAAAGTGGTAACTGGGATCGACTGACTGTATTTAATAATGCACAAGGGCCATGAAGAGGTCTCTGCACACTGATCCGTGACTTTCTGCTCCTTGTGCTCCACGCACAGAAAGCCTGAGGTCTATCTGAAGAACTCACGCACAGCTGCAGACGCATAATCAACGTCCAATGATCTCAGGTCTTGCTAGATCGCATATCTCATGATTCTAAATCTCATTTCTCATGATCCTATATCCCACTTCTCATGATCGTATATCCCACTTGTCATGATCCTTCATCCCACTTGTCATGATCCTATATCCCACTTCTCATGATCGTATATCCCACTTGTCATGATCCTTCATCCCACTTGTCATGATCCTATATCCCACTTCTCATGATCGTATATCCCACTTCTCATGATCGTATATCCCACTTCTCATGATCCTCTATCCCACTTCTCATGATCGTATATCCCACTTGTCATGATCCTACATCCCTTCTCATGATACCCTGATCAGACATCTCATTATTCAATTGTCACATAATCCCGGATACACATCCCACTCCATCCCATCAAGCCACCTCAATGTTCAGGCCTGATTGATGATGCTCAAAAGTGTCACATCTTAGAAAGCTAGTTAGTAACTCGAACTTCTCCCAATGCGCAATTTATCCCCAACCCTGAGCTGCAGTGAGTCGCCGGACTCGAGCTTCACTTTAGTTAGGTAGTGTGTGGGCGGGGCTTCTCTTAATCATCGCACTCTGCCAGCCAACACAGGCGCAGCGGAGGCGGGCCGGCTCGAAAGCTGGGAAGCCGGGGGGGGGGGGGGGGGCGCCCGGCTTTCATCAAGCCCGCACCCGCCCCCCAGCCGCGGGATCTTTCAATTACGAGGCGGCCGCGCTCCCCGCCAGGAAGCGGATTGTTGTGGAATTCTCTAAAATAGAGAGGGAAAAGGTTCAGGGGAGAGGGGAGTAAAGGAAGCTGGGCCGGCAGATGGATTTCGGAGTTGGCGCACAAGCCAGACGCTGCTGAAAGATTCGCTCTAGCAGAGAGCGGCTTCTGAGCACGCGAGGTTTCCCGCACGCCAGTCCAGGGGTCGAGTGGGATCTGAATGGGGAGCGTTCAGGTTGGCCATTGAGTTCGAGCTTTAAGGTAAGCACTTTAAATGAATGCTCATGAAGGCTACAACAAAGCGAAAATTATAACAAAGCACAAAAATATTGCCTTAAATCATCACGATCAAATTTTTACAGATCCCACTACCCAGAATTCCATAATCCCATCGCAGCTAATCCCCAAAAAGCAAGCAAGACGTAGAAGAACGTATTTTATCTGATTAATTTGCTTCAAAGCGGAAAAGCAAAAAAATTAATGGCAAATATTAATGTCCAGTCCGCAAGATTTGCCGCCAAGTCACATATATAATTGACAGAGGCGTCACACTGAACAGCGCAATTAAATATGATAATTAGCAAAGCTTATTGTTGCATATCAAGGGAGTTTTCTTTATAGCTCACAAATGGGCAGTCTCCAACCAGTGGGCGCTGCACTACTCAGTCCAGTTGTTTACTCAAAAAAATTTGTCCAAATTTTCTTTCTTATCTAAGAAGCCACAGGAAAATATCTTTTTTTAAAAAAAGTGAATAAATTGACAAGATTAAAAATGTGTCCAAGGAAATTTTCGTGCCAAATCTGTGCGCAATAGGGGAGTAAAATATAACCAGAAATATGAAAACTTAGCAAATAAAGGAGACCCACACCAAAGTCGCGCCAAAAGCAACCGAAAATCACTGAAAAATACTACTGCGAGTAGCTGGTCGCGGTCAGTTAAAACAAGATACTTTTACGGGTCTTTTTCTTTCTCTCAACCTTTAACGGCTTTAGCAAAAGTGCTAAAATGTTGTTGCAAGCATAATTAAAAATATATATAATACGGGCGATGGGAGGAAGTGTGAAAAATGTGATTAAAATACTTGCACATTATAACAAATAGTATAAGTATTGAAACAAATACAACTGAAGTGAACTAGATAAAAGTGAGGGATTAAAAGATGCGCTAATAAAAATTTCCTATGTTTTTTTAACGCACGTGAGACGGCTGAGATTGGAAAATAGGACCCAAAGATTTTGTTTAAATTTGAAGACGTTAACGGAATTTCAAAACCATTTGAAAAAACGGACCTATTTAAATTAATTAATGAGCAGACAACAGCTATTTAACATTTTTTGATGCTGAAAAAA
This sequence comes from Macrostomum cliftonense, assembly GCA_950096795.1. Lineage (NCBI taxonomy): Eukaryota > Metazoa > Platyhelminthes > Macrostomidae > Macrostomum > Macrostomum cliftonense. The sequence continues at coordinate 79,394 of CATNEM010000116.1, read as the reverse complement.
TAACAAACCGCGTCATTGCCCCGTTACGATGACTCAGCAATGCAGAGGAAATGCTCGTCAAACAATTGCTCAATAAAATATCGCGGCTAAGATAAACGGACACGGAAACATGGCTTAGACAATTGCTGCTGCAAAAGCAATAAAATTAAATTTTGCGGCCTGATTGGCGGAGATCAACTAGTAGCTACTAACAGGGCTTTTCTCGATAAAAATTACGAACAAATAAATATGAAATTATTAAAATTAATTATTAAGTGAATATCACTAGAAAATCGTAAAGTTTTACTTAAAACTATCAGTAGCTGAAGCTTTAAAATCTTGCGTATTAAACTACACAAAAACATCGTTCTCTACATGGCCTGCTTCACAACGCAACGCAAAAAGCTAATAAAATACTTGCTAGACTACTGACAGTAACCGGCACACGTAATGGATCATCTTGCTCTAAATAATTTTGTTATTAGATTTAAAGCAAGCGATCTGATGGCCGCCTGGCGCTCACAGCTTCCAGGAGTTGCGCATCATCAGGTCGAAGTAGCTGTCGTGATCGATCGAGTTGCTGATGCCCGAGTAGTAGTTGAGAAACTCCTCCCAGGTCACCTGCGAATGTTGGCGAATGAGCCGGCATTCTTAGCGGGGGAAAACAACCCGAGACATCGTGGAGCGGTAGATATAACTTTGATTTTTGCCTAACTACTCAACACACATCAGCTGAACGGCTGCGTCGCTTACCACTCCGTCAGTCGTATTCGGAGCTTCGAACGTCTTGAGGAACTCGGTGAACACCTGGTCCTCCGACCACTCGCCATTCTGGTACTTCGGGTGCTGGCGGGCGTTGTAGACGCCCTTGAGGTCCTTGACGGTGATCTGGCCGTCGCCAGTTTTGTCCATCTTCTGGAAAGCCGCTTTGATCAGCTTTAGACGGCTCTCGTTCAGCGGCGGGCGGAGCACCGCCAGGAACTCGGAGAAGTCGATGGAGCCGGACTGGTCCGTGTCGACCTGGTTGAAGGCGGCCTTCACCTCCTCGTCAGTGAGGTCGAGGCCGAAATCGGCCACGCCTTTGCGGAACTCGGCCATGCTCAGCCGCTTGTTGCCGTCGTCGTCCATGATGCGGAACTGGCGGGAGAAGCCCTTGATGCCTGCGGGGAAGTTTTATTGAGCTAACTTGAATGTAGATGGGTGCTATCTTGCTTATAGGCTTATCTTGGCTAGGGGTAGAAAGGCTTACCTTGGCTAGGGGTAGAAAGGCTTACCTTGGCTAGGGGTAGAAAGGCTTATCTTGGCTAGGGGTAGAAAGGCTTACCTTGGCTAGGGGTAGAAAGGCTTATCTTAGCTAGGGGTAGAAAGGCTTACCTTGGCTAGGGGTAGAAAGGCTTATCTTGGTGAGGGGTAGAAAGGCTTATATTGGCTAGGGGTAGAAAGGCTTATCTTGGTGAGGGGTAGAAAGGCTTATATTGGCTAGGGGTAGAAAGGCTTATATTGGCTAGGGGTAGAAAGGCTTATATTGGCTAGGGGTAGAAAGGCTTATATTGGATGGCTAACATGCTTAGAAAGAAACTGAACGATAGGCGTTAGATAGAAAATGGATATTGTATCGTTTGCGAACAGGTCTTTGTGCCTTCCGTGGGTGAGAAGCCAGTCTTTGTGTCTGAACATACTGAGCAGCCCTATAGCGCACTTCTTGTTTTTGTGTCTTTTAAAATAACTTTTAAACCGAGCTAGGCAAATTACAATGCCAAAAGTGAATCTATGCTCCTGGCCTTTTGTAGATTTGCGCAATAATTGCTCAGATTCTAAGTGCCACTGGCTCGCAAATTTTCCATAAATTTAACGGGCTTGAACACGAAAGAGCTGAAAATATACACCAGGAGTGTTAATGCCATGCGTGCTTATTCAGTAGCCCGGAACGGTTTATGTTGGTCCGGGTTAAAACTGGTTAAGTCAATGAAGGGACGAAGGGGTTAATTAGGCAAATCTACCACAGCCTTGCTTATTTTTAAATGACTTGTCTTCAATAAGAATGAAAAAAGGTTGAGAAAGAAAACTGCGAAGCAATATTTTTTAGGGAAATTTCTACTTTTTCCAACACATTGTTGAGATGCTAACACTTGGCTGGACTTATTAAAACGATCGATTAGCTCAAGCTAAATAATTCAATATTGAGCTGGGTGATTCAAGCCAGTAATTTGGTTGGTGCAGCTGAGCTGTCAACCGCCTTGTTTGTTGAGTTCAGATTTCTACAGATTGAGGCCTGTGCAAATACATAGTTTGACCTGAGCAACCGCGTCCCAGCTTGTTCAGCTTATCATAACGTGTAATTAGCGCTCCCATCAATTAGTCTGCGCAGATCCCAGATCAGCTGATCCTCATACGCAAGTACGAATTTCGGCGCCACACTCCGCTATGCGAGAAACTATCCTTAAAAAATGGACCAAAGAAAACCGGAAAAATCAAAAAGCTGCAGCGAAAAAAATTCTTTCCGCCCAGAAAGCGCGCAGCAGAGACGACGGAGCGACAGTGGGGGGGGGGGCGATCGACTGGCCGTGCCAGCAGCAGCAGCCGCGCGGGGCCGGAAGGCGGAGAGAACCATGAAAAGGGACAGAAAGGCCCGGGAGTACAGTGCAGTGCGCGCCTCGCGGCCTGTCCCTGACTGCCCGCCTCCCCCTAGCTAGCTGCGCACGCTTGATCCGAACTCAGATAGTCAGATAGCTGAGTCAGACACACACACACACACACACACACACACACACACACACACACACACACACACACACACACACATACCAAGCCGAGTACAGCTTGTTAGATCTCTAGACTCTATAGTTTCCACCCATGCGCAGAGCAAAATTCACTGAGCACAGAGAGCTACGAGCGAAACGAAGGGGAAAAGGGAAAAGGGAATAGGAGACGAATGCAAGTGCGCGCACTTCCCCAGTTAATTTCTAAGCGCCGGTCAAGCTCAAAAGGAGGCGGCGGGGAACTGAAATTCGTCAGCTCTTTGCGCGTCGCAAATTGCACCGGGTTGCCACTTCCTTCCCAATGAGTTTGACAGGCCGCGCGCTTCACCCCGGCGCCGCCCTCTCCCTAATCCTTCGCATATCCCCTGCACTCTGTTGCAGAGGGATTACTGCCATGCCCCCTCAATCTGCTTCACAGCCTACCGTCTTTTACCTTAGCTCGAAACAGAGAAGGGAAAAGTGTTCACACAGCTGCCCTTTCTCCCATTGTGTAGCCTTTCCTAGTCGGTACCAATGCCGAGAAGGCGCATTCAAGCAGGCACAAATCTTAGGAAAACTAAAAGCAACAAAACATAATTCAGTTCAAGGAGAAGCGCAAAAGTTTCATGAGCAAAGTTCTCTACGTTTTAACTCGAAGCCAGTTAAAGATCTATCCGGAACAATCCAGTCCGAATGCTAATTTTTTTTAATTAAAGATTCATTTAGGAAGTCCACTTGCTAAAAAACTGGACTCAGGAAATTTCCCAGCGGGATTTCATCATTCCGCCATACGGCATTAATGTAGGAAATGAAAGAGATAAAAAGAGTCTGGCAGATTTAACTGGAAAGCAGGGAGCGCGATGATTTACCCAGTTGGCCATTGCCAACACTCAGTCATTGGCACACATTGACTTACCAGCAGCACCCCGGGACATGCAGGACAAGCGAAGCCGCTTAACTGGGTCCTGCTCCTGGCTGAGCTCCTTTCGCGCCTTCATCTGCAATTCATAGTTGTCCTTCTGAGAGAAGCTCATCGTGTCGCTGTAGATTATTATTGCTGAAATGAGTGAAAATATTATTGGAGTCAGGAGGATAAATGAAAAAAGTATGGTTAGCCATAGAAATGTTAGAGGTATTTTGGCGAGGATTACAACTAGTATATTAATAGATGAGAAAAAAATGAAAATTTACATTTAAATTCAATTTAAAATAGATGCTACATAAAATTTACAAAAAAGTTAGAAATAAAGAATGAATATTTACTTTTGCCTAAGTCTGAATGCAATAAAGATACTGTCCAAGGAAAATATTTAATATATTATTCAATATTTTGTTTCAGTCTCTAGTTACTACGAAAAAACCCATATAATTTTGTGTAGTTCAGCGTAAGCTCGAAGATTATATGCCACTTTTTTGTTTAAATTTTAGTTAAATATAATTTACTGAACAAGTTTGGACTAAATCCTTAAAGATTTATCCTAAACATAAGTGATTTTCGGCTTCTAGTCTAAAATATAAACGATTTTCTGAGATAAAATGCTATCTTTCCGCAAAAATTACATAACTAAAACACCAGAAGGCGTTTACTACATTCTTCTGTAACGGGCATTTCGTTCTCAAATTATTTGTCTGTTACTCGACAAATTCTAAGATTCGAAGATAGTATCAGACTATGACTGTATAATCTTTATAAAAAGATTCGCAAATATTCAAAAAATAAAGGCAAAACAAAACAAAGTTTCAAAGTTTCAAAACAGTACGGCATAACGGCAGTACTCGCACGATAGTTTCAAATATAAGGAATCAATATTTTGAGTTCAAAATGATACAATATCAATACCAAGTGGGATGTAGCATACTCCAGAGAAGTAAATTTTATCCTGAAAGTTTTAATAGTTCCTTAGAAAAGAAATATAAAAATTCAACATTTATACACGGCGAATTAAGGATCCAAAAAAATATTTTGTTTGAACTTCTCAAAAAAAACTCGCAAGTCTGGTACTAATCTGCGCTGGCGCAAACGTGTGCTTTAACCATAGTATAGGTCTTACATTCACTAATACATCCATTAAAATCTAACTATTGCCATTGGGTTAGTAGGTCTAGCCAAAGATAATAAGCATTACTTGGCTTGTTAAACAATCGTAAGCATGTTTTGTTCAACGATGTCTGTCTTTATCTGTCTACGCTGATAATGTAGAGCTAGAATCATAGCTAAACATCCGAAAGCAAGAGACCTTAAAGTAATGAATGATTTAATATTATATATTTTTTCAGTATAGGCCTGTATTTACTGAAATACTGAAACTAAAATGCCATGGAAAAATCCAAATTTTTGTGACTGCCTTAGGCTGAGGCCAAGAGCCAAAGAGGCTAGCAGTAGCTATTTGTTTTGCTTGCTTAAATATTTCTAAACTATTTTTGCTGGTCTTAGGTAATTAATATACTTTTAGGATAGGCCTGATTCTGTATTGTCATCATGTATTTCATAATTCCAGTATGCTATGGTATAACATGCTGAAATTAGGAAATACATGTCTTTAATTAGGAAATTTGAAAATGTATCTATTTATCATTAAAATTTAAATCAAACAGTATCCTTGGCTCAAAGTTTTAAAATGTCTATTTATAATTAAAATTTAAATCAAACACTATCCTATCCTCCTGGATAACTTGTTATTTAAATTTTAAGGATAAATAGAAACATTTTAAAGCTTGGAACCCAAAATAATAATAAAAATAATTTTACTTATTGGAATATTGATATATAAAAAAATTGCCAAATTTTATAGCATTTGTAATTAAAGAATAATTATTAAGTCTAAATAATAAATCTATAATTAGAAAGATGGCTAATTTAAAAAAAATTATAGAAATAGGACAAAGAAAGGCACATATATAAGTTGGGACCATGGTGAGGAAGGTGCAGTATGTGCGCCAGAATAACATTCATCAAAATTTTTTATTGTGCACCACAATAAAAAAAATTGTATATCTATCTATATACCTATATACCTATCTATATATCTATCTTTGGAAAGACCAAAAAGGTCCCGCAAACCATTTTTTCTCTATATCTTCCTATTTGCTATGCTTTTGCTTATAATCTCTAAATTTTACAATTATACTGCCCAACTTACCCCTTCAATTTTTACCACATTTGCAACTTACATTAGTAATTTTGCGCCAGGTTGTGTGCCGATGTGCCAAGCCATGCACCTAGCACAGTGAAGTGTGCACTGTGCACTGGCAAATTGCTAATTGGTGCTAAAAAAACCATGAATTCTACCACCTTCTTGGGTGTGGAGTTTGGATGATATAGAATGCATTATTTTATTATAAAATCTCTTCTATTGCACTTTTTTATTATATAATCCCCATTAAAATGTAAAAAAAGTATTTTCCCTATTGCACTATTTGAAAAATTCTAAGATATTTCAAAAGTATATTTTCTATTAATTTGTTATCTTCCTAAGAAATTATAGCTACTAGTCCTATCTATATGTACTATATTTAAAAAAATGGGATAGCAATCTTAGTCTAATTGAAATCAAAATAAAAAATATTGTCCCATGGATCAAGTGATTTATAAATTACTATACTATCTCTAAACAAGTGCTACAGAAAGCAAAAGTTAATGCCAATTAACTATGATATTCCATGTTATTAATTTTTAAGGAGCTGAGATAGTTGTCCCATTTTTTGCAACATAGTGTATATAATTTTGTAATACAATTCCCCAAATGGTTAAATTGTTCAATATTACATAAGGAAAATTGAGTAATAAAAGTTAAGGAAAGAAAAGGGTGGTGAAGTTGAATTTCTATTAGAATTTCTATTAGATAGCTCTGGCAAAACATTATAATGTCCATGGGATAAAAGTTAGAATCAGCAGAAAGCTTAGTACACCCTTACTCTCATTATCAAATTCCCCAATATAAATTTGACCCAATTAATTTACCATTTGAGGGATAAGATGACAAAAGTATGTGTATGATGTTTCTATTTTCTTGATCCATTCAGATCAAAGGAGCTTGTACATATCGACTGTATTTTTCTATTTAACGAAATGCATGCAATATAAGAATAGCCAAATTTTTGGCAACCAAAGCCTTAATAGATCAAAGGAGCAAGAAAATAGGAACATAATGAGATGAAATGATACTACGATATTGTGCTGCATGATTGTGCCATGGCGTTGATCAATTTGATTCAGCCTTTGTACTGCCCGTCACTGCCTGCCCCGTTTTTCAGCTTCGGCATAAAATTCCACAGCAAATCTAACACAATGAAGTTTCTAACAGACCTGACCAGCCGCATCCCCAGCCACATGGACTTCGAAGGCCAGCGCAGGGCCGAGCGAACATTCCAGCTAGTGCTGTGCATCTTTGGCGCCGCCGGCCTGGCCTGGGGCTACATCTGCCAGCAGTTCTCGCAGACGGTGCTCATCCTGGCCGCCGGCTTCGCTCTGTCCGCGCTGCTCACCCTGCCGCCCTGGCCCATGTACAGGCGCAGCCAGCTGCGGTGGCAGCCGGTCAGGCCGCCGCCAGTAGAAGCCGAGGCCAAGCAGATCGGCCGAGCCAAGCCCAGCAAGAAGGATAAGTGACTCGGAAGTGTTGCAGACTTTTTATGGCTAATGGCTAAGTTTCTTCTCGCTACCAATTGCTGTTCTTGATTATTACTTCCCCATGCTCTCAATGTTCCTCTTCTAGTCTTCACTGACCCTTCACTCTCCTTTCACTATCCCTTCAGTATGCTGGATGCTGACCCTTCGCAGCTCTCTATCATCCATGCTATTGCGTTCCATTTTTTTGAATAAAACGGCAATAATTAACTGAGACATTTAGTGTTACTGGTTGCCATGGTGATAGTTCAAATTTTATTGTAAGACATCATTTCGTGACTTGTTATTAATTGAGTAACCTAAGCGGATTGCGTCTTTTTGTGTTGACGAAATTTTCTAAAAGATTTCTGTTAAATTTATGTCAAGAATTTCTTGCTTATGTTGGTCGCGTATCTTTGTTTTTTTTTGCCTTTTGAGTGTCATCTGTTATATATTTTATCAGCTGCTTAGCTGGTTAATTTCTGTCGTGTATTTGTGTGCGCGGTGGATTTGTGTTGTTCTTAAACGGCTTCTAAAAAATTTTCTTTGTTTTTTTTGGCCGGTGTTTTCGCGGAAATGCGTGTGAAATAAATCAGCCAGTATGACGGCTTCATTCGGTTGCTTCTGATGTTCGCTTGCTGCCAGAAGTTGTTTCTTCTATCATTTAAAAAATTGGGATCCAGTCACGGTCTATAGATTGAGAAGTTCGAAAATGGGAAAATGAGATCAGGACTCGGGGTCTATTGATGAATAAGTTCGAAAATAAGATCAGGATTCGAATTCTAATAGGATTAAAAAATCTAAATATGAAATGAAATCCCATAATTTTGCAGCAGCCGAACCCGGTATCAGCTGCTTACCAGCAGCAGCAGCAGCAGATGGCGGCCGCAGCGGCAGCCCACCGCCTTCAGCAGCAGCACCAGCAGCTCGCTAGCGGCGGCAGCTCGGGCTTCAAGGCGGCCCACAGCTCCCCGGCGTCCCTGCCTGGCGCTATGGGGCCCATGTTTCACTTCGGCATGATGCCGCCGCAGACTCAGCAGCAGCAGCCGCCACAGCAGACTCCACCGCTGCCACATCAGTCGAGCTCCCAGCAACAGCAGCAGCAGCAGCAACAGAAGGGCCGCTCACCGAACAAGATCAGCACCGTTCTCACCAATGTGCAGCGGCGGAACATTCAGACAACCGCCCAGTTCGAGGTCCGGGAGCTCACGCTGCATCAGCTGGCCGCACAGGGAGAGCTCAACCTGCTGCAGGTGAGATGTTAATTCATTGTTGCTGGGGTCTGCGTAGACTGGCAAATGTCGCCTCTTAGAAGGCCATCGCTTCGTCCTTTGAATCACTTTTACTGTCGTTAAACAGAGATCCATGATTCCTTAATGCCATTTCGAAATCCAAATCCCTAGTTTTTCTTTAAAAATCCTTTCTGTTATTTTTTTCTATCCCTTTTCAAAATCTTCTGCGTTATTTCCTTTTCCCATACTGTTATTCCTTTTCCAGATCCCCTGTCAACCCCTTTTCAGATCCTCTGTTATTCCTTTTCCAGATCCCCCGTTATTCCCTTTACAAAGCCCCTTTTATTCCTTTTCCAGGTCTCCTTTTATTCCCTTTCGAGATCCCCTTTTATTCCCTTTCCAGATTCCTTTTTATTTCCTTTCTAGATTCCCTTTAAAATCCATTTCCAGATCCCCCTTTAATCCTTTTCAAGATCCCCTTTTGATCCCTTTCCAGATTCCCTTTTAATCCCTTTCCAAGTCCCCTTTTATTCCTTTTCCAGATTCCCCTTTAATACTTTTCCAGATCCCCTTTTAATCCCTTTCCAGATCCCCTTTTAATCCCTTTCCAAATCCCCTTTTATTCCCTTTTCAAGTCCTCTTTGATTCCCTTTTCTGATCCTCTGTTAATTTCCTTCAGAAATGTCCCTTCTTTTTTTCAAATCCCATCGGTACTTCTCCAGCCAATCCTAATTCCCCATTAAATTCCCCATGATCGCGAAGTTGCTGCTTTGAACCGCAGGAGCGCATGAACCGGCCGGGCGTGGACCTGGACCAGCAGGATCAGAAGGGCTTCAGCCCGC
>CATNEM010000116.1:0-65000 GCA_950096795.1 Macrostomum cliftonense | reverse complement strand
GCCGGCCCAGGCTGTCCGAAGCTGCGACAGTGTTGGCTAGAGGTGCAGCCGGAAGTGGAGTCTCAAACGTAGGTGGGACCGGAAGTAGAGTCTCAAGCGAAAGCGAAACCGGAAGTGGAGTCTCGAGCGTTGGTGGAACCGAAAGTAAAGTTTCAAAAGTAGGTGGGACCGGAAGTGGAGTCTCAAGCGAAGGCAAAACCGGAAGTGGAGTCAAGAGTGCCGGTATTCTGTCTCTGTTCGCCGAGGACAGCCCGGCCGTGGAGTCGGTTGCGGCCTCCCCGTCCCAGCATGCGTCCCCAGAGCCCGCTAAGCCCAAAGCCCGCAAGCGCCTGTGCAGCGAGTCGCCCTCTCCGCCGGCCCAGAAGAAACCAGACGGCAGCGCCAGTTTGACGGACGCCGGCAGGAGGCGCAAAGCCGAGCCGGCTGAGGCCGCCCCGCAGCCGAAGCGTCAGGCCAGCGTGCTGCAGTATTTCAGCAGGGCCGACGCCTCGCCGCAGAAGCCGGCGCCGCAGCAGCCAGCCGCTCCCGTACTGGCGCCGCTGTCCGAGGTGAAAACCAACGTCCGCTCGATGCCGCCTGTCCAATCGGACAAACCGGATGCGCCGAGCAGCAGGCAGCTGGCCGAGCTCACCCTCAGCGACTTCCCGCTGGCTGGCGAGGAGCGCCGCTACATGCGCGTCAACAAGCAGCCGCTGTTGAAGTCGGTCGCTCGGGCCAAGCCGTCGCCGCAACCGCCGCCGGATGTTCGAGCCGCCGCCGCCGCCGGCCCCGGCCAGGCTGTGTGGCGCGGCCGTTTAGTGCCGAATTTCAAGCGCTTCGTGCCGAAATCCAGCCGCACGCCCAGCCAGCAGTCGTCGGCGGCCTCGCCAGCTGCTCCGGCCAGATCGCCTCTGGTCACGCGGTTTTTGGTCCGCAACCACGGCAGCGGGGCCAGCAGTAACCAGAGCTCCATCGGCGCCAGTCTGGAGGTCAGCGGCCGCCAGGCTGACGCCCAGGCGAGCGTGTTCGACCTCCTAGACGATGATGACAGCAATGGCGAGCCGCAACGGAAACCAAGGAGCGGTCGGGCAGCGCGCGGTGGCGGCGGCGGCGGCGGCGGCAGCAAGGTCGGGGGCGGTGCCGGCAGGGCCGCCTTCCAGCTGGCTTCAAGCGAAAGCGGGTCTCAGGCTGATCGGCTGTTTGACGACCTGTTTACTTGATGAGGGAAGGGAGGGGTTTCTCGATACTGAGCTGCTCACCTTTGTTCAAATAGTTAAAAGCAGCCAAAATTTAGCTGGAGACCGTATTCTGATAAAGAATTTGATTTAAAAATCTCGCATTTAGTTCGCACATTTTCAGCAGCTGAGCGCGAGCTGTCAGTTATCCATCTATCTTGTAGAAAAATTCTAATTTTTTGTTATTTTTGTACGCCATTTTTAAAATACTTTCTTTCTAAGCTATTTTTAATATGGCTAATCTGCTGGTTGCTGGCATTGCCTTGCCAGTTTTATTTTCTAAGCTGCATTTTGCTTGCTGCATTCACTAACATTTATTAACTAAGGCTGGTTTCTGTTCTCAAATATTTTGCTGTTTATCTGTTTATATATATACTGTTTTTTGAAAAAAATTGTTCTGTGACTTGCACTTTTATCCGTCAAATTTAGGTAAATAATTAAGTCTAGGATTAGCGACTTTTGTAGTAGGATTAGCGGCTTTTCTAGTAGGATTAGCGGCTATTTCAGTAGGATTAGCGATTTATCTAGTAGGATTAGCGACTGTTTCAGTAGGATTAGCGATTTATCTAGTAGGATTAGCGACTGTTTCAATAGTATTAGCGATTTATCTAGTAGGATTAGCGACTGTTTCAATAGTATTAGCGATTTATCTAGTAGGATTAGCGACTGTTTCAATAGTATTAGCGATTTATCTAGTAGGATTAGCGACTGTTTCAATAGTATTAGCGATTTATCTAGTAGGATTAGCGATTTTTTCATTAGGATTAGCGACGATTCTAGCATTTATAAATAGGATAGCGAATATTTCAGTATGATAAAAGGCATTTTTAGTGGGATTAACGATTCTCTCAGGAACTTTTAAACATGGTGAGTTGTCTGTAAGGATGCAGCTTACTGCATTCAGTCTCCCATGTTCCCCGTCGCCCTTCCCCAGCCGACCTCAGCAGCTGTCGACGAGGCCGCTCTGTCCGCTGAGCGCGCCGAGTCTCGCTCGGCCATTGCTAGCCGGAACCGGAAGCAGCGCAAGTCCGGCGGCTTCCAGTCGCTGGGCCTGTCCCCGCCGGTCTACAAAGGCATCGTCCGCAAGGGCTACCGGGTGCCCACGCCGATCCAGCGCAAGACGATGCCGCACATCCTAGCCGGCCGGGACGTTGTCGCCATGGCTCGCACCGGCTCCGGCAAGACCGCCGCCTTCCTGGTGCCGCTGCTGGAGCGCCTCCGGGCCCATCAGTGCAACGGAGCCCGCGCCCTGGTGCTCAGCCCGACCCGCGAGCTGGCCCTGCAAACTCTGGACTTCTGCCGCGCCCTGGGCCGCTTCACCGACCTCACCGTGGCCCTGGTGCTGGGCGGGGACAGCATGGAGCAACAGTTCAGCGCTTTGCACAGCAACCCGGATATCATTGTGGCCTGTCCGGGCCGCTTGCTGCACCTGCTCACCGAGATGGACGCCAAGTGAGTCCGGCTTAGCCAAGTTTTTCCATGTAGAAAAATGATTCGCTGTCACTTCTGTCAGACATGTGATCTCACAATTTTCATTCTAAATTTAAAAGATTCCCCATTTCACCGATCGAATCCTTATTCCACGGAAATGATTCTGAACCACACATATTCCTATTGTAAATTATTTAAGTCCAAACTTTACCCCCTCACCAGGCTGAGTCAAGTCGAGATCCTCGTCCTGGACGAATGCGATCGCCTGTTTGAGCTGGGCTTCCAGGAGCAGCTCCAGCTGCTGCTCAGTCGGCTGCCCGCCCAGCGCCAGACGCTGCTGTTCAGCGCCACCCTGCCGCAGTCGGTGGCGGAGTTCGCCAAGGCCGGCCTGTCCGACCCCCTGCTGGTCCGGCTGGACCTGGACGCCAAGCTGTCCGACCAGCTGACGGCCAGCTTCCTGCTGTGCCGGGACGAGGACAAGCTGCCGGTGCTGCTGCACCTGCTGCACACGGCTTTGAAAGGCCAGGAGCTCACCATCGTGTTCGTGGCCACCAAACATCATGTTGAGTGGCTCTATCAGGTATTGCAGGCTAGCAAAACTGAGTAATCATCCAACACAGCGGGGTTAGGCTGGTGACTTAGTAAGCGAACGCTCAGCCAATAGGAGAACGAGAGAGACGGAGAAGGGGTAGAGGGGTTGATTGCCAACCAATCAGCGCATTCCACGGCTCTGAAACTTCTCTCGTAACTTTAGACTAGGCCAGACTGTTTTCCGGTAAAAGAACTTCACTAATTTAGCCTCGCTACTGTGACCGCAGGTGCTGTCCCATGACCCGAGCATCTCGGTCACGTACTTGTACTCCTCTCTGGACCCGGCCGCTCGCCGAATTCACGCCGCCAACTTCCGGTCTGGCGAGCGCCACGTCCTGATCACCACCGACTTGGCCGCCCGCGGTCTGGATCTGCCGCGCCTGAACAACGTCGTCAACTTTCACTTTCCGCCGCGGGAGAAGCTCTTCGTACATCGGGTTGGCCGGGTGGCCCGCGCCGGCCGGCCTGGTAGCGCCGTGTCTCTGCTGGCGCCCGACGAGCTGCCCTACCTGTTCGACCTGGAGCTGTTCCTTGGCGCCAGGCGCCTGCGCTACCTGCACAGCGGCGAGCAGTCGGAGGCGCCAGCTGGGTCGGACGAGTCGGCACGCGGCGATCTTGTCGGCTGCGTGCCCGCTGCCGCTGTCGAAGAATTCGCCGACTGGTGCCGGCACCGGCACGACACCAGCGCCGACCTGCGCGCCCAGCTGGAGTGCGCCAAGCGGGCCATGGCGCACTACGTCCGGTCCCGGCCTGGCGCCAGCAGGCAGGCGGTGCTCAAGTGCAAGGAGGCCCGGCGGACTGGCCGGCTGGACCTGCGGCCGCATCCCATGTTCGCCGCCATGGCCTCGGCCAAGGACGACGTTCTCAAGCAGATCAGGTGGGTCATTTGTCGGGGTGTCTGTCCGGTGTCTGGGTGAGTGTCTGTCCGGTGTCTGGGTGAGTGTCTGTCCGGTGTCTGGGTGTGTGTCTTTCCGGTGTCGGGGTGAGTGTCTGTCCGGTGTCTGGGTGAGTGTCTTTCCGGTGTCGGGGTGAGTGTCTGTCCGGTGTCTGGGTGAGTGTCTGTCCGGTGTCTGGGTGAGTGTCTGTCCGGTGTCTGGGTGAGTGTCTGTCCGGTGTCGGGGTGAGTGTCTTTCCGGTGTCTGGGTGAGTGTCTGTCCGGTGTCTGGGTGAGTGTCTTTCCGGTGTCTGGGTGAGTGTCTGTCCGGTGTCTGGGTGAGTGTCTGTCCGGTGTCGGGGTGAGTGTCGGGGTGAGTGTCTGTCCGGTGTCGGGGTGAGTGTCTGTCCGGTGTCGGGGTGAGTGTCGGGGTGAGTGTCTGTCCGGTGTCTGGGTGAGTGTCTGTCCGGTGTCGGGGTGTGTGTCCGGTGTCGGGGTGGGTGTGTGTCCGGTGTCTGGGTGAGTGTCTTTCCGGTGTCGGGGTGAGTGTCTGTCCGGTGTCGGGGTGAGTGTCTGTCCGGTGTCTGGGTGTGTGTCCGGTGTCTGGGTGTGTGTCCGGTGTTTGGGTGTGTGTCCGGTGTCTGGGTGAGTGTCTGTCCGGTGTCTGGGTGAGTGTCTTTCCGGTGTCGGGGTGAGTGTCTGTCCGGTGTCGGGGTGAGTGTCTGTCCGGTGTCGGGGTGAGTGTCTGTCCAGTGTCTGGGTGAGTGTCTGTCCGGTGTCTGGGTGAGTGTCTGTCCGGTGTCTGGGTGTGTGTCCGGTATCGGGTAGAGTGTCTGTCCGGTGTCGGGGTGAGTGTCTTTCCGGTGTCTGGGTGAGTGTCTGTCCGGTGTCTGGGTGAGTGTCTGTCCGGTGTCCGGTTGAGTGTCTGTTCGGTGTCTGGGTGAGTGTCTGTCCGGTCTCGGGGTGAGTGTCTGGTCTGCTATTTGCTTCATATTATTCCCTCAAATTTCTTTTTTTACCCTCAGATCTTACCGAGCCCGGGCCACAGTTTTCGAGACGAAAAACGCGCCAGCCGCTGTGGCAGAGGTGATGCAAAAGTTCCGACAGAAAAATCAACGTGTCATTGAAAAGGTTTGTAATGAATTTTTCTCGCATTGCTACTAAATTTTCTTCAGTGAGTAGTGTGTATTGATTTTTTATAATGCTAAGCTGCGATTGCCCTGCCAGGCGAAGATGCAGAAGCGGCCCGCCGGCTGGCTTGAAGCGGCGTTGCGCGGCAGCGCCAAGCCGAATGCTGACGCCGCCGATGCGGGCGGCGAGATCAAAGTCGGCGGCAGCAGCAGCTTCTTCATGCCCTACACTCGGGACGAGGCCACCGCAGCCACGGAGCGCGGCCTGGCGCTAGACCTTCAGCGGCACAGTCTGGACATCCTGGCTGACGAGACCGACCAGATGCGGCGCAGTCGGACAGCCGGCAGCGGCCGGGTCTGGGACCGGAAGCGGAAGAAGTTCGTGTCTGCGGAATCGGCCGCGGCTAACGGCGTCATCGGCGGGCCGCCAGCGGCCAAGCGGCTGCTGGTGCAGACGGAGAGCGGCCAGCTGGTGCCGGCCTCCTACAAGACGGACCGCTACGCCAAGTGGCGCAAGCGAAATCCCAACTTTGGCGGCGATGCCGAGGCGCTGGGAGGCGGCGGGGTCGAAGATGAAGATGACGAGGAAGTCGGCGGCGGCGGCGGCGATGACGACGGCAAAAATCGTGGAGGTCGCGGCCGCGGTGGCATCCGCGTTCTGGGACTGCAGCGCAAGCGGCACGGGCCTACGGCGGCAGCGGCGGCAGCGGCTGCTTCTGGAGGCGGCGCGGCAGGCAAGAGGGAGCGCAAGAGTGTTGAGCAGATTGTGAAGGCACGCAAAATACGCGAGCGAAATAAGCTGGCTAACCGCAAGGGCGGCAAGCGGAAAGGCGGAAAAGGCGGCGGACGCAAGGGCAAATGAATCGAATTGAGAAGTGCACGCATTGTCTGACTGAGCATTTTACTGTGCTGTTCAAATACATTTGATCATCAATGTTGAACGATTCAAATTGATATTTGCAGAGACAAGAAAACTACAGAAGAGTGTTGTTGATTTCGCATTGTTTTTTGCGATACAAGCCAGAGCTCCCAAATTCGTCTCATAAATTGCGTATTTCCACTGAGGCCTGAAGTGACGCCAGACAGCGCAACTCATTGAGTTAAATCATCTTTATGTGACTCACGATGGCGAAACTCTCGCCACATCGTGCTGTTGCTGTTGCACCCTATGGAATTTTCCCTACTCCGCCCGGTATTGCTGGAAAAGATTTTTCCCTACCAACTTAGCCTGGGGGATCTATTGATCCGCAGCAAGAATGCACTTCTCCTCAATGCACGCGGCTTCACTTCCCTGTACACCGTAGGCTCTTGGGAACGAGAGTGCATTTCTCCCTTCATTTCATCCCCAGCCACTTGTGAGGGAGGATTTGAAAGTGGACTCCGCGTCTCTTCCCCTGCCCAGCCCTAGCTGCTGAGCATCCCTGTGTCCTTTCTCCTTTCCCTAGCGTCAGTTTGCCTGCGCGTCTCGCTATTGCGTTGCCATTAGCAACCCGATGAGCTGTCCCTCTCCCCGCCTGACTCTTTCTGGCACGGTTCGGCCGCTATAAATAGAGCTTCTCTCCTCGGTCGCCTCCTGCGCCTCTTGCTCCGATCCCCTCGCTAGCTCCACAAATCCAAGATGTCCATCAAGCCGGTCGACCTGAAAGTGCTTAACAAGGAGAAGAATGAATTCTCCGGCAAGGACCTGTTCGAGGGCAAGAAGGTAATGCTGTACTTCTCCGCGCACTGGTGCCCGCCGTGCCGCAGCTTCACGCCGGTGCTGGCCAAGTTCTACGCCGATGCCAAAGCGGCCAATAAGCCCGTCGAGTGCGTGTTCGTGTCCTGCGACAGGGACGAGGCGTCCATGTGGAGCTACATGACCGAGTCCCACGGAGACTACTATGTGGTGCCGTACGACGCCGAGGCTCGCAAGGGCCTATCGGAGCAATACGAGGTCAGCGGCATTCCCTGCCTGGTCGTGGTGGACGCTGATGGCAATGTGCTGCAGAAGAACGCCAGGAGCGACGTTCAGGCTGGCAGCGTCGACTGCATCGATGGATGGTAGCCGCCGACCGCTCGCCGGCAAGAACTCGCTTACTCGCCTCCAATGCTAGATTATTCCGAATCCCGAGGCAGACAAACTTTCTGCGATGCCTTAGACTGCCTCCGCTTTGTAATACCCGTTCACACCGCGATCTAATCAGCCAGGCGCACCGATTTGCATCGATAGGAAAATAGTTTTATGGCTAAGCCTAGGAGTTAATTAGTACTATGCAGGAGGCTTCAGCTCACCCAGCTAAGAATTTTTACCAGCTAGCTGTACACAGCTCTCCGATAACGTATAATCAGCATACTTGGTTGCAGGTGCGAATGGAGTTTTAGCGTTAGCCATCGCGATATTTTTTATTCATTATGCTTCTCCGTCTTGAGCAAAACATTTTAATCATGGAAAAGTACACGCCCACTTAGCCATTTTATTCCGCACAGACAATTTCTATCGATATCGAATCTACATTTACTCGTAGCTTAGTTATAACCTCGTGATTTTTAATTGGAATTTACTTCTTAAAATAAAACAAGTCGCCACCTATAAATCACCAAACTACTGAATAATAGTAGTATAAGTCTATTGATTTGTACGATCTAAAGCTATACGGAGCCGATGCTTTGAAGAAATGTGAAATCTCGAAGTCGCTGCTTTCGATGAGTGAAATTTTAAAGCAACATTTATTTTCCTAATTTTTTAAAATGGTTTTTAAAAAGACCAGTTCAAAATCTAGTTCATGTAGCTCAAGAAAATGCACTCCTCTGCTCAGCAATGCAGAGCGCATTCTTGGTTTGTCTCTTTCACCACTCAAAGCTGCCATTCTCGACTATAAAATTCATTAATTTTCGTCGTTGTTTGCATTTGCTTGCGCATCTAAGCCGCATTAAGTGCTCGCATCTCCTCTAAGGGGTCGAGAGAAATAAAATTGCAAACTCAACGCTTGGCTGGTTTTATCCAACACTAAATTAGTTCTGCGCTCTCGGCCACAGGGCTGTCTCATGCTGGAGAGCTGGAGGAGGTCATCGCTGTGCAATAGCGCAGAAACTCCCACCCCACAGGCTGAGCCATGACATGTCTGCCATGGTGAGGGGCAGGTTCGCAAAAATGCAGAAAAGTTTTAGACAGATGAAGCTCTTGACAATCTCTGTGTCTATATTGAGCCCCTTTTGCTATGGATACAGGCCGAGGCTTGGGGGTAAACAATGCGGCTCCACCCGCCGCTGCTACTTGAGACAAAAATATATTCGAAGGCGCTGTGCTAAAACAAACACCCTGCCAGAGACCTCAGTTCGCCTGTTCTATCGAATGCGTAGCAACTAGGCTTTTAGCGCCATGTCAGCCCAGAAGACCAAGAAGTCCGCCAGAGATCTGGACATGGACCGTCGGGACCCGCAGGACGTCAACATTCACCTGCAGGTGAGGATGCTGTGCACGCATGCAGGCAGAGTCGCAGAGAGAACCTGACCTCCTGACAGCTCGTATTACCGAGCTTGCATTCTTAAGCTTAGCTTGATCGAGTTCGATCGTGATTTGAGTGGCCACTTCAATTCCAGGTGGAGTTCGACGACGTCCTGGCCGAGCCGGAGGGCGCGCACTCCATAGACTGCGTGTGGCGCTGCTCCTACCGGTGCTACGAGTGCTGGAAGAACTGCTGCTACAAGCTCTTCACCCTGCTCTGCGGCTGCTTTATCGCCGCCTTCTGGGGCTGCAACTATGCCATGGTGGCCTGCTGCCACGTGTGGTGCTGCACGCCCTGTATGAAGAGCTACCTGATGCACATGAAGATCGTCCGGGAGTGTAACGCTGCGTACTATGACGTCGTTTGTGGCACCGCCTGCGCTGCCTGCGGAAACTGCTTCAGCAGGATTAGAGTGCAGCAGAACTGATCTTTGCGACGCGCACAAAATTTGAAAGAATAAGTAGCTCGTAAAATCTCAAGAGCAAATGACCACACTTATTTGAACTCATTGATTATTTTTTTTCAGCAACCCCAGCGATGTACTCGTATATAGACTCACTGCATGGGATTATCCAACTCATGTACGTTCCTTACTTGTACCTGTCGATAGCCTTCGCCATCATAGTTTAGATGCGTTGTGTTTCTCACCATCATTCCAAGCGAAAAATTATTTTTTAATGATAAATTTACAGCTTAAAAGACTCCAATACAACAAGAATCCGCCTGCCGATTTTACATTTCCTATTTTTCTGATCTATTTTTCCCATAATTGTTTCGCCTAAAGTTACTTAGTTACTTGACAGTGTTGGGTTTCGGAATTGTCACTTTACAGACACGGCCTCAGAGCGTCCATTACGAGCTGCCTAACCGATGCTCCGGCCTCCCATTTCCCGATGTCGAGGTCAGCCCCAGGTTTCATATCTGGATATGCAGGTGAGGATATGTTGCACTGCTTAACAACAACAACAACAACAAAGTACGCTGTCAGATGTTGCACTGCTTAAGGTTAGCAATAAAGCTCAAGTGGAATGCAGCGCAACTTAAGGAGAAGCTATGGAGCTTAAGGGGACCCAGCTTAGCTTAATAGAAAAGCGGTGGAGCTTAGGGGAAAGCGTTAGGGCTTAAAGGGGACGCAGCGTAGCTTAGGAGAAGCAGTAGAGCTTAAGGGAGAATCAGTGGAGCTTAAGGGAGAATCAGTGGAGCTTAAGGGAGAATCAGTGGAGCTTAAGGGAGAATCAGTGGAGCTTAAGGGAGAATCAGTGGAGCTTAAGGGAGAATCAGTGGAGCTTAAGGGAGAATCAGTGGAGCTTAAGGGAGAATCAGTAGAGCTTAAGGGAGAATCAGCGGAGCTTAAAGGAGAATCAGTGGAGCTTAAGGGAGAATCAGTGGAGCTTAAGGGAGAATCAGTGGAGCTTAAGGGAGAATCAGTGGAGCTTAAGGGGGAATCAGTGGAGCTTAAGGGAGAATCAATGGAGCTTAAGGGAGAATTAACGCAGCTTAAGGGGGCTGGGGTAAGCGGCAGAACTTACAGGGGATGCAGTGCAGCTTCGGAAAAAAGCAGCCGGGCTTAGGGGAATCAGCGAAGCTTTGGCGGAAGCTCTATAGAGCTTTTGGGAGACGCAGCGCAGCTTAGGGGAAGTTTGCAGGGCTTAAGGGGGACCCATCGCATCGGAGCTTAAGAGCGGATGTTGCTTGTAAAATAGGCCTTCAATTTTCAATTTTTAGTCCTTGTGTGCAATAAAATAAGAAAAATTAGAAGAGAGCATTATACTACTGCCCATAAGTAGAGAGAAAAGGCTAACCCAAAGGCCAATTGCAAAAAAATGTGCGTCCTTAACAATAGTTCAAAATAAAATTTTCGGGCCTTTCGCAGATTAACTATCGAGTTAGATTAAACAATGCCGCTCTGATGAATTCGGAAGTAACTGGCAAATCAAGTTCGAATCCACCTAACAAAAACTTAGCTCAAATTGGGGCTTTCCATTTCTTCTATGCGAAAAAAATAAAATCTCGTTTAACATTTTTCGTTATATTTATAATTTGTTTTAAGCAGTTAATTTTAATACACATTTAAAACGCTTTTTTGGTTTGTAATAAGCCTAGGGCTGTAGAAGTAGCTGGAAATGATATTTAAAAAAATATTTCGGCTTTTTTTCGCGCATTAATTAGTACGAGCGAATATAGTGCTAAAAAAAGATTTGGTCAAAACCGCTTTCTTAAAGTCTTAAAGCTTTGATGCGGAAAACTATTAGGAAAATAAGTTGCTTTCTGTTTTTAGTCAGAAATTTTTGCCGCAGAAACTTTATTGGGCATTGAATTTTTGATCAGTTCTGCTGCACTCTTATCCTGGTGAAGCAGGCTCCGCAGGAAGTGCAGGCGGTGCCACAGCACGTGTCGCAGGTTGAAGCGAAGCACTCCCGGACCACCCGCATGTTCATCAGGTAGCTCTTCATACAGGGCGTGCAGCACCACACGTGGCAGCAGGCCACCATGGCATAATGGCAGCCCCAGAAGGCGGCGATAAAGCAGCCGCAGAGCAGGGTGAAGAACTTGTAGCAGTAGTTCTTCCAGCACTCGTAGCACCGGTAGGAGCAGCGCCACACGCAGTTGATGGAATGCGCGCCCTCCGGCTCGGCCAGGACGTCGTCGAACTCCACCTGTGTTGGCGAAGGGTTCAGGAGAGTTCAGCGCAGCGTTCCCCCAGCCAAGTTCTAATCAAGGATACCTACAGTAGCAGCTCCCTCACCTGCACGTGGATGTTGATATCCTGCGGGTCGCGCCGATCCATGTCGAGATCGCTGGCGGACTTCTTGGTCTTCTGGGAGGACATGATCGAGTCAAACTTAAGCTCAACAGTTTTCAGGTAACCAGGCAACACGAACAGCCACTTGACGGCTCCCCAGTTGGCTTGGGTGCGCCAATTTATACCGTTTTCTTCTAATAAAAATGAATCAATGCGGCAAAAACAGCATCAGGCAGTATAAGGTGCCACACACTGTGGGCAGTGGGCACTCGCTCGCTACATTGCCTCACTGTTGTCCTCTTTCTCTCCAAAGCATCGCTCCACCAAACACCCACCCCCAACTCCGAACTGCCTTGGTAGCTACAACAAACAATGCCCGCAGCTCGCCTTCTACCCTTTACTTGGCGTCTAGTCAAAAGCTATCTTTAAGTGCAGAGAAGACGTCGCTGTAGCCAGCCCAGCCAAGCCCAGCCCCTTTCTAACAAAGAATGCAGTCTAACTGTACAGTCGAATTGTTAGTCACAAGCAAATTTTATCGTTTCTATCTAAAGTTTTCGTTGCAACCGTTATCATCTTTATCTCCGGGCAGTCTGGAGCTTTTGTGATTCGAATCATAACTTCGAGCGCCGGGGAAGGTCGGGCCGTGCCTCGGTGTGCTTAATAGCAACCAAGGACCACTAATGGGGGCGAGTAGCTCAGCGGTCTAGCGCCTCTGCCTTGTGTGCCACTGGTCTAGGTTCGACCCCGCATTGTACGAGGCGGACTTTTTTTCCCTGGCGCGGCTTCGTGTGCCGGCTCACATTATTTTGGGGCCTTGTGCACGAAAGGTCGCTTAACAAGCTAGAAATTTCAAAACCCAGAAAATGTTAGCACGCTCTTTCACTATCTAGAAATTTCAAAACCTAGAAAACTGCTTTAGCATTATCTAGTCCAAAACTGCTTTAGCACGCTCTTTCACTAGCTAGAAATTTCAAAACCTAGAAAACTGCTTTAGCATTAGCTAGTCCTAAACTGCTTTAGCACGCTCTTTCACTAGCTAGAAATTTCACTATATAGAAATTTCACAACCTAGAAAATTTTACCGCTAGCTAGGCAACCTAAAGTAGCTTTCTAGGTTGTGAAATTTCTAGCTTGTGAAAGCACTCCGTGCACGAATTGGTTGGGCTATGGGCCTGTTGTGAAATTTACGCCCATGAGGGCAACCCTCAAAGCATAGAGAGTGTACATTTCTGGAACTACCGCTTGTACACCCTATGTGAGTGCGGGACTGGGTGCCGGCCTGTGTGTGTCTATGCCTGCATACCGGATTTTGTGTGACTGAACGCGCTTCAGAAGTCAGCGCAATGGAAAGTCATGCACCGTCGCTGGTTGTGGGACGATGTCGCTTTAAGCGTCAAAGTGCCTACAGCCCTCCTGCAGATTTTGCTTTTTTAAGGACCACTAATAGTCACTAGGAGTCTACTCTAGTATTCATAGTTACTTAATACGCTCGTATCTACAAGGTTAAACAATCCGCTCCCAGAATGCAAAATAGAAATCAAACACTACAATCGCTTTCAGTAGCATCGTTCGCGCATTCCTTCACTTAATGCGCATAACGATCCAAAAGCAAGCTGTCAAATACGTGAATTTTACATAATCCGATCCTTCGAATTCATTGTTGCGTTTAGTCGCCAGAAAAGTACTCTTACTTTTAGCTCTCAACAAGAAGCGCATGCTATCGCTGAGCAAATATGCTTCTTCCCGTTAAGCAAACTGCTTCTGGAAGTGGAATAAGAAGCCGTTCAGAGAAATTCGATGCCTATAAAAACCTGCTTTCACAGGAGAAAATGTCCCACTTGGCCATAGGCTGCTTCAGTGCCTTCCCTACCACTGGAGAGTATTCAAAGCACGAATGCTACAAGTTTCCGCGGTGTCAGAACTGGCAAATAAGCTGCGCCGATCGATTGTAAGTCCTCCAGCTGTGAGCCCAAGACGGGAAACATTTGGCCCTAGCTGAATCCTGCCCAGCGTTAGATCCTCTCCACAGGAAAATGCTGCCACTGCGTCTGATTGCAATCGCCTCCATCTCAATAGCCGTGAAGGCGCTGCTGGTTGCTTCGACGTCATCGCCCGACGCTGAAATTGTGGCGGCGCTGAAGCTCGCCAGCGGGTACAGCAGCGCGGTGAGGCCGCCGCCAGACAATGGCACCGCCAATGGCATCAGCATTTTTGTGCACCTGAGCAGCCTCATCAAGGTGGTGAGTTCATGGCTACTCTATTAGCTCCACTGTAATTTTTTCTTTTTGTTTTGAAATTGAAAATTAATTTTTATCCTGACTACTATCGATTTCAAGGATTCCGCATCTCAGGAAATTGTGCTTCAGGCGTGGCTCATTGTGGTGAGTAGCCGTTTAGCGATAATCATTTTCGATTAAAATAAATGAAAATTCAGCAAAAATAGTGCCTGGCAACGTTTTCACATCCTATAGTATTGGAATGACAGTCGATTAGCGTGGCTAAACAGGTTCAACTCCAGTCTGGACTCCACTGAAATGATTGTCCTACCAGCCAGCATGCTCTGGCAGCCAGATGTAGCATTCTATGATATGTGAGACGCTTTTGCTGGGTAAATGAAAATCGCAATGGAGCTTGCATGAATAGCTGATGAGGATGCATTTCACGCACCCGCAGACTGAGCTACCATCGGGTCTCGGATGAGCGAGTTAACCTGGTGCTGCAGAATTCCGGACGAGTTATCCGGGGCACCCAGCTGGTGGTCGCCTCAAAATGCCCGATGCAAATGTTCGGCTTTCCATACGATGCCCAGACTTGCGAGGTGCTGATTGGGTCCTCATTTCAGCCCAGCAGCATGATCCGGCTGCGCACCAGGGACTCCTTTCTGAACATGACCCTGACCAACTCGCTCTCCAGGAGCAACGAGTTCTGCATTACCGGCGTGGAATTGGTCTGGCTTGGCGGAAACCCGTCGGAAACGGCGGCCCTGAGAATCTCATTCAGTGTGAGCTGGCAGCGAGCTTTTGGCTGCAATAATGCGGATTATAGACTTTGCTTGAAGGCACCAACTTTACCAATTATATTTTCAGCGGATGCCAACCTTTTACGTAATCAACCTGATGCTTCCCAGCATCCTCCTGCTCGCCATCTCGGCGCTCGCCTTCCGCCTGCCGCCCGACTGCGGAGAGAGAGTCTCCTTCAGCATCACCATCGTGCTGTCCATGTGCGTGTTCCTGCAGCTGGCTGGCAACTACACGCCCACGCAGAGCCAGTCCGTGCCGCTCATCAGTGAGTCACATTGGGCGATGTGCTTATTTTGGATTGTTGATATGTTGACACGAAGTAATTTAATTCTGATTGTAGCCATGTACTTCAGTGCAGCAGTACTCATGACAATTCTAAACGTGCTGTGCAACGCATTCGTCATCAGCTGCCACTTTAGGCAGCACGGCAGCCCCGTCGTTAGCAACCGCCTCGTGCGGGCTCTCTTCCTCAATCGACTCGTGAGCGGCAATTTTGATCGAAAAGCTGCCGCCGCGAATTCCTCAAATCCAAAGTCGCAGCAAGTGGCTGAATCGGATAGCCAGGTGACTGATGCCCCACTGGAACAGCTGAACGAATGGGCCCGCGTGGTCTTCGGGGCGGACAGAGTGTTCTTGGGCATTTTTACAGCTGCTTCCGTCGGCATAGTTGGTGCCCTCGTTATTATCGAGCTGTCCCGTCCGAGAGCTAACTGCCTTGGAGGGAGCTTGCAGAGCTGACGGACACAGACAAACTTTTTGATGTACGAGCGTTCATTTGCCGATCACGTTAATGCAGCCAACAGGGACAAAAATATTAATTGTGTTAATTGTGTGTAGAAATTAACAAATTTTTTGCACAACTCTTATCAAAAGTATAGTTTTTCTATTAAAATTTTACGCCAAAAAATATTAAATTTGTAAGATTTGAATTTACTATGGATCTTTGATGCTTAAAAACTATATGTACAAAACTAAAACGAGACTTCACAATCAAATCTCTGGAGCCTTGAAAACTCTGGAGAAAAGAATCCCTGGTAATAATTAGATAAAAATATGACGGCAAAATTTCTAGACTTCAGATTTCCTGACATTATCTATAGACTGTAGTATAATACCGTTAGCTTCGGGATAAGCAATAAAATAACGCATATCGTCCTATCATGTCGGGCACAGCTACAGTAGAAACAGCTGGATAGATCGATCTAGATTGATCCCTGGTCGTGTGACAACCTAATCAACAAAAAAGCATGTACCCGTAGGGGTTGTCGCTCCGAAGCTCAAGCTGAAGGCAGGCCAGTTGGACCGACTGTCTACAATGCATACTCGTAAAACTGTGTGCAGATAAGTGTACGGAATGCATCTTCATGTATGGATGTAACTCCTGAAACTCTCTGTAAAAACGACGACTTCAGTGGTCTCAACAAGGCAGATTAAATTTTTGCATACCAAGCTGACGACGTGGTACCAGCATTTATCGATTCGATGATTGAGACCACCTTTAACTCTGTAATTGACACCACAAATAAGCCCATGATTCGACTAGTAGCATTTTAATTCGAAAAACTTTTAATTGTCAAACACAACAAAAACTTATTTTTTTTTCTTAAAATGCTGTCAATCTTTTGATTGCTTTTTGTCAATTGTTATAACATATAATGACAACACAAAACAGAACTCAATTTTTTTAAGTTTGAATATTTTTCTACGAATCGAGACACAATTATTGTTGAAGTTTACACGGAGCGTTGGTACCGAATTCAAGTGCGGACAGAGCACTAGAAGCTCTAAATTTTGTTTCTAGAATTTTTTACGTGTGTAATAGGAACAGGTGAATTAAAATGTCTTTCCTGTTTGGTAAGAAAAAGGAGAAGACCGAGTCTCCACAAGAAGCAATTCAGAGGTTGAGGAATACGGAAGAAATGTTGAATAAAAAGTCTCAATTTTTGGAGAAAAAAATACAAGAAGAGATTAATCAAGCAAAAAAGCATGGAACGAAAAATAAAAGAGGTTTGTATTTTTTACTTGTACCTATTAAAAATATACTGAGAGTCTGGCCTTGGTATTTTTTAATCAAATTTGTTAAGCCATTTGGCATGATGGCTTCAAAATCATTATGCCATTTTTAATTTCTGCATGTCATGGCATGTCTATGACAAAAAACCAAGCTTAGACTTGACTAGTTAGCCCAAACATGGCTCTGGGAACAATTCAAATGTTGTTAGGTTTTAATTTGTTAGTTCCTAGTTTTTGACATATTATAGTGTCAGTTTAACGTTAAGTATTATAAGCTTGGACTCATTTGTGGGTAATTGGGCCTATTGCTACTTATATTTACACATGCACTATCTATAAAATCTCTTGGCTATTTCTAACAATTATACACATGGGTAAGTCACTATTTAATAGAATAGATATCATCTATGTGCTATTAATAATGATTGTACTTATAGGTCTATATGGTTGTATTATTGAAACCTAGCTATGCAAAAATGTACCGTTTTTAATTATAACTTTTTTGCAGCAAATATTTATACAAGTATGGATAATTTCTAAAAATAGTTTTTGTATATTTTTATAAGTACTTATATGTATATAAGTATTAAAAATCTTATTGTGTCAAAAAATAAAGGGAACTAAATAATTAGGTTTATTTTTATTTTAGGTACTAAATATGATTGTGGCTTAGCTTTTCATAAAAATCCATAAAGTTATAAATAGTACTAATATGGATAGCAAAACAAAAATCTAACATTTAATACATAACAAATTTAAACAAGTATTCTTAGTTATAAGTATACTTTGCTAATATTATTGTTATCATGCAAAAGGTAATGGTTGCTAAAGATAGTTTATTAACACCTTAAAGTAAATTGGTTGCTATGAAAAGGAGTTGGCAAAGACTATGTCAACTAAAAGTTTTTGTTTTCTTTTTAATTTGGTTGAGGCAAATGTGCATCTCTAAATGTTAAGAATTGCTAACTCATAGTTGAATTAGTTAATTGTTATGCTATATTAAATTTCTTTTTTTAATATATATAGTTATATTAAAAATATAATTATAGTGTGAATTTTTTAATCAATTAAAAGCTTTGGAGACAGTTTTAAAGAAAGCAAAAACATCATTTCCAACCTGTCCTCATTAAATTGAATATTGCATCATACAGCTGCCCTGCAGGCTTTGGCCAGGAAGAAGCGCTATGAGAAACAGCTGACCCAGATCGATGGCACCCTGACAACCATTGAGTTCCAACGCGAGGCTCTAGAGAATGCCAGCACCAATACCGAGGTGCTCAAGGCTATGCAGGTGGCAGCTAAATCGCTCAAAGCTGCCCATCAGGATCTGAACATCGATCAGGTGTGTGAAAGACATACCCTCAAGATTAGGACTTAAAAATCTCTACTCCCAGTGAGGGGAGCTGGACAAACACTCGCTCGGGATCGCAGATTAACCCCAGCCTGCTCCCGCTAACCCGCCAGGTGCACGACGTGATGGACGAGATCCACGAGCAGCAGGAGATCGCCCAGGAGATCAGCGACGCGATCAGCAGCCCGGCTGGATTCGGCCACGACGTCGACGAGGACGACCTGCTGGCCGAGCTGGAGCAGCTGGAGCAGGAGGACCTCGACAAGCAACTGCTGGACGTGGGCGGCGCCAGCGTCCCGGAGCTGCCCAACGCGCCGAGCGGCCTGCCGGCAGCCGCCGCGGCCGCGAAGAAGCCGGCCGGGGCCAAGTCCGAGGAGGACGAGATGCGCGAGCTGGAGGCCTGGGCCACCTGAACAGCCCGGCCTGCCGCGGATCTGCTGTCTTTGTTTTCAACTCCAAGTCTTTGTCTCTCTTGAAGATTGAACTTTGAGGTTCTGTCGGGCACTATTTACTAGCTGGACATCATTTTTATCTACAAAGCCCCTTTATAGATGATACGCAGATTCTGCAGCGCTTTTTTGTCTCGTCTGCGCACCAATCAGAAACAGGGTGACGTCAGCCGGGCTCAAATGCCTTCTGTAACAACTCGCTTAATCACCTTAACTGTACTCTAAATACTATTAAGTACTGTTTTGTATTCTATTACGCGCTGTAGAATCTATATGCATATAAATATTTACAGAAAATGTATATTTTATTGGTTTTTCCACGAAAATTTCCGGATAATACATGACTATTTCTTTAATTAAAAAATTCACTTTCCAAAGACACCTTTCCAGAGGGTATTTGCTGTAAGTTAGCAGTGAGGGTGTTAAGCAGGTCAGAGTCTGCCGATATGCTAGCAGTGAGGCTAGTTATTTCAAAGGGACCCGAATTTCCCACGTGTTTCTATTATAATCGGTTCATTAACTTTAGCATCCCGTTCTGGACCAAATTATTGCGCAAGCGTTCTGGGCTGTCGGCAAAAAAATCGCCGCCTATTTGAAACGCGTCGCTTACAAAATAGTGTCGATGTTGCTGGCAGACACTCCAACTTAAGAAAAATGTTCATTAAGCAGAATGGCTCTCTGGCCTGCGCTGTTGTAAATTATGCTGTCAAAAGGAATCTGCGACTTTTGTTTTACTTAATAAATTTCTCAGTCTATGCATTATTTATGCAGAATTTAAAAGCCCAAAGCCACAGCAAAAATATACTATAGTTATTATTTAATAAGTGCTTACTAGCTGGAAACTTCTGTGCGCAACACTGCGTTTCGGCTGTGGGCTCACATTTAAGATGATGCTCTTCTGGGCTTCGTGTTTTGGCGTTTTTTTATTTTTTCTGGGGTGGGATTAGGCTACGAGATCCTCGAGTTTGCTTGCCTCCCAGATCCCATATTTACATATCCTAGTTAGTATTTATGCCACATGCTTATGTGTGCTGATGGAGATCTCTATGGTCCAAACTGCCTGCGCCAGTTGTTAAGGAATTGTTTATCTCCGTTTAATATTCGATGTGCGAAGGGATCGTGGTTGGCAGCAAAAATATATATTGAAATCGCGTACGCTGCTGTGACTACGAGCTGCTCCTTCCGCATCAGATAAAAATGACACCTCCGCTGCCTCCGAGAGACTCGCCGTTCTACCAACTGTGCGTAAGTGAGATGGCGTAGATAGTCCTCAAAAATCGCAAAAATTTATCTGTTAAAGAAGTCACATTCAGGCGATTTCAATTACACGTCTTCCACCCAAAAAATTGCCACTAATTGTTCTGCGCAGGTCACTGCATTTAACTGGGCCAAGATATTTCGGAACAACGGTCAACAATGGACAGACAATTACAGCGGAAAAACAGACAGGCAGGTAACATCTGGGCTGATTTCCGTTTGCAAAGCAGATGCGCAGCTGGCGGCAGACGTGGACAGTTTGACTGAAAGAATGAGCGCGCTGAGCCTGGAGGAGCGGCCAACCGCCGAGCAGC
Organism: Macrostomum cliftonense; assembly: GCA_950096795.1. Lineage (NCBI taxonomy): Eukaryota > Metazoa > Platyhelminthes > Macrostomidae > Macrostomum > Macrostomum cliftonense. The sequence goes on along the minus strand of CATNEM010000116.1, from coordinate 45,128 downwards.
AGCGGAGTTCTGGCACCGATCAGGACCCTGGCAGCGCCCCAACTGCAGAGTGAGTAATTAGGGAAAAATGGCTCACCTGTAATTTATCTGTGCAGTAGAGCACCAGTTGCTTGTACTTAACAGCCCCAAAGCTCGCTAATTTTCTTAAATAGAGATTGGGTACCCGCATTTTTTACTTATCTCAATCGCATGTTTCCACAGTTCCTTTGGTGTTAAGAAGCCTAGGTACTTCCAATCCTGAACTGAGTCTACCAATTGACCCCGAAGAAAAACTTTATTGGTGGCTTTAGAGTTTGTATTGCAACTAAGAAGCTTAGTTTTTTGTAGATTTATTTCCGTTTGACAGAACTCTGATAACTTATCGAGTCACTCAAGCAGTGGTGCACTTAAGGCTGATCTGTACGATCTAAACCTGAGCCACCATTATTTCAGACTGGATCCTAAGCAGCAGCGGCAGCAGCAGAAGCAACATCATAGCCAGAAGAAGCAGGCGCCTCTGTTCTACGGTCTCAGTCGAACGTTTAAAGGCTTCCCAGCGCCGGCTATCAGCCATGGCAACGGGTGCATCTCGGACAAGGAAAAGCATCGAACCCGTTAGCTTTTTGATTTCACTATTTGTCAAAACGCAACTTCTAATGGCTGGCCGATATTAATTTATGTATTCTGAATTGAGTTTTACTGCTTTTCTGGAAGCTTCGTCAAATAAAACCACGGAGCAACTAAATCCGGAGTTTAGTTGAAGACAGATTTCACTGCCATGAATTTCCAATTGCCTTTTACTGAATTATTGTAGCGTTTCCTTACCCTTTACCTCCGCTGTCTCTCTTCTCAATCTTGCTGTCTCTCCCTTCACTCTCGCTGTCCCTGCCTTCAATCTCGCTGTATCTCCCTTCACTCTCAGTGTATCTCCCTTCACTCTCAGTGTCTCTCCCTTCATTCTCAGTGTCTCTCCCTTCACTCTCAGTGTCTCTCCCTTCACTCTGTGTTTCTCCCTTCACTCTCAGTGTCTCTACCTTCACTCTCAGTGTCTCCCTTCACTCTCAGTGTCTCTCCCTTCATTCTCAGTGTCTCTCCCTTCACTCTCAGTGTCTCTCCCCTCAATCTCAGTGTCTCTCTCTTCACTCTCGCTGTCTTGCTTCCTTCAATGTGGCATTATCGCTCTTTCTCCCTAGTCTGAAAAAAATCGCAAAAAACTTTTTGATTCTCTCAATGGAATTTTTCACTAAAAATGTGTTAGAAATTTACAGTTAGGCATTGGTATAACAAATTTACTTATTTTATTAGTCAAATTTATTTAAATTTATTGCTTTAACTAACAGGCAAAAAACCTTTAAAGTACCTAAAATGTTTTTTCTAGATTGTTTGCACAAAAAATAAAAGCATGGGAAGAAGGCGCAACAAATACTGACTTTGACTTTGGCTGGAGAGTAACCTATAAGCTAGATGAATCGAGGATCTAACCAATATTGTGGCTGAAGTTTCAATGCCAGCTAGAGATGCAGCACGCGCCTGTCCTTCGGGAAGCTCATGGTGACGCCGCAGACTCGCTCCAGCAGGCTGTTGATGGGCATCTGGTCGAACATGTGGTTGTCCCGGTGGCTGCTGTGCACCTGTCGGCCGGGCCCCAGCACCAGGCAGCCTCCGTTCACCAGCATGTCGGCACTGAAGTCCCGGTAGAGAACAGCAGTCCGGTAGGTGCTGCGCAGGACGCCAGACACCCAGCTGGACTTCACGTGCTTGTTGTTCACCGGGTCTGCAAGCCATGTTTGGGGTCGGGGTCCTGATAGATGGCAAATACAGTTCGGGGATCTGGGAGGCTGGCGGGTGCAGTTCGGGGATCTGGGAGGCTGAAGCCGGTGCCCTAAAATTTTAATGCAGCACAAAATGCTCACACTGGTTGTGAGGAGCAGCATCGCAGTTGAAGCCAAGCAGCTTGTACAAGCCAGCACTTGTATCGCTGTACATAGCATGCCGAAAACCAGTCTCCTTTTTAAAGACCTATAAAGAATAAAGTCATTTTCATTGCTATAAGCACTTTAATAAATGCGTGCAAAAAATAGAGGAAAGATATTTGTGTTTATCCATATTGCAGTTTAAATCTTAACATACCGAAAGAAGCTCTGGCATACTGGGCACAATAACAACAAGCTGAATGTTGGCACGCTGCAGCACACTATCTGGTATGGAAGCCAAGTCCTCCATGTACTCTTTGGCAGCAAAGCATTGTGGGTGCTAAGTTAAAATGGAAAATTTAGATTTGTATGCTTCATCTTGCTATGGACAAAAAACTACATAATAGAGGATTTCAAGTTTTAAAATTTAATAGAATTGTACTCTAAAATTTTATTTGATTAAAAAAATCTTGATTAATAAATAATTTGCCATATTGTTTCATATCTAATTAAAATTCAATCCAATTAAGCTTGATACAAGATTCAAAAAAGACCAATGGCAAAAAAGTAATATCTAATCTCCTTTATAAGCTATTATATTGTTCATTTAGATGAATTTATTCAATTATTTGAAATTGATGCAATTTGATTCAATTATTTGAAATTTGGAAATGTATGATCGAAGGTAAAGATGTAAGTCAAAGGGTCAAGTTACTTTTTAAGTTAGCAAATATCCTACTAATTTTATCATATTATAGCCTGAAGGCAAAGCATTTTTTACTAAAATATAAAATTGAAAACTTTTGTAGAATTTGATTTTGGGCCATCAAAATTGCCACACTGCTCTTTTTACAATTTAAAGAAGACCCAAATCAGTTAATTTGATGACTAGAGTAATTTTACTTACTAGATGACCAGATACACTAAGTGCCAAAAATGGAAACCACTTTTGGAAAGCAGCAGTGCTAAAAATTTTCAACCATATGGTCATATGACTGTGGGGTTGGGCTACAAGTAAATAACAAAGGGAGGGAGGGGAAGCGAAGGAAAAGTGAAAATGATCAGGGCCAATCACCTTATCATTTAATGACAACACCTGCCTATTATTACATCAACTTACACGCGAAAAAATGATGACTGTCTTCATTTGATTGTAAAGGTCACCAAACCGAACAGACTGGCCCATAATATCAAAAACTCTGTACTGCTCGAAGTTTTTAGGATCAACTGTTACTTCATCATTGAGCCCGCGTGGAATTTTTATTTCTAATACTTTGTCCACAAATTTAGCCATAGCTAAATCATTACAACGATTGCAGCTGGATATGTTCTTTTTTTAAAAATAGTAGCCTAAAATTACAGAAAAAAATTATACAGGGACTAGCTCTATGCAAGCATTATATCCACTTGATATTAAGCTTTATGAGAGCCTAGTTATACAGCCACAGTTTATGGAGCTGCACAAAATGATACTTTTACACGTACCCCGAGCCACAGTTTTTCTCCTACAGGACGTTCGTTTCTAATAAAATGATGTTTTTAGATATTCTTGCGAAATTAAACAAAATTTTAAGACTTAATGAACACTTTTTGAGCATAAGTTAGTTAGCCTTTATTAGGGTATAATAGGCTTTTTTAGGTGGTTGGTCAATCAAGGTAATGTGTCTTTGCAATAAAATGTTAGTGGTCATACTGGAAAAGTCGCACTGGGCGTTCGATGGTTGCTGGAAAAGGGACCACTGGAAGCCCTTTGCAGAAAGGAATTTACATTCATAATTCCAGAAATACGCTATCTGAATCTGATTGCCGATTTTTACTACATATATACAAAAAATATCGAATATTCTTAGCGATGGAGGATCGCATTTGCCAACTTCATTGAGAAAATACGGCGGAGCTGCAGTGTTGAAGCAAGAAAAAGTTATCGTAAATTCAAGTCAATTTAATTCAAGCGTCAATTCAATTGAGCGAATTATATCTCTATCTTGTTATTAGCATGATTCTTAACTTCCTAACTTACCGCTGCATAACTATGAGTCATACTCCCTTCCGTCTTCACTTTTAGATTTAAGATTCCCTCGACTGTACAATATTTATGGAGCTGTGATGTTTATGTTTATGAATGTTTATACAGCCACCGTTCATGGAGCTGCACAAAATGCTAATAAATGATAATATTAGCACACGTAACCGACGCCACAGAATCTAATAATTATATTAATATTCCGTTCCTCGTGGTGAGCACAAAATGCAACTGAGATTGAGCAAGATCAGAGAGAGTTTTAGAGTAACGGCATTCAAATCCTCGATTTTTTTCGTTGAGTTGAGTTTAAAAAAAACGTGGCATGCATAGCATTTTGGCATAGATTGACTTGGCATAGATTTTTAGAGTTGGGCCATAGACTTCAAGTGACGCAGATTGAGCAGATTATTGAGGCAGGCAAGGAAATCTAAATCTCAGGCAACAGAGTCAGGCTACAGCATGAAACATAGACAATTGCACAATCCAATGGGGCATCATACACGTCGGCGCTGTACTTCGATAAATATTCATATTATTCTATGGCCTATTCTTATTTCTCAAGGATTTATTTCGAGAGCCACTAATAAAAGCATTAAAAATAATACGCTCGTACGCAGTCATACGGCTAGAGAGACCTACGGATTTTTTATTACGGTATCCTAATTAACCGCGATATTAGCCAAGAATCATGCCCCAAATCCAGTTCTTTCTGCTTCTCGTCGCCATCATCGCTCTGTCAAGTAAGTGTCAGTCCGCCTTGCATTGCATTTAAAGTTCTTCAAGCAAAGTACAAACAGTTTTTGCTAATTCGATCAATGGCGATCCCTCCCTTGCCAACTGCAGTGCTTTGCCTAGCCGATGGCTGCTCCAAGGGCTACGCGAAAATTCAGCCACGTTGGCAGCTTGCCAAGGATAACGACAAATACTTTGATGACTGAATGGAGCCCTCAGTACAACTATCATTCTATCAAATGTTAAATTTGTTCCCGTATCATATTTTCAATAGAAAATTAAAATAACTGTTCGGAATGTTTTTTCGATTCATTATAATCTCGTTGACCAACCTAAATCATAAAAAAATAAAATTGATTAACGATGAAAAATTTTCAAATAAAAAATCATTGTTTTAAATGCCCGCTGTCTGAATAAAACTTGTCCTCGTTAGCTGATAGGTGATATAATACATACTACTTGCTTGGAAGTTCAGAATGAACTACTTTAGGGCTCTCTAGTCACCCGGCGGGGGCTAGGCCCCTATCGCAACCTCAAGGTAAAAAGAAGAGAGGCCTTAGCCTTAGGGTTGCGCCCACCCCATACCAGCAGCTAGGTAGATTCGCAGGGTAAGCGTCTGCGACCTTCAAGCGGCAGGTGTCATCGATGACGGCCCGGAGATCCCGGATCATGTCCGGTGTGATAAGCTCAGTCTTTGCGGGTAGCCGAGGTGACAGTTTCGTGCTGGTTGAATTATGGGCAGAACATGGTGCGCGGTGTCCTCTCTTAACTCAGGCACAGAAATGGCAGGTGGGGAAAAACCTGTTTGGAGCGAGATACATGTATGTCTGTGGAAGAAGCCCTGACCAGTGATGGTCATACACATCTCCCAGGGATCGATTCTATTAATAGAGATCAGATATTCAGTGACTTATACCATAGCTGCCCGAGTTTGCCTGTAGTCGGCGCAGTTGCCCCAATGGGCTTGATGCTGGTGGCTAAGCCAGTTGTTATAATAGCCCGAGAGATTGCCGACTTTGGCACAGGCACTCTCACCATCCTGTGCTGGGTGAATTGCTTGCAGCCGTCTTTCGCCAGTTGGTCCACCAGTTGATTGCCGTGGATATTGCTGTGACCTGGTTTCCAGATTAGGTTGATCCTGATTAAAACATTGAGGTTTTGCAGACTTTTGTGTCAGTCTGAGACCGTTTGCGTGGTAAGCTTAATCGCGATCAGGACTCTAATACGAGCGCAGTGGCTTGGCTATCAGAGTAGAAGGGTCTTGCTTGTGAAAGTGCCTGCTAGACGCATTTGTCTACGTTGTGAACCGTCGTGCTTGTGAATTGTCGTGCTCATGAAGTGTCGCACTGCTTGTGAAAGTTCTTGCTTATCTACGTACCTTGTGAAGTGTCGTGTTTATGAAGCCCCCATAAGGATATTCAAATGAAAGCTCCGCAGGATTTGATTTGCTATAGGAAAAATGAGCATTACGAGAACAAGGCTTTGCTTCAGATTAAGAATGTTATAGCTGGGACGCATGACAGAGCAGTGCAACTACTTGAAAAAATGGTTTATTTATACACAATAGATGTATATGTAGAAGATAACACATAGAGTTTAGGGATGCATTTATTTAAGTCCTGAGGGCCGAAGGCCCGAGGGGTTTAAGAAAAATACATCCCTAAACTCTATGTGTCATCTCACTTAAATTCATGCGCTAAAAATACAACCCGCAAATTTATGTAACAGTCAGTAAGAAATCTCCGGGTTGTATTTAATTACAACCCGCAAATTGGCCATACACTTCAATACTTGTATTGGGGGTGTGGTGGCGAAGCCTCCACATTCTATACCATAGACATTTTATAAAGACAGACATAAGACAGATAAATAGCACACCCTGACAAATTTTCTGCATGAAATGTGCACTGAAGCCGGGATTTCTGGCCACAAGACTAATCATAGTCTACGCGCTACATGTGCTACACGTCTTTACCAAGCTGGCATTGAAGAACAGCAAATAATGGAACGAACAGGTCACCGAAGTTTGGCTGGAGTCCGCACGTACAAGCGGACGTCCGACATTCAAATCGCCAATTCCTGCGCTGTATAGGACACTAAAATACTACGCGAGGCTGAGACAGACGCAGCTAGCGTCCACGGTGAGCGTCAACTGAATTTCAGTTTTAATAACTGCTCAGTCATCACCAAAATTGATTACATGCCTTGCGATGAACCCAACTGTTAATAACTAAAAACTGATCTACCCTAAGTCGAAACAAACTACGAAGCTAGTAACTAACCTAAGTAAACTAAGCTACCTTGTTGCCCACTAATAAGACCTGCAAATTTTCGTTTTCCAGTTACATTCATAATCTTGTGTCATCCTGAATGAAATATAAAATATACAACTCGAAAAAATACAAATTCTAGCTCGGTGTTTTGTGTCTATGGTAGAAATACATCCTGGAAAAGACGTTCGCAGGGATTTAATTAAACGTCCTAAATATTCATTTAAAAAAGAATAGCCAACGCAGTGTCTATAGTAAGAGTCCCTGTGATTGTGCAGCTTAAAGTGAAATAATAATAATAGGCAGCATCATAATTAGCACGCTGGTTGTACGAGGAGTGCCAGCGAAACTCAAAAAACACGTTGCTCCACTCTTAAAAAGATCGATACGCAAACAAAATAAAATGTATCGTAATAAGTTTAAATGAACTAAAAAGCAAAAAACGTCAAAAGAGCCTTTTTTGATTTGGCCATTGGCTAAACTCGAGGACCATTTGGACACTAAGTTCAGAATTCATGTCAAAATGTGACAGCGATAAACATTTCACATGAACTCAGAGCTTAATTTCCTTAGATACTTGTGGTACTTGCCCAAACTGTAATTAGAAACGAAACATTTTTGGTTTATCGGATTAGCGAAATAAGGAGGGAGGCATCCTTGAATTCGAAAAAGTAGAAGATTACAAATTCTTCCGCTTATTCACAAACCACCACAAAAAATTGAAACATTTCTGCTATTCCTGCCACTTTTGAGTCAGAGACTGCCAGCAGCAACTCGTCTGTGACGCTCGGGTCACGCCTGCTCGGCCAGCAAGGCACGCAGGTTCTTGCGCAGGATCTTGCCGCTGGCCGCCTTCGGCACGGCCGTCACAAACCGGACGCCGCCTTCAAGCCGCTTGTGCGGCGCCACGCGCTCCGCCACCCAGCGCTGAATGTCCGACTCGCCGGCCTGGCTGCCCTCTTTTCGGACAACGAAAGCCACCGGCAGCTCGCCCGCGCGCTCGTCCGGCCGAGCCACCACGCCTGCGTCGGCCACGTCCGGACACTGGAGCAGCAGGGCCTCCAGCTCAGCTGGCGCCACCTGCAGGCCCTTCACCTTGATCAGCTCCTTGAGCCGGTCGCTGATGTACATGTAGCTGTTTCGGGGGAAAGTGAGCGAGTTTCGGCATCTAGTATGCGTCGCGAACTCTTGTCGGAGAGAGCTTGGTTGTGAAGGATGCATTCTACTCACCCATCCTCGTCGACCATTCCGACATCGCCGGTGGAGAACCAGCCTTCCTTGTCGATGCTCTCGGCCGTAGCCTTTTGATTGCCGTAGTAGCCTTTCATGACGTTGATGCCGCGTACCAGAAACTCTCCGGTCTCGCCGGGTCCGAGGTCTTTCCCCGAGTCCGGGTCAACCACCCGGATCTCCATGTTGGGCACCAGGAGGCCAACAGAGCCGCGCTTCTCCCGACGCCATCGAGACTCTTGGATCGGAATGACGGCACCAACTGGCGAGATCTCCGTCATGCCCCAGCCCTGCATCAGGTCGATCTGCATTTTTTGTGTTAGTAGGAGCGTTGCTTCTGGGTCCGTGGGCAGTTTCAGTGCTATTTAGCTTCAAACTCACATTCGGAAACTTCTTTTTAAACGCATCCTCGGTTTCCACTCGCAGTGGAGCGGCTGCGCAGACGATTCTTCTCAAGGCAGACAGGTCGTACTTCTCCACCATCGGATGGGCCAGCATGAACAGCAGGATCGGCGGCACAATGTGAATAGTGGTCAGCCTGTAGTTCTGCAGAGTCTCCAGGAATTTCACCGGATCGAAGCGGCTCATGATGGCGATCTCGTAGCCGTAGCAGAAGGTGAAGGCCAGCACCGGCACCTGGCCGTAGACGTGGTAGAAGGGCAGCACACCGAGCAGCTTCTCGCCTTCGCAGTACTCAACTATGGCTCTGGAAGATGGGGGGTGAGTAGCTCGGCGGTCAAGCGCGTCTGCCTTGTGCACTACTGGTCCGGGTTCGACTCCGCGTTGTATTGAGTTATTTTTTTGCATAGCGCGTGTTTTCGTGTACATGGCCACATGGAATAGGTTGATTGGCTCTGGGTCAGTCGTGCAATGTACGCCCATGAGGGGCGAACCCCAAGGCACAGAGAGTGTACATTCTTGGAAATGCCGCTTGTACACCCTGTGTGAGTGCGTGATTGGGTGCAATACTGGACAGTCTCTGCACTGATTTTACCGTTGCGCACAGTGTGTGTGAGTCTATGCCTGCGTACTGTATTTAGTGTGCCTGCACGCGCTTCAGGAGTCAGCGAAACGGGCAGCCATGCCTCCTCGCTGGTTGCGGGGCAATGACGCTTAGAAGCGGCAGGGTGCCCGCAGCCCTCCTGCGAGTATTATTATTAGTATGGCTCTGGAATGCACATGACAAAATGACATAGTCTATGGCTAAGCCCTCTACCCTTGCTTGCAGTTGCGTTACCTAAACCAGATGGAAAGGAAATACTTCTTGTAGCAACGTTGGTTATTCGGAAATAAAAGCCATATATGAAACACGGAAGGCTATCCGCTTGAACAGCATTACTGAAACATGTCAATGGCGTCGCGACTAGGTGATCTGGACCTGACATCAGCTGATAAGGCCAAATCATGGCTCGTAGCCTTCAATACACTATCGCGAGCAAAAGGCTGGAAGGATGACTCTAATCACAAGCAGATCACCGATAATTTTTTGGCATGCTGTGGGCTAACCGCCCTGGACAAAATAATCTCCATGAGTGCTCCTACAGACGTGACAACGCTCACCTTTGCGGAAATTTCAACCCGTATAAGCAACTACCTCGAGCCGACCAAGCGCATTCTGATTGCTGAGAGAACAAAGTTTTTCTCCATCCGCCAGCAGCAGGATGAGTCCGCCACTGACTTCGTCTCAAGAATTCGCAAAGTAATTCAATACTGCGAGTTTTCGAAGCTCAAGACCTGCGTTGATCCTGAAGAAGAGATGGTCCGTCTTGCGTTTGTTAGCAGCTTACATGATAGAGCAGTTCAGCAGAAAGTTCTGGAGGCGATGCATATAAAGGACTTATCAACATCTGAGATCATCGATCACATTCGAAGCTTAGATCAGGTTCGCAACTTTGTGGAATCGAATTCTACGTCCATTGCACAATCATCACTGCCAGCAGCAACTGCTATCAATGCTGCGCAGCTGAAGCCACAAACAAAGTTGCGTTCCGCTGAAGGCGCCTGCTGCAAGTTCTGTGGGTCCCGCCATCAGCGCGGAAAATGTCCAGCCTATGGCAAACAGTGTCTCTCCTGTGGGAGAAAAAACCACTTCTCTTCTGTCTGTCGGTCTATTAAGAAGGAGTTACACCAAGCAGAGGAGTCTACCGAACCTGGTTGCGCAGAACATGAGACAGTCATGCACTTGACTGTTACGGATGCAATAAACTCTATTGATGCTCGAACGAGCGCTATTAAAATTAACGAGAAGCCAGTGGTCATGCAGATTGACACTGGAGCTTCAGTTTCGGTTATTTCGAGTAGGATCTGGAAGCAGCTGGAGTCTCCTGTGCTCACCAAATGTACTACACGCCTAGAGGCCTACGACGGTCACGCCATGCGCTCTCTAGGAAAGCTTGAAGCAGTAGTCGAAATCGATGGCAAGCTTCATCCGGCATCTATCGTGGTGGTTGAATCAGGAAAGTCTTACGGGCTTCTCGGCAGAGATTTGCTGTCGTCTCAGGAACTATTTAGTGCAACTATCCAGTCCCACACTTATCTTCCCACGATCAAAGGCGTCAAGGCGCACATGGAGCTGGTCGAACATTCCACGCCGCAATTCTGCAAGGCCCGTCCGGTACCTGTTGCCATGGAATCAAAGGTCAACGCCGAGCTGGATCGTCTCGAAGCACTGGGAGTGATTGAGCCGCTAAGAGGTCCCGCTGAGAATGCATCACCAGTTGTTTGGGTAATGAAGAAAGATGGATCTCTACGGATGTGTGCTGATTATAAGGTTCACGTCAACAGCAAAATCAAGTCGGAGTCGCATCCGATCCCGAACACTGAATTCCTTTTCTCAAAGCTGAAAAATGCAAAAAAAATCGCTAAAATTGATCTAACCTCGGCCTACTGGCAGATCGAATTGGATGAAGCGGCGCAGAATCTTTCCGTCATCAACACCTCTCGAGGATTGTATCGTGTTAACAGATTGCAAATGGGAATGAAGAACGCTTCGTTCATCTTTCAACGAACTATGGAGAGCATCTTGTCTGATTTAAAAGGTCTGCTGATCTATCAGGACGACGTGCTCGTTTATGCAGAGAACGAAGATGCCCTCAAAAAACGCCTCAATGCCGTTAAGACCCGCCTGGCCGAGAAGCGAGTGACGATCAACGAAAAGAAGTCCATTGACCTCTGCGATGAGGTAACTTTTCTGGGATACAAGATCTCAGCTGCAGGGATTGAGCCTGATGCACGCCTGGTCGAGAAGATTCGACAGGTGGCCCCTCCTCGAAACAAAAAAGAAGTAGAACAATTTGTGGGCTTGGTGAACTTCTTTGGTCGTCTCATCCCAAACTTTTCGGTGAAGATTCAGGTAATAAACAACCTGAGGAAAGAGTCCACAAAGTTTGAATGGACAGCAGAGTGCCAGCATGCATTTGAAGCGTTGAAGCACGAAATATCATCTCGACCGATTGTACAGCCGTACAGTCTAGAGAGGGAGGTGACCCTGACTACGGATGCATCCCAAGGAGCAATCGCTGCTGTAGTAACCCAAGAAGGTAGCCCAGTAATTTTCATCTCTCGCTCTCTTTCGCCCGCCGAAAAGAATTATTCAAACATCGAAAGAGAAGCACTAGCCATTGTATGGGCCGCTCGAAGGCTGAAACATTACCTGATGGGTCGCCACTTTCGGATTCAAACAGACCATCAACCACTGATAAGCTTGTTCGGCGCCAACAAAGCACTCCCCACTGACTCTTCCACAAGAATCGCACGTTGGGCGCTGAGCTTAATGCAGTTTGACTACCAAATCGAGTACCTACCTGGACATCTCATCAAGCACGCTGACGCTCTGTCTCGACTCCGCTTCAACAATGCAAGTAATGATGCTGATCCGCCAGCCGTGTCAAAAGCGATCAACTCCATCTGTTTTGCAGCGCCACTTCTCGACCACAGACAGTTACAGAGGGAACTGGAATTGGACGCTCTTGGCCAACGAATTATTCAGCGCGTGCAGTCTGGACGTTGGTCGCACTGCACGGCCGCAGAGCTTGTATTCAAACGGAGAGCCCACGAATTTACCATTGAAAACGGCCTACTCTACGCGGGTCGGCGCGCATACATTCCTCCTCGACTTCGACGCGCCGCATTCGACGCAGCGCATGAAACCCATGCTGGATCGGCGGCAACGCATGCTCTGCTGGAGATCTCATGCTGGTGGCCAAACATGCGCCGGGATGTTGAGCATTTTGTCGCGCAGTGCCCGGCCTGCAACGTCATCCGACCTAGGCCCGCCGCCCACGTGGACCAATGGCCTCCAGCCTCGGAACCCTTCCAACGCATACATATCGACTGGGCGTACGTAAGAAGCGCAGGCAATGTTTTAGTCGTTGTGGATGCCTTTTCCAATTGGATAGAAGCCTTTCCGTTGAAAGATCGCTCCGTCGATGGGGTCATCTTCAGTCTGCGCACAGTCTTTTCTCGCTTTGGAGTGCCGCAGGTGGTCGTCTCAGACAACGCGCCAGAATTCACAGCTGCAAAACTCGTCGGTTGGCTCCAGGCAAATGGTGCTAGCAAGTTAGAATCGCCGCCATATCATCGGAGGTCCAACGGAGTCGCGGAACGCGCAGTCCAGACCGTAAAGCATGGTCTACAGGCTTGGACGCAACAGCTCACACATATGGATTTCGCGTCATTTTTACTGAAGCTGCTGTTCCATCACCGAAATTCCGCAAACTACAACAAGGGCAGATCACCGGCCGAGATGGTGTTTGGAAGAAAGCTCCGCATGCCCATATTTTCGACGTTTAATCAAGGCGAGAACATAATCTATCATCCAAACGCCAACGCCCCTCCACAGCAAGCGAAATTTCTCATGACAGTCGGTCCAAACACATCCTGGATTCTGCACGAAGACCGACTTTTCCTTGTGAGCAACACCCAGATTTCGATGTCTGGCTCTGGCCAATCAAGAGGCCAATCGAGCGCCCTGGCACGAACTCACGGGGCAACTGCTGCAGACTTGCCCTCGACCAGCGAGTCAGAGTCAGAGGACCGGGATGACAGACAGCCCGAAGAGATCCAAGCCGGAGCAGGCGAGCTCGATGAGAACAGGCGACGCGGAGAGCGGCTGCGCCGCCCACCTGACCGCTACTCTCCATGATTGACTGACAAGGCCTCTAGTTTGACACGATAGAAAAACCGAACTTAACAGTCCAATGCTGATTTCCCCTTGTTTATTATTCGCGCACCTATCCCGCCCCACGTGTTATTTAATCGTTCCTTAACTACGTGTACCTGTTTTTTAAGCCTCTGTAAAAGGGGGCATGACATAGTCTATGGCTAAGCCCTTTACCCTTGCTTGCAGTTGCGTTACCTAAACCAGATGGAAAGGAAATACTTCTTGTAGCAACGTTGGTTATTCGGAAATAAAAGCCATATATGAAACACGGAAGGCTATCCGCTTGAACAGCATTACTGAAACATGTCACAAAATAATTAGGCTCCCTAAAATAGATTTTCCCAAGGCAAGTGGAGCTTAAGTGGATAAGGGTGTTTAAAGACGATTGCATTGAGCATACTGTGACCCTGACCTCCTTTTCTCGATGACAGTACTTTTTAGTTTCACTTGGACTTTGCTATTCAAGTTCGAAACAAAAAAGATTTTGGAGTACTCACAGAGACTGCTCAACATTGCCTACGAGATTCCGGTGGGTCAGCATGACCCCCTTGGGCAGGCCGGTTGTGCCGCTGGAATACAGGATCGCTGCGACATCGTTGTCCTGGTCAACTTTGAACGAGCCCATCGGATTGCACTTGCCATCGTCGTCCAGCAGATCCTTGAAGCAACGGACACCCGAGTCCTTCTCGTCGACAAGGAAGATCTCCTGTCGCACAAGAATATTGCGAGCGTACGACTAAGACCGAACAGGGAGCGAAAATCAAAAATTTTCTATCGCTTTGCGTTACCGACCTGCACACAGCCGCTGGCCTTTGCAGCCTCGGCCGCCACCGCCAGCTTGTCTTTGGTGGTGAGCAGGAACTTGCACCTGCAGTCTTTCAGCTGGTTGGCGAGCTCGGCTGTGCAGGAGAGCGGGATGGGGCAAGTTGGTGTGGATTTAAGTCTTACTGTGTGTGGTAAGTAGTGCGAGGCGCATTTCATGACCTATTTTTGAGACAGTCACTCGAGTCTATGAAAATCCACCAATAGATTTGTAAATTTTCGCTGGACACTCGCTGATCCCATGTAAAGAAGGTCACATGCATGTACTACTCACCGGCAGTATATTCGGGATTAGCCGTGGTCAGAATGCCTCCCGTCGCCATGATGCCGTACATTGCGGTCGGGTACTCGGCGAAGTTGTGGCTGTACACGCACATCACGTCGCCCCGGCCGAATCCCAGGCGGGTCAGGCCGCTGGCGACGCTTTCGGTGCCAGCCCGGAGCTCCCTGTAGGCAATGCCTCGGCCAGTGTTGGCGCACACGATGGCCCGCCGGTCCGGGTACCGGTCGCACCTAGACAAGATGTACTGCGGGTAGCTCACATCCCTTGGATAGTCGATCTCGGGCAGCGGCGACCTGAAGCTGGCCAGGCTCCGACTCGTCAGCCGGTGCGACGAGGAGCCGCGTAGAAGGCCGGTGAAAATCCGACGCACTGCCGCGCTCATGACTGTCAGCAGGAAAGGCTTTTCACAGCGAAAGCAGACTGGACTGGTGACAATCTCGAGGCTCTGAGAAGCCTTCCTTCACGGTGAGTTTGATATGGAAAGATCTTAATTTTAAGCTGCTTTTAACTAGAGACCAGCGGGTGTGCCGCGAGGGAGGGGTTTGGCCTAGGGGTCGAATTCCAAAGTTTAATTGTCAAAGAGAGATTTGTGGTTGGGTCGGCCCGGCGTTCTCTTTAGTTAGTTGAATTAGCCTGGTTAAATTACTGCAAGTAGGGCTGGACCAGTTCGGCTGGCACGGCTGGGTGGGTTAGAGCAAGAGCTGTGCTTGCAAGGTTAATTGTATGCTCTCGCGCATGTACATTCATTTGAATAGAGCTGCCCAGAACAAGCACGGTTTTCACCCTATCAATAGAAGCAGGAGAGAAGGTCGCGCGGCAAGTAGGACTTCTGTATCGTCCTGCACTGCGATGCCCGTGGAGGGTGCACAAGCGTACTAGCATCTTTTGGTTTCTTTATTTTCAGTGATGAGTGTAAGCTGCATGCTGTCACGTGACATCATTAATCATTGGAGCACCCGGGCGCACTTTAATTTAGCTAGCGGGGACAAGAAAAGGCTAGAAAAGTACAGCAACAGTCCGGCCCCGCGTACATGAATAATCTTATCCAGCACGGGCATAGCTCCATGGCGGGTGTACTTTAACCCAATAAAGCATTTTAGATTGCCAGCGTAGTTGCGTATAGGTGCATTTTTTTCTACGAAAACTGAACTCGCAAGTCTTCAATTCGCTCCCAGCCAATGTACGGATTTCCCGAAGGATATTCAGATTGATATTCGAAACCTAACAAAATTTCTGCTTCTAGAGCACGGAGAATGCTGAATTTTTCAGGAAAAAAATTCACTCACAAGATAAAACTGTTAGTAAAATTTCAGATTTCTTAGTCCAATAATTTTTGCGAAATATGCAAAAAAACTTATGCTTTCCTATCTCTACAGTGCATTAGATTGATATTCGAGTTCCAGCCATGCGGGGGACCAGCTTGTGTTTTACGAAAGTAGGCGCGCAAATTCAAGACAATTTTTTTAGTTAATATTCAAAATTATTGATATATTTTTATTAATTGATTCTTTTTAAGCCAAATTTAATTTGATTAGTTGGGCAAAGTTACTCCAGTAATATAATTACACAAATAGTTTGATATATGGATCAGATAAGAGTTCAGAGAGTTCAAAGCGATATGGAAAAATAATTTCAATCGGTGCTTTCTGGTAGGCTTGACTCGTTCTTCAGACTGTCCGTCGTGATTCTAATATAGCCTCTGGAGCAGCCATCAGCGTGGCACAGCACTGCGGGGGCGAGGGAGGGTCACAACGTGTTGATTAATCCTGCACGAGACCCATGCTCAAAGAGGCAATAAATAGAA
This sequence comes from Macrostomum cliftonense, assembly GCA_950096795.1. NCBI lineage: Eukaryota > Metazoa > Platyhelminthes > Macrostomidae > Macrostomum > Macrostomum cliftonense. Next base: position 28,911 of record CATNEM010000116.1, on the reverse strand, counting down.
AGCATATTGAGAACTTACGTGACAGTACAATGATGGCGATGAGGAACAGGAGATGCTGGATTTGAGCCATTGTTCTATCTCAATTAATTTCGGCGCTTTGTTTAGCGTTAAAAAGCCACTTCTGAATATAAGATCCCCTGGGATTACTTTAGTTAACACATCTAGGCTTCTTTCGCAACAATTCTACTCGAAGAATTGTAGGCCATAAACTAATTATAGCCAAGGATACCTGGGGTCAGTGGGGTGTCAATCATGACGCAATTACCATAGACAGTTGAATGTTCCTATGCTGATCTGAGTTTTTATTAAGTTTAATCTATACACCGGAGAGCGATATTGCAGAATGAAGTTCTAGTACGCAATTTATAGGACAGAGGTCAGTGGTCAGAAGCGCCTTACAATTTTTTTATGCGACCTGCGCGTTTAAACAATGGACGGCAAAGGCAAAAGCCATCTGCTACCAAACTGAGTCGCTATCAGAATTACAGTACTGATCAAATTAAAGCTAAATCGATTCAATAAATAATCAATTAAGCTGCTCAGTACTGATTTTAGATTTAGTCCAAATAAGGCTTGTAAGATACTGTATGTGAGCTCATAAAGGATGGAACTTACTAAAGCTGGACTGAACACCAAACGAGGCTTTATAATACGAACAGTAGTGCTTTTGTTGCACGCTAAACTCGGACTCATTTTGAGCCTTATCTGGCTAATATCCAATAGGAATAGATTTTTCACATCAAGCTGCATCAATTCCAGGTACCAAATCGTTGCCATAGTTACCATAGTGGCTTTTAAAACACTAATACTGTGTTGCTCAAAATGATGTTTAATATAACTAGAAGAAATGCGTAAAAAAGCCGCAAATTTCTTAATTCTTATTTCGATAACCTCAGTTGTGAGCAGACGGACACCCCGACATCAGAGGCGCGCACAAACCTGCAGCATTTATTTACTCAGTTTACAAACAAGAAAACAAGCATAAAAAACTTGAGAGCAAGACAAATTGCAAGCCTGCGCTGAGGACTTTGCCGGCGCACAAGAATACCGCGCGCAAGTGTTTCGTGTTCCTAACAAACACGAGGAGAAATTTAAGCAACAGCTTAATACTACAGTTTAAAGGACGCTTAGGCTAATCCGAGGCTAAATAGAACAGCTCAATCTATAGATGGAAAGCGATTATTAGTTATCAAATCACTGGTCTCTTGAGATGGATTTAACTGACTGAATACAGAAAAAACTATAGATGGCAAAGCGATGCTTTCTCAGTAGTCTATTACGAATGTGGTGAAATAATTTTTCTAAAATTTATTAAGCTCTTTTCCCGGATGCTTTCCCCTGTCCTAAAGGCGCAACCCAAGGGGAGCAGGCAGGCTCTTGCCATCAGTCCCCGCCCAGTAGGCGCCTAGCGCCCTCCCCCGTGGTGAGCGCCACCAGGCAGGCGCCGATCATGAGGCCGGCGGCGCCGCCCCTGGCCAGGCCGAGGAGGCCGGCGCGCCTGTCGCCGCCGAGCAGGCCGGGCAGCTTGTAGGTGAGGCCGGTCAGCACCGAGGCGGCCACCGTGTTGGCATTGTCGTCGACGTCGCCGCGCGCCTTTGACAAGCTGAAATCGTAGATGCCGTAGAACAGGCCGATGCAGCCGGCCGTCTGGGCCAGGGAGCCGCCGCTGCGGACCATGTGGTTGAGCAGGTGGCTGCGCCGCAGGGCGCTGCTGCCCAGGCTGCTCATCTGGGCGTCCGTCAGGCCCGAGTAGAGGCCGCGCGCTCCGCCAACTGAGACGCCGCCGAGGACGCAGCCGCCGATGGCGGAGAAAGCCCGTTCGAACCGGCCCCGGCCGTGGCTGCCCTCGGGAAAGATGAACTGGTCGCCGCCGGAGTTCACGTTGATCAGGGCCGGGTCGAAGTTCAGGAATGGCGACACCATGGCTGGCCTGTTGTTGTCCGACATGCTGCCGGTTCTGCAATTTGGTCACATGATTGGCTGCTTGCTAGCCAAACTGAACCCTTACTGGCTGATCTCAATGGCGAACCCAAACTTGATAGTTAAAAGGCTTATTGGTCTTTCAGTAGTAGTAGAATTGGCTTAAAGTACATGCCTTGTTTATTGGAAAGAATTTTATTTTCTAACCCATCTGCATAGTATGGCCTATATTTTTCAATAAATTTAAATGAATTTGAAAGCTTTAATATTTAGTTCATAGCAAAATATTTTTTGCTATCAGTGAAAACTTGGTACATAATTTATCCTGATCTTCAAAATTATGCCCTAAAAATAAAAAAACTATAATTTTTTACCTTTGCTATTCAAATGAGTTAAATATTAGCTTAAATTAATCAACAAGTCCAAATAAACACATAGGTTTTAGAAAAATTTTCACTTTACCATCTAAATAAATAGGCTGCTGGTAGGCAAAAATGATATGTAAACCCAACTTTTAACTTATTCCAAAATAGATCTATCTAAAAGAGTGTAAATATTTAATAACATAGTAGGAAAAAGCCAAAAATAAAATAAAAGTAATTTGCCAAATATTCTATAAATATTTATCATTGAAAAGAGCTATATGAAGTTTGTCTGTAGCTATTTAATTTTTTTAAATAAAGAACACAAGGTATAAGGGGGGCAACAAAAGTTTCTAGACTTAATACTTAGACTGGTAAAAAACAATTTCAGTTCAATTTAGCTGAAAATTATTGCATATAAAAATTGGTCACAAACTAATTCTTTCTTTAAATTGTTTTTTTTCACATGGTAAAAATTGCATAGGAGAATAACAAAACCAATTGCAATATTTTGTAACTTAAGGTTGCAATTAAGATCTAGATATCCTTGCAAACAACAAACAACAAATCACACTGTCAAATAAAAAAGCAGCATCACAGGGTGCACCTCAGGGCCTGGGCGCAAATGAAGGCTGCATTGCCAACAGACTTGGGGGTGCCAACATCAGCCAGCAGGCAATTGACACAATGCCAAGTTTGAGTTTTGCCTTGCAAAAGTATAGATAAGAACAAGGTAACTAATTGTACTTGCCTATTATGTGCCACATTCTATAGTATCAAGGCTATTGCCTTTATTAAGTTTTATTGTAAAGTTTTTTTATTACAAATTTAAGGATCTATTTAATTTTTAATTATTATTTTTATTACAAAATTTGATATAAATTACATTATATTAGTAAAATAATAGATTATAATAATAGCCATAGAATATTTACAAGTTTAAAATTTTTACCTAATACAACTTAGCTTATAGTAATGGGAAATATTAGTCTTAAAATTTGTAGTCACCCTTGTAGTTTAGTCTCTTAATTCAGTAAAATTAAGATAGCTAAAAAATCTATTAGCATTAGGAAAAGGAACACTTTTTTAAACATTATCATTTTAACTAATATTTTATTGTATATTTTTTACTTTTAGTAGGGTAGGCTACTTTATCTGTTTTAATCTATTACTACTTTTTCCTCCAACATTTTTTGTTTTATTTTATACTATAGCAAATCATTAGATTAATATTAGACACAGTCCTGACCTAAGGCTAAGCAAACAGCTGCAAACTTTGACAATTACACCAAATTTGAATTGGGTTCTATTCGTTAAATATAAGATAGTAAAATATAAGCAGTAGGCGTAGCTAGGCCTAAAAAAGCAGGAACATTGACTCATTGTGAAGAATGAGCCTAGCTTATTCATGAGCTCATTAATAAGCCTATTAACCATCCCTCTACCTGAGCTCATTAATAAGCCTAATTAAGCCTAGAATAGGCCTAACCTAATGTCATTGTAATATCGGATATACAGAGTACAATAGGGTACTATTCATTCTTGATTCAACACAGGTACAGGAAAGGGCTTGACGTAAGGCTACGGAAACTTACATTGGCACAGGCACGACGGAATGGTTATGACTTATGGGTGGGTTGTAGCATGAAAATTCTCCGGATTCATTGCTGAATCTGTGGTTAACAACAAAAATTGCAAAAGAAAAGATTCTTTAGCATTTTTAATTTTAAATGAGTCAGGTAGATGCAATTTTCTATGCATTTCTTAGTTTACGCTTCAAATAAGAACATTTAAGTACAAAATTTTTTCTGATTCAAACAGTAAATTTTCCAGAAAACAACGATTTTTAAGCCTAACCGCGAGAAATTTGACGTAATTATCAAACAATTAGTCGCAATTTTACGCAAAGGCATTTATTTTTTGTTTTCTTAAAAAAATAGAATTGATTTTCCCAAAAATTCCCCAATAGTATTTCACTTATCGTCAACTTTTTATAATAATCAAAAACATTTTTTAGCAAGAAAAAAATTATTTTCACCAAATGAAAGCCTACTTTCAATTGGACCACGCAAGATAACAACCGTGCCAATATATGTTTTTTTGAACAATAGATTAGCTCCTGATAAAAATAATATTTTGATATTTTACGCTCATCTAGATTTATTAGCATAAATTAAATCAAATGCACTTACAATTGACTGAATTATTCAATTTCCGCCAACTTTTTTTGCATTAATTGCCTTTAAGGATAACTTGAATTGGCTTTAGAGTGCATTGAAGCACATCTTTTTGGTTGCATTGCATGAATTAAAAATAAATTATTATTTAAATATAATTGTTAAAAGGAATTAAATTACTAAATTAAAATGCAATTCCATGCCCCCTGCATTTTGTATTAATAGGCCTAACTATATAAAAATATCAAAAAATGCTTGAGTTAAGTTTTGAAACTTTTCTAAACACTTATATATAACTCTGTTTTTATTTTATTATCAACTTATTAAGTGTCTAGTATTCTAGAAATGACAGGAATAAGCAATAAGGCACTCATGCTTCAGTTCCCTAGTAGAAATTTATTGGTTGAGTTTGTCCATTGAAATTCAGACGCACCCTCCTGCTCATTGCAGCAAATGTCTGTCTCCCATGCGGCTGCGCCAGTCAATGACACTGACGATGAAAGGCCACCTGCTCCTCCACTCCGACTGGCCAGTTTTGGTAGCGACGTGGCCCGGGCGCAACCGCAGCTCCGGCCGCCTAACAAGCCACTGCCGCATCCGCCAGTGTCGGCTGGCCGACGTCAGCAAAAGAAGAAAAACGCGCCATCAAAGTCTCCATCGCCGGTCCCACTGCCCACTGTCACGGCTCAGGCCGAGGAGTCGGGACCATCGCCGACTCTTGCGACTGCCGCGTCGGACAAGCCGAGCATCTCCAGTCCGCGCAACTTCAAGCACACCATGCACGTGACCTTCGACCAGGACAGGCGCGAGTTCCGCGGCATGCCGGAGCAGTGGGCCCGCCTGCTCAGGGCTGCCAACATCAGCCGGCAGGAGCAGCAGCAGAATCCACAGGCTCTCATCGAGGCGCTGCGCTTTCTGGATGGCAAACCGGCTGCCTGTTGCTCGGAGAAATTCCTCCGGCCACGGCCGCCGCCCCCTGTGCCGCTGCCGCCGCCGCCACCCCCTCACAAGCTGCCTGCGACGCCTTCGTCGCCGCCTCCGTTGCAATCGCCGCCTTCCGATGCTCCGCCGGTGATTCGCCAGCAGCGCAGGCGGAAGGCGGCCACAGACGCCGAGGTGCTGGAGAAGCTGCGGGCGGTGGTGTCGGACGGCCAGCCAAGCGGCAGATTCGAGCGGCTCAGCCAGATTGGCCAGGGCGCGTCTGGCGTTGTCCACGGCGGCCGGGACCTTCGCGACGGTCGCCAGGTGGCCATCAAGCAGATGCTGATCGCCAAGCAGCCCAAGAAGGAGCTCATCGTTAACGAGATTGTCGTCATGAAGGAGATCCGGCACTGCAACATCGTCAACTATTTGGACAGCTTCCTAGTTGGCGACGAGCTCTGGGTGGTGATGGAGCACCTTGCGGGCGGCTCCCTGACCGACGTGGTGACGGAGACCTGCATGGACGAGGAGCAGATCGGCGCCGTGAGCCGCGAGGTGCTCAAAGCGCTGGACTTTCTGCACGAGAATCGCGTGATTCACCGTGACATCAAGAGCGACAACGTGCTGCTAGGTAGAGGCCTCTGACAAGTCTGGTTCAATTTGTTTGTTTCGTTTTTCTTTAGAAAATGCTAAGAGAAGAAGATTGTCGATTTTTCCAGCAATTGATCGACGTGATTCGCGAAAGTAAATTGAATTCTTTCTGTGTGCCGTTAGAAAATGGGCAATCAACACCGTGGGCTCTTACAGCACGATAGGGGCGGGCACACAGTAAGGGCAGCCGGATCAAAAGTGGCTGTTTTAGTTGTCAGGCTTATTTCGTCTGCTTCTAGTCCTTGGCCCAGACTCTTCGAGTCTGGCCTGGCTGCATCTCATTTCCCATGCCGTGGGCACTGGCTGCTTGGTTGGGCTTGCCTTGCCCGGGTCAGAGAACTGTCCATCCAATCTTCCCATTATCGCCCCTCTGCCCGGCGAGCTGCCAAGAGCGGTGGAGGATCAGATGAGGCCAGCACGCATCAACTTCAATTAGAGGCCCGATGGGGCACTCCAGTGTCCACCTATAGGCTCCCGAGATTTCTCGTAACTTGCGAATATCTTCAGGGATTTAGCGGATAATTATTGCAAGTTTTGAGGTTCACTTACGTATGTCTACGTTGATTACTCTGGGGTTACTCATTGCACATTATGGATGTTATGGAAAGCTCATAGTAAGTTGCCTCTCTCTTTAGCAGTGATAAACTGATTAGTCATAGGAGGATTTGTGATTGACAGATTGTGGTCATAGACTCTTCGGAAGGCTTGGCCCTCTCAGTTTGTTGTCTTCCTCTTTTCGGAAGGTCTAAAAAAGGCTAAATCTGCAGGAGGGCTGCTGGCACTTTGACGCTTAAAACGACATCGTCCCACAACCAGCGACTGGGCATGACTGTCCATTGCGCTGACTCCTGAAGCGCGTTCAGTCACACTAAATACGGTATGCAGGCATAGACACACACACAGGCCGGCACCCAGTCACGCACTCACATAGGGTGTACAAGCGGCAGTTCCAGGAATGCACACTCTCTATGCCTTTTGGGGGTTGCCCTCATGGGCGTAAATTGCACAACTGGCCCATAGCCCAACCAATTCGTGCACGAGGCCCCAATTTAATGTGGCTTCAAACCTGGACCAGTGGCACACAAGGCAGACGCGCTAGACCGCCGAGCCACTCGCCCCCTATTTTCGGAAGGTCACTAGCGCTGCCCCTCAATGGATGGCCAACCCTTGTTTCTCGTCCCGCCGCGTCCCCGCCCGCAGGCCTGGACGGCGCCGTGAAGCTGACAGATTTCGGCTTCTGCGCCCAGCTGGAGAGCGGCGGCAGCGGCCAGCGGCACACGATGGTCGGCACGCCCTACTGGATGGCGCCCGAGCTGGTCACGCGCAAGTCCTACGGGCCCAAGGTGGACATCTGGGCCCTGGGCATCATGGCCATCGAGATGGTCGACGGTGAGCCGCCCTACCTCAACGAGAACCCGCTGCGGGCCCTGTACCTGATCGCTGCCAACGGCCGCCCGGCCGCCCGCGACCGCCACCGCGTCTCCGGCCGGCTGTGCGACTTCACCGACTCCTGCCTGCAGGTCGACGCCGAGCTGAGGCCCAACGCCGGCGAGTTGCTGCGGCATCCGCTGGTCACTGCGGCGCCACCCGTCGCCTGCCTTGTGCCGCTGATTATTGCTGCCAAGGGCGCCCGCGCGTGACAGGCTTAGTGGTCATAAATGAACTTGTGATTGACAGATTGGTCATTGAAGGATTGTGATTGACTGATTGGTCATTGAAGGATTGTGATTAACTGATTGGTCATTGAAGGATTTGTGATTGACGGATTGGTCATTGAAGGATTTGTGATTGACAGATTGGTCATTGAAGGATTTGTGATTGACTGATTGGTCATTGAAGGATTTGTGATTGACGGATTGGTCATTGAAGGATTTGTGATTGACGGATTGGTCATTGAAGGATTTGTGATTGACTGATTGGTCATTGAAGGATTTGTGATTGACTGATTGGTCATTGAAGGATTTGTGATTGACAGATTGGTCATTGAAGGATTTGTGATTGACGGATTGGTCATTGAAGGATTTGTGATTGACTGATTGGTCATGGAAGGATTTTTGATTGACTGATTGGTCATTGAAGGATTTGTGATTGACAGATTGGTCATGGAAGGATTTGTGATTGACTGATTGGTCATTGAAGGATTTGTGATTGACTGATTGGTCATTGAAGGATTTGTGATTGACTGATTGGTCATTGAAGGATTTGTGATTGACAGATTGGTCATGGAAGGATTTGTGATTGACAGATTGGTCATTGAAGGATTTGTGATTGACAGATTGGTCATTGAAGGATTTGTGATGGACAGATTGGTCATTGAAGGATTTGTGATTGACAGATTGGTCATTGAAGGATTTGTGATTGACAGATTGGTCATTGAAGGATTTGTGATTGACTGATTGGTCATTGAAGGATTTGTGATTGACTGATTGGTCATTGAAGGATTTGTGATTGACTGATTGGTCATTGAAGGATTTGTGATTGACTGATTGGTCATTGAAGGATTTGTGATTGACAGATTGGTCATTGAAGGATTTGTGATTGACAGATTGGTCATTGAAGGATTTGTGATTGACAGATTGGTCATGGAAGGATTTGTGATTGACTGATTGGTGATTGAAGGATTTGTGATTGACTGATTGGTCATTGAAGGATTTGTGATTGACATATTGGTCATTGAAGGATTTTTAATTGACAGATTGGTCATTGAAGGATTTGTGATTGACAGATTGGTCATTGAAGGATTTGTGATGGACAGATTGGTCATGGAAGGATTTGTGATTGACTGATTGGTCATTGAAGGATTTGTGATTGACAGATTGGTCATTGAAGGATTTGTGATTGACTGATTGGTCATTGAAGGATTTGTGATTGACTGATTGGTCATTGAAGGATTTGTGATTGACTGATTGGTCATTGAAGGATTTGTGATTGACTGATTGGTCATTGAAGGATTTGTGATTGACTGATTGGTCATTGAAGGATTTGGGATTGACGGATTGGTCATTGAAGGATTTGTGATTGACGGATTGGTCATTGAAGGATTTGTGATTGACAGATTGGTCATTGAAGGATTTGTGATTGACTGATTGGTCATTGAAGGATTTGTGATTGACTGATTGGTCATTGAAGGATTTGTGATTGACAGATTGGTCATGGAAGGATTTGTGATTGACAGATTGGTCATTGAAGGATTTGTGATTGACAGATTGGTCATTGAAGGATTTGTGATTGACTGATTGGTCATGGAAGGATTTTTGATTGACTGATTGGTCATTGAAGGATTTGTGATTGACAGATTGGTCATTGAAGGATTTGTGATTGACAGATTGGTCATTGAAGGATTTGTGATTGACTGATTGGTCATTGAAGAATTTGTGATTGACTGATTGGTCATTGAAGGATTTGTGATTGACGGATTGGTCATTGAAGGATTTGTGATTGACGGATTGGTCATTGAAGGATTTGTGATTGACAGATTGGTCATTGAAGGATTTGTGATTGACTGATTGGTCATTGAAGGATTTGTGATTGACTGATTGGTCATTGAAGGATTTGTGATTGACAGATTGGTCATGGAAGGATTTGTGATTGACAGATTGGTCATTGAAGGATTTGTGATTGACAGATTGGTCATTGAAGGATTTGTGATTGACTGATTGGTCATGGAAGGATTTTTGATTGACTGATTGGTCATTGAAGGATTTGTGATTGACAGATTGGTCATTGAAGGATTTGTGATTGACAGATTGGTCATTGAAGGATTTGTGATTGACTGATTGGTCATTGAAGGATTTGTGATTGACTGATTGGTCATTGAAGGATTTGTGATTGACAGATTGGTCATGGAAGGATTTGTGATTGACAGATTGGTCATTGAAGGATTTGTGATTGACAGATTGGTCATTGAAGGATTTGTGATGGACAGATTGGTCATTGAAGGATTTGTGATTGACAGATTGGTCATTGAAGGATTTGTGATTGACAGATTGGTCATTGAAGGATTTGTGATTGACTGATTGGTCATTGAAGGATTTGTGATTGACTGATTGGTCATTGAAGGATTTGTGATTGACTGATTGGTCATTGAAGGATTTGTGATTGACTGATTGGTCATTGAAGGATTTGTGATTGACAGATTGGTCATTGAAGGATTTGTGATTGACAGATTGGTCATTGAAGGATTTGTGATTGACAGATTGGTCATTGAAGGATTTGTGATTGACAGATTGGTCATGGAAGGATTTGTGATTGACTGATTGGTGATTGAAGGATTTGTGATTGACTGATTGGTCATTGAAGGATTTGTGATTGACAGATTGGTCATTGAAGGATTTGTGATTGACAGATTGGTCATTGAAGGATTTGTGATTGACAGATTGGTCATTGAAGGATTTGTGATTGACAGATTGGTCATTGAAGGATTTGTGATTGACTGATTGGTGATTGAAGGATTTGTGATTGACGGATTGGTCATTGAAGCATTTGCGATTGACTGATTGGTCTTGGAAAGACATGATTGATTGGCAAGGTAAGGCATCTTGGTAATTGACTAATAGTAAAATAATTTGTGATCGAGAGATTGATATTAATCGGTTTTAGCGAAACAGTTGAGCCATAAATTGATTTGCTATTCGAAATTTTCATGAATTTCTAGTTTTTTTCATTGTCGACGCTTTTATCATATGCTGATTCCGTGATGGAAATTTTTATAACATTTTTTTGTTTGTTTAAGGACTTTTTTATTGGTCCAGAAAGTCATAATTTATTTCAGAACTCATCACTTGCTGTCATCCCTGTCCTTGTCAAACCATCAACATTCTCTTTTTTAACCAGTATTTAGCAGAATTTTTTAATTAAACTATTATTTCTATTTGCACCAAGTCGCCTACTTTTAGTAGCGCAAACTGATCGCTGCATCCGGATTTTTTATTGGCACTCTGTCTTACTCAGCTGCCGCAGTATTGCTCCTGTTGAGATTATTATTTAAACTTTTTTTTATATAATTTTATCCTTATCAACAAAAGCGCTTTGCAATGTTTTTTCCCGGGGACATTCTGAGTCACCCCAGTCAGCTGCTGTTTATCCGAATGTCATACAAAAATTGTTCATTCGCTGTTAACTATTGATCTGCAGGGTGTCAGTAGGATGCACGGAATATCATAGACAACTCTTGTATTCATGGTCAGATTTATTAACTCTGTTTAGCGGGTTAACTTGGCAAGCACAATTTCTGCAGCTGAGTCAGCGATCTTAGTGCGTTTTAACCGCTTCCTTTTATAGTCGTTGCTTTTATATTTTCAGTCCTTAATGTTTTAATAGTCAATTGATAATAAAATATATTGTTTCTATTAATTAGTTAATTCTTTTACCGATGGCTGCAGACATAGTGGGTTGCCTGACATAAAACTGCTGCTATCTAGTGGCAGTGTTCTCGCTGGCTCTACAGGAGAGTCCATTCGGATGCATTTGACTGGGCAGGCAATGTACGTTCGAGTGAGGCTGGTTATGTTGCTGGTGTACATTTAGGCCAGACTAGTGCTTGCGCTCGATGTACATTCGGGTGAGGCTGGTTATGTAGGGCGTGTACGTTCATTTGGGTCAGACTAGTGCTGCGGACGATGTACATTCGGGTGTGACTGGTTATGTAGGGCGTGTACGTTCATTTGGGTCAGACTAGTGCTGCGGACGATGTACATTCGGTGTGACTGGTTATGTAGGGCGTGTACGTACATTTGGGTCAGACTGGTGCTGCGGACGATGTACATTCGGGTGAGGCTGGTTATGTAGGGCGTGTACGTACATTTGGGTCAGACTAGTGCTGCGGACGATTACGGGTGAGTCTAAATCAGAGTCTTTCATAATGCGTGGACCCTCATAAGGAATGTAATTCTCATAACATTTGGACTCTGAGTGTCAATCAATGCGTTGTATACGAGTCTAAACATGCAGCTTCTAGCCAATGCCCACATTAGGCTGCATTGTTAATATTTTGAGCCAATAGGAATTATTTAAAAATTCTTACGAGGTATTATCTGGAAGGGTGGATAAACGATTTATGAACAGTCAAGTTTCTGTTGCAAAATTATCGGTGTGCCTCAAATCGCCTTTTTGTCATTTAATTTGGTTAGAGCTTGATCTAAAGGCCTCGCATGCTCACAGATGCCCAGGCATGCCCTTTAGTTGCAGCAAGCTTTCCTTTGATGCGTTTAACATTGTTTCGACCCTGGCCGCTAGCTCTCCCAAAGAATATTGACACTTTCCGCCCCTAGAAGCTCAATAGGCTAAGAAGTTGGCCTGCATAGGATGTGCGCACACCCAATAGTACAGTAGCCAGAGACACAGCTGTATACGCTCGTAATCCCAGCGTGCTTTTAGGGGGCGGACGGCCAAGTACACTGAAGCCAAGCATGTAAGGGGGGCGTGGGCGCGGCCTCGCTGTCGGTTATAAAGCGGGACGGGAAAATTCTCTTCCTTGCCTCTCTGTCCACTCCCTAACTCCCTGATTCCCCAACTCCGCGTGCCGCTAAATTCCCCGCCCATTCCTTCCTCCCGACCGTCCAGCCTTCACGCTTCGCTCTCCATTTGGCTCTCGCCAAGCACAACGAATCTCGAGCCGGCTCTTCCACTGCATGTCGCCGTCGCCGCCGCTGCTGCTGCTGCCGACTGTGGCCGCCGCCGTCCTGCTGGTCGCCACCAGCGTCGCAGTCGGCCAGATGCCCCGCATGCGGCCCATGGGCGACAATGATTACTCTTGCAGCTGGCGGGTCATGGGCTGCGCCACGGTCGGCAACGGCACCTGCCGGCTCAGCGACGCCCGGTTCTGCACCTGCTGCCTGTGGAAGGCCACCAGCCAGGCCACCAGGCACCCGGCCGGCCGGGGCGGCCCCTGCCCGGAGCCCTGCACCGAGGCCACGGTCTACGGCCAATGGTGCCCCTGGTCCGCCTGGAGCTCCTGCGGCATCCAGATCGCCGAGTCGCGTCGGCAGCGCAGCTGCAACTGTCCGGCGCCGTTTCTCCGGCCCGACGAGCTCGACGAGGAGCGGGCAGGCTGTCCGGCCAGCGCTGCCGAGGAGGTGGCGGCCTGCTCGCGGATTTTCAACGCCGAAGTTGGCCGCATCCTGGCGGTGTTCCTCGGCGGCACCGGCCTCGTGGCAGCACCCGTCGTCCTCTTCCTCTGCTACATCCGGCGTCGACTGCGACGGGGCGGCGTCGGCGGCAGCGTCTCCCGCGAGGCAGGCGACCCGCTGCAGACAGCGCGAAACTCGCAGCGGCAGCAAACGAAGCCGTCAGCGGAACCTGAGCAGCGGCTCCGGCTGGAACGATACGACCGGAGTCCCCTGCACTCGGGCAGCGCTGGCAACCTGGCAGATGTTCCGGCCTGAAGGAATCTTCTATCGAAGATAAGATGCTTTTTTGTGAGATCGGACAGGCAGCGAGTGATCTCAGTTGCCTAGCAACTGGCTGTCTCAAGACAAAATTAAAGAAACCGAACACATTTTAGCTTCCATGAGAAGCAAGTTAGTTGAAGTCACTGTTTATACTCGTGTGTAAACTTCATTTTGCAACAATTGTTCACAAGCATGTCATAGGGCACCAGTATGCGTCCCAATAAATTCATTTCTCTTATTTCTTTCTCAGTAACACGAACTTGGTGTGAAGCAGAAAACCTCTTTACACAGTAGCATATCCTTGGCCATGTCTGCCTGTATGCACTGCCAGCTGCTTCTTCAGTATTCGACTTACAAAATCAAGAAAAATTCGATATAAGTAAGAATTTTTAATACTCCGAAAATATCTCACACTGATTATTGAGTATTGAGTTTCGTTCATTTGTCCCATTCGGCCCATAGACAAAATTAAACCAGTCGCAGAAGCGAATCAGAAGCGCCAAGCTCAAATTAAGCTCGAATAGTTAAAAATTGACTTTTTGATCGACACATCCTCTGACGAGGACCGTCCGGCAAAAGTACATTGGCTCCTCCGCCCAGATTAGGCAGCTGCTGTCATGCCAGTTTTCTCAAAGGGCCTTCGCTGCACCCGCGGTAGCGGCGGTGGCGGCAGCGGCGGCGCAGGTGGAGGTGGCGGCGGCGGTAGCGGCGGCTGCGACAGGCGGCGCTTCGGCGCGTGCCAGGGCGGCTCCGATGACGACGATGACGACACCGACAACCTCGGCGACACCTCGGCAGCCAGCGGCGGCCCGTCTGCCCGGCACAACACCGCCGACGACGAGCTCGCCGAGGCGCGGCCGGCCGGGGCTGGGCCAGTTGACGAGGCCGTCGAATCGGCTGACAACGACGGCGACTTCCGGTTCTTCCTGACCGTCTCCGACCTGCAGCCGGCGCCGACGGAAGTCGAATCCGTCTCGCTGTTGACGTCGCCGACAACCGCCGGCACCGGAGGCGAGGAGGACGCGGAGGTCTCGCCGGCGGCGCTGGAGTTCGAGCACGCCGACGAGAGCCCGGAGCCGCCGTTGCCGCCGCCGCCAACTGTCAAGAAGAAGCGAGCAGCCGCCAAGAGCTCCTGCGGCCGCGCCACCTCGGAGGAGGAGGAGCCGTCGACTGAGGATGAGGCGCCGGCGACGGCGGAGCCGCCAGTCGATGAGGCGCCGGAGCCGCCGATCGAGCAGGCGGCGGTGCAGCTGAGCGCAGCCGGGGCCGAGGACGAATTCCTGGTGCTGCTGACTGGCATGCTGGCGCATCGGCCGCCGCCTGGCGCTGAGGATTTCCGCTTCTACCTGACGGTCAACCAGGCCGAGGTGGCCACCTCGTGACGCGCCGATTTTTCTCATCAATTTCCGCTTTTTTTGGCCCCGGCTTTCTAGAAGAACTTCCGGTCGGCGCCTTCCGTACATCACTAGCTCACGCACTACGCGCACAGTTATTCGCACCCGCTGATCTAACAAAGATCTAACAGCGCATCATTTGGTCTTTGTTACGTGGAGAAATTGTTTTCAATTGCTGCGCTTTATTTCCTTGTAAACAAATGCAAAAATGTTTTGTATTGAGCAAATTTTCTTTGATCCGCTTGTAGAATCAGTCTTGTCATTTGCAACTTCAAAAGCGAAGCTTGCTGATTTTGATTCTATGCTATTCCACATTGTGTGAGGAGTTTTCTCTACGTCTTACCCTAATTTAATTCTTCAGACCTGTCTCTGTTCTGCACTTCAGGCGGTTCTTTCAGCCTCTCCCTCTCAGCCTCTCCCTCTCAGTCTCTCCCTCTAAGCCTCTCCCTCTCAGCCTCTCCATTTAAGCCTCTCCTCTCAGCCTCTCCCTCTCAGCCTCTCCATCTAAGCCTCTCCCTCTCAGCCTCTCCCTCTCAGCCTCTCCCTTTCAGCCTCTCCCTCTCAGCCTCTGCCTCACAACGTTTCCGTCTCAGCCTCTCCCTCTTAAGCTTAACGCTCTAGTTGGCGGTTTACAAAAGAAAGAGAAAGAAGGAGACGATTTTCGAAAGTTGGCGTATTATACACTATGCGCCAAAAAAACGGATACCCCTTTTAGAAAGCAGCCTTTTCGAAAATTTTTCAACCACATGGTCACATGACTAAGAAAGTAAACAACAAAGCGAAACAGGGAGTAAGCGAAGGAGAAGTGAAAATCATCTCGGCCAGTCACCCCACCACCCACCCACCCCATCCACCAAAAGCCAGCTCGCCTTTTGAATTGAAATGTGCAAATTGAGACAGGACAAGAGGGTATCCGTTTTTTTTGGCTCATAGTGTACATATTTATGCACTCCAAGCATCTGCTCTGAATGGGTAGCTTCGAAAAATATATTTAAAAGGCTCTACTTACAGTAGCATTCAAAGATATTTGTACAATGACAACAAATTTGTAATTGGCAGGAACGCATCATATCTCCACCCTACTTATGACCGGGTCTCCCTCAAGCGAATTTGCCTCCCATTAATGCAGGTTATTATCTCTAAGCAATTCTTCCAGACTCAGACTTGAAATTTTGTCAGCAGCCAGTATTGGAGGGCCAGCAAGCACCAGCCTTTGGGACAGTCTTTACAATGCTTCAGTCAGCATCCATTTCCGAACAATGAAGCGCCCTACAAGCAATGAAGCACCCCAAAAAAGCCTCCAAGCGAGCATCTTCTCTGCTCAGCTCACCCAGCTCTGCTACACGCAGTGGGCTGTCAGTGAATGGACACAGTAGCCGCACAATATTTGCATAGCAACTCTCCTGCTCAAATGCTTCTTTTTGGCATTCCGAGCTTTTGAGCTGTTTACAATTGGCGTGACTGTCCATTGAGCAGCCCTCAAGTAGCCGAGTTGGACAGAAAAGGTATCAAAACAGTGGCTTATTTGCCCGCTCACGGGTTGCATAGTTGGCCCGGCCTTTTAGAGAGCCAGTTTCTCTCAGCCTCGCTCTGCTTTTGCTACATCACTGGTTCGCTCAGTCTCCCAACTGTCGCAGCAGCTCCAATCCGAAGGCCCCCCTCTTATAAGCCATGGCCGACTTCCTCAAAGCCTTCGAAGCCATTGACACGGACTTCAGCGGCGAGATCACCCGGGAGGAGCTCGAGGCGTACTGCAGGCGGCAGAATTTCGACGAAAAGTTCACTCAGGTGCGAATTACTTCAGCTCTGTTACTCCCTCCAGTTCTGTCACTCCCACAGCTCTGTCACCCCCTCCAGTTCTGTCACTCCCACTAGCTCTGTCACTCCCTCCAGCTGTCACTCCCTTCAGCTCTCTGTCACTCCCTCCAGCTCTGTCACTCCCTCTAGCTCTATCACTCCCTCCAGCTCTGTCACTCCCTCAAGCTCTGTCACTCCATCCAGCTCTGTCACTCCATCCAGCTCTGTCACTCCCTCCAGTTCTGTCACTCCCTCCAGTTCTGTCACTATTTTCGCTTTGCTTCTAGACTTTATGAAAGCGTTCAAGAATCACCTAAAATGGCCTGTCTCCACTTCTTCAAGGATTTGGATTGCAACCCATTTTTAGTTGCTTGAAACTGATAATGAGACACAGAATTATGCAGAACTGATGTTTCCACTCTCTGAAATAGCATAACGCTGTTAATTGGGATCTGTACTGTTTTCTGCTTTGTTGGACTGAAGGCACGAGGGAATTGAAAGGGAGCGCACAGGGCATCCTCTGGCCAGCTGTACATTCCCTGCTGTACATTGGCGGGCCTGCAGCCAGGATCACGTGACCAGCCACCGGACTGACAATGAAAGGCCCAGCTTTCTTCCCCTCTGCGCGCGAATGAATATCTTGCTTTTACACAGATGTTGAAAGGCCGGCCTCTTCATGAACATTTGCTGCAACCCATCCGCCTACTTGTCCAGTGGCCACCTGAGTGCCCGGGTAGAGAGGTTAAGAGAGAGACCAGCAGCTGTTCTGTTCTTCAATACAAGCCAGCCTTGCGCCTGTCATTTTGACTGTCAGTGGTAGCTGAATTCTTGAGACCGAATTGCCTTCTTTGCGGAGGGGGCAGGAACAGTGGAGCCATGTGCGACCTGCTCACCGCATTCGAGTCCATCGATACGGATCACAGCGGCGCCATCACGAAGGACGAACTGCTGGACTATTGCCGAGAGAATGGGGTGGACATGAACTTTGTACAGGTAGCTGGAGAGGTGGCACTGGCCGATGATCTAGCTGCTGGAGTTTCTTTGTTTAGTTCTTACTCTGTACGAGTATAGATTAGCTTAAAAGTACTTTCCTTTCTACAAGCCATAGATTAGCAATTCACTCTGTTCCCTCAACTAAGGGCTTTAGATTAGCAATCCACTCTGTTACTTCCCCCAAGGGCTATAGATTAGCAATCTACTCTGTTCCTTCACCCACGGGCTATAGATTAGCAATCCACTCTGTTCCTTCACCCACGGGCTATAGATTAGCAATCCACTCTGCTCCTTCACCCACGGGCTATAGATTAGCAATCCACTCTGCTCCTTCACCCACGGGCTATAGATTAGCAATCCACTCTGTTCCTTCACCCACGGGCTATAGATTAGCAATCCACTCTGCTCCTTCACCCACGGGCTATAGATTAGCAATCCACTCTGCTCCTTCACCCACGGGCTATAGATTAGCAATCCACTCTGTTCCTTCACCCACGGGCTATAGATTAGCAATCCACTCTGTTCCTTCACCCACGGGCTATAGATTAGCAATCCACTCTGCTCCTTCACCCACGGGCTATAGATTAGCAATCCACTCTGCTCCTTCACCCACGGGCTATAGATTAGCAATCCACTCTGTTCCTTCACCCACGGGCTATAGATTAGCAATCCACTCTGTTCCTTCACCCACGGGCTATAGATTAGCAATCCACTCTGTTCCTTCACCCACGGGCTATAGATTAGCAATCCACTCTGCTCCTTCACCCACGGGCTATAGATTAGCAATCCACTCTGTTCCTTTACCCACGGGCTATAGATTAGCAATCCACTCTGTTCCTTCACCCACGGGCTATAGATTAGCAATCCACTCTGTTCCTTCACCCACGGGCTATAGATTAGCAATCCACTCTGTTCCTTTACCCACGGGCTGTAGATTTTCAATCTTCCCTATTGCTTCCCCAGCTCCCCAGCAATCTCAACAAAGCTCGAAGCCACCCGGCCCGCAGAAATGGCTGAACCTGTTCGACATCGACAACTCAGGCACCATCACGATCGAGGAGTACTGCGAAGTGCTCGGACTGAAGCCGAACGAGGACTACATGTGAGCGGGCGGCAACTGAGTTGGACCAAAGATTTTCTTTCCAATCGTAGCTGCAGTGGTGTTTCTTTTGAGAGTGACAGTTTGATATGAAAGAGATAAACACACAGACTGGGCTGAGATAAAATAAGAATCGGGAGGGATGGGACCAGAACCTGCGTGAGATTTCATCGATCGGAAATCCTGAAGAAAAAAATATTACAGAATCTAAAAATTCTGTCATTCTCTTCAGCGAGAAGGTCGCCGAGCAGCGAGTCCAGGCTGGCGCGCCGAAAGCCGCTGACGAGGACGACGCCGACGTCATGGACGGCGTGCGAATCATAGCGCTGGACAAGGAGATGCCGGACGAGCTGCAGCGACTCGTCGTCCGCCTAGCTCGAGAAGCTCAGGCCGAATTCTCCGTGGAGAAGGACATCGCCAAGTACATCAAGACCGAGCTGGACAAGCGTGACCAGCGCGCCTGGCACGTGATAGTCGGCCGATTCCAGTACGGCTCCTACTGCACCCACGAGATCGGCCGCATGTTCCACTTCTTCGTGAACCGGTTCGCCATTCTGGTGTGGCGAACACCAGACTATTGAAGGCGTGCAGCCGCCAGCCTGCCTGCACTTGCTTAACTGTTGCCTCTTAGCATCAGGAATTACTTGAAGATGCTTCGATGCAACTCGCAGTGCAGTGCTGAAGGTTCGCAGCCCCGTCGTATACGAATTCATAACAGTTTGTATTGCTATAAAATTTATATCAAATTTCAGCTGACAAACTATTTTGTTTAAACTAGCCAAATAATTCGCGCTTGTCCAATGTCGTTTTGCTCTCTTATTTAATTCTCAAGCGTTTGTGAAAGCACGCAGCTCAAGCAGTCTTTGATTCGCTGCTTCTAACCTTCAGTCGCTCGACAACAGAAGAGAGGACCGCCACGTTAATTCATCCTGTTAGGAATATTTTGTTTTAATGCTCAAACTATTTTACTAAATAAATAAAAATATTGTTTAATAAATCAAAGGCACCTACTTTTGAACTTATCTTCAGACAACCATTGAGGATTCAAAAGTTAAAAGCATACTCTGGACTTTAAAATGTTAAAGCAAGTCTAAAACATTAAAAACCTAATGTTTCTAATAGAAATTAGTATTAGTATTAGTATATATTGTTGGCTCACACAAAAGCAAGTATCCCGGTAGACCAATAACGAATGTACATTTTTTAATAAATCGAGAAGTTACAGTATCAACTAAAATCATCAAAATAAACGAATTAAAAATTATTCATTTGGGCTTAAATTAACAAAAAGATGTACACAAAAATCAGAGCGGGGAATACGGTATAGAAATAATTTAAGCTTAATTGGTTTGAAAGGCTCTTTGATTCCTTATTTTGATATTTAGAGGCAATTAGATCACTAACAGAAATAAGAGGTGCAAGTCACATAACAAAAAAGATAAAAAGCTAGTTGTCTTTAGGCCGATGAAATTCAGTTCTTCAAGAATTACAGCTTTGAAGTAATTTTTGGCAGATTATAAAGCAAAGGTAGAATGGCTGAAATTAAATATTAAATTTGTCAAAACAAACTTTGCTACGCAAAACATTGGTGGCTGCAGAGCAAGAAGAAAATAAACAAAAATATCAATTCCATGAGAGTCAATGCATCGTTTAGCTCGTAAAGTGTAAATTCTTGAGTTTTTCACAGCTGAAAAAAGTCCCTGCAGGACGTTCAAAACACGGACTGGCACTCGCAGATGTAGCGCTGAACAGTGTCGCAATAGAAATCGTCTAATTCTCCGTTTGAATAATAGTTATACAGGTTGGCGCAGGCGACCGCTGAATTCGCGTTGGGCTCAGCGGTGTGCCAGAGGGTCCCATCGATGGGCCGCTGGCAGGCAGTCCAGACCCAGCTCGATTTGTTCGTCGGCTGCTCGCCGAACCCGCCGATGTGAAAATTGCTCGAGCTGTCAATCGAGTGCTGGACACGCTGCAGGTGCAGGACTTCGTCGCGATCGATTGCGTCAGCGAACTTCGACAGTCCGGGCTCCGCGCTGCATCTCTCGTTGGCGACGCTCCATTGGACAGTCTCCGACGTGACGACCTTGTACGACGTGCCGTACCTGGTGTGCCGGTATTCGGGCGGACACAGGCGACCCGGAGGAGCCCCAGCAACAGACCTCACGTACACAGTGACCTGGTTGGTGCAGTTCGCTACAGACTGCACTCGGTGACTGCACGCGTCGAACACGAACAGCTTGCACTCACAGGCTCCGCTCGTGGTCAGCGTGAAGGCCTGGCAGTTTTTAACACGGGCGCAGTGGATGCTGCAGGTGAGCGGAGTGCACAGGCCGGGCAGTGTCCGGGTGAAGCTGGAGGTCACGCAGTCCGCTCCGGTGATGGGGAGGAACTCGGCTCTGAGGGAGCTGCACGACTCGGACAGCACGCGGAAAGGCGGCAGCCAGAGCAGGTGGAGCAGGGCGTACAGCTGCATGCCTCGCTGGCTTTTGACTATACACAAATTATTTTCGTTAGCCGCTCACTGTAAAGGTTTTGGCTCTTATCAAGTCGTTCCAAGACAGGTGACAAACTTCAAAAGTTATTAGGCTAAACCTCAATCTGTGTTGTCAGACTTGGAATGAAAGATAATCTGTCTTAACATTCTGTCGGTGGAGTTTTTGCGTGCTGACAATTTATTTACTTGTGGCCTCTGTTTTCCGATCAGCGGCGCAGTCAAAGGCTCTGATGCAGTGCAATCGATAATGGGGGCTGCTTTTAACGATGCATTCCGACATAGAAAAGTGCAGGCTAAAATAGCCTCTTGATTTTCAATAGATTTCTGCCGCTTTTGCTTGCGCTTCCTTCGCATTTTTGTAGTGCTACTGAATACTAGGTGAAGATCTGCCATTAAAAGGAAGGCAAAAACTTTTAGGATTCTGCAGCTGTAGTTCACGGCAGCTTTTCAGCTTTTGCGCGGAGGCGTAGAGCGGAGGGGAGGCTGGCAGCTGGCTCTTCCTTTGCTTCTAATTAAGCATTGTTTTTAGCCCCTTAAAAATACCGAAGTTGGTAGAAAAGAGACGCAGCGGATTCATTGGCATTTGTCAACTTCCCGGGCGATTCTCTGCGGGATGTGAATTACCTGGTCTCCTTGCAGATTGACACTAAGTTCCCTTTTTGCCTCCACTCATTCAGCAACTCCCAACAAACGGGCTTGCCTGCCTGTCTCTTTCGGTTTTTGTCCCATTTCAGACTAACAAATTGTCTCATGACTAAGTCACACAGGCTATAGATTAGCAATCCACTCTGCTCCTTCAACGGGCTATAGATTAGCTATTCGCTCTGTCCCTTCACCCACGGGTCTAAAGCCAAAAACTTGGGGACTATATTTCAGTTATCAGGACGCAAGCGTTAAAAATACTCAGACACAATTAACAGCTCTCCTTGCTAATTTCATCAGAAACAAACCAAAATTTGAGGCTATTATGATTCTTTAATTCTTGACTCGTCTTCATTAAAGCTTAAACGCGTCCTCTAGGCGGCCTCTCAGAACACGGACTGGCACTCGCAGATGTAGCGTTGAAAGCTGTTGCAGGGGACATCGTCCAATTCTCCGTTTGAAAGCGCGGCATAAAGGTTGGCGCAGGCAACAGCTGTACGCGAGTTCGGCTCAGCGGGATGCCAGAGGGTTCCATCGATGGGCCGCTGGCAGGCAGTCCACACCCAGCTCGATTTGTTCGTCGGCTGCTCGCCAACTCCGCCGATGAAGTAGTCGCTCCAGCTGTCAATGGAGTGCTGGACACGCTGCAGGTGCAGGACTTCGTCGCGATCGATTGCGTCAGCGAACTTCGACAGTCCGGGCTCAGAGCTGCAGCTCTGGTTCGCGCCGCGCCAGTCGAGAGTCTCCGACGTGACGACCTTGTACGACGTGCCGTACCAGGTGTGCCGGTATCCGGGCGGACACAGGCGACCCGGAGGAGCCCCAGCAACAGACCTCACGTACACAGTGACCTGGTTGGTGCAGTTCGCTACAGACTGCACTCGGTGACTGCACGCGTCGAACACGAACAGCTTGCACTCGCAGGCTCCGCTCGTGGTAAGCGTGAAGGCCTGGCAGTTTTTAACACGGGCGCAGTGGACGCTGCAGGTGAGCGGAGTGCACAGGCCGGGCAGTGTCCGGGTGAAGCTGGAGCTCACGCAGTCCGCTCCGGTGATGGGGAGGAACTCGGCTCTGAGGGAGCTGCACGACTCGGACAGCACGTGGAGAGGCGGCAGCCAGAGCAGGTGGAACAGGGCGTACAGCTGCATCAATCCTTGGCTTTTGACTAAACCAATTGTTTTTGTAAAATCTGCTAATGCTGAGACTATGGATGGTGTAGCGATAAACTTAAAGGATTGTCTGGGTTTAAAACTCGGCTTTGTTAGACTGGGAATGAAGACTTATATCTTGAAACATCTCAAACTGCATTCATTTTGAGTTTTTATTCGCATGGCTCTCCTCTTTTCCCAACAGAGCCAATTAACCTGGCGTCAGATGAGGCCCCAAGCGGCTCAGATGCTGCGCATTCGACAATCCAAATATCTTGTTTTTAACGATGCATTTCGACAAAGGAAAATACAGGCCGTTCTAAAAGACTTGCCTTTTTTTTAGAAAGGAAACTGTTGCAAGATTTTTCTGTCGCTTGTGTTTGCCCTACCAACACTTTGAGGAGTAGCAGTTAATCTGGGTGCCGTACTTCATGGCACCTCGTTAGCCCGGAGGCATGGGAACTGCTTGCAGATGGCTGCTGCTTCCTAAGAACTACCGACGTTGTAGAATAGAGGCGGAGCTGATTTTAAGCATTATCGGTCTGTCGAGACTAGGGACTCCCGGGGACCCCGGCGAGGTCCGGGCTTGTGTACTGACCCTGGTGCCGCGGTCGGCCCACCTACGCAGAGTCGGTTGGGATCAGACAGACTACTGTCTCCAGCACGCTTACCACGCTCAAACAGCTTACGTGCAATGAGTAGTACCCATAGATAATTCACGGCGTGTTCCGAATTGCCTAGCCTCTTTCTTCCAGATTGGAGCTGAGTCCCCAATTGGATTCCACTCTCCCAACAAACAACAAAGTACGCTGTCAGATGGAAAATCAGCGTCACAGGGCGCGCCTCAGGGCCTGGGCGCGAATGAAGGCCGCGCCGCCAGCAGAATCGGGGGCGCCCGCGTCAGCCAGCAGGCAATCGACGAAACGCCGAGTTCGCGCTTGTCCTCGCCGGTAGGGCGCCTGCAGCGTAAGCAGCAGCACCTCCTGCACCGGCTCGGGGCAGTACGACTCGGCGCGGATGACATGGCCTGCCAGCTGGAGTCGCCGACGGCGCAAAAGTTCGCTTGGACGGTCCAGGCCGGCGCGGCGATAAAGTGCCGCGTTGGAGACCCGCTCGTAGCTGATCTTGAAGGCGGCGCGCAGCAGGCCAGCGTGCGCCGCATCGACTTGTTGCTCGAGCGAGTCCGTCAGCGTCCAGGTCTCGGCGTTGTACAGCAAGACGGTCTCGATCGACGCCCGAAACAGCGCCGCCCTCTGGCGATCTGGCAGGGCCTCGGACTGCAGGACCGACCTTATCGAACGGAAGGCAGCCCAGGCAAGTCCTCGGCGACGCCGCAGGTCTTCGCGGACGTCAGGGACCAGACCGCCGAGGTAGACGAACTGCTGACAGCGCTGAAGTTCTGTCGCCTGGCCGTGAGCGCCTCGGCAGGAAATTGCAGCCTCGATGTTGCTCGGCACGCAGAGCACGACGGTCTTCTGCGCGTTGACCACCAGGCCGACACTCGCTGCAACGGCAACCAGCCTGTCCAGCTGCCGTTGGGCGCCCTCGACGGTCGAGGACAGCAGGGCGAGATCGTCGGCGTAGCCAAGCACGCTGAGCCGCCTCTCCGGTTGACGTCGACCCACGCGTCGCCGCAGCAGAAAGCCGTCGTCGTTGGTAGGCAGAGCAGTCCGTAGCACCCAATCAAGCACCAGAATAAACAGGAACGGCGCCAGCGTATCTCCCTGGAGCACCCCGGAGGATGTCTCGAAGAAGTCCGACAGGCCGTCCGGTGTCGAAACTGCAGCAGTCGTCTCGCGGTACATCGCCATAACCGCGGCGATCAGCTGCTCTGGCACGTTGTACGCCCGAAGCACCTTGGGGAGCGCGGCCCTGACGACCGAGTCGAAGGCCTTCTTGAAATCAACAAAGATAACAATCAGGATCGACTGGCGTGTCCGCGCCTCCTCGATGACTCGCTGAAGAGTTAGGATCTGCGTCACTGTGCCGCGATGGGGCCGAAACCCGTTCTGCTCCGGTCGCAGATAGGGATCGAGCACGGGCTGCAACCGCGATAACAGTATCCGGTTAAACAGCTTCTCGGCGCAGGACTGAAGGCAGATGCCTCGATGCTCCTCAAGCTTGGTGGTGCCGGGCTTCTTCGGAATTGCGACGATGTGGGCTCTAGTCCATTCGTTGGGCGCACCCTCACCGGAAAGCACGCAGTTCATCACTCTGGCGACCTCAGTGGCCACGCAGTTGATGCGCAATGCCTCGATGGGCACCTCGTCCGGACCCAGCACTTTGCCGCCCGGCGACTTCCGAGCGAACATCACAACGTCGTCTGGGCTGATTGGTGCAACGCTGAAACTCTCCTCCGTCGGCAACGGCGTCTCCGGCGGCAGCGTCAGACTGTCGGGCAGCGGGGGTGGCGGCGCGTTCACTATGGCGGCGAAGAACTCGCGCAGCTCATTTCTGCGCTCATCCGCAGTGTCGCCTGCCAGGTTGAGCTGTAAGCGCCGCTTTCGCCCCGTCAGAGTGTTGATGGCGGACCAGGCCACGCGCCCTCTGGCGTCGGGACCGGCGGCAGAGACAGCCTGAATAACGTCGTCAACAGCGGCCTGTTGCCGCTGCAGGTAGACAGACGCCAAGGCCTCCTCCGCCTCGCGAGTTGGTCGCCCACTCAGACGAAGCCTCTCCAGGTCTTCCCTCGCTGCGTTGACCGCGGGGTCGTCATGCCAGACCGGCTGCCCGCGTTGGGCCGGTCGCATCAGCGGGACCGCTTGCTCCGCGGCGGCTCGAACTGCAGCGCCGACATCCGCGTACTCGGCACCTCCACGCTTGTCGCCTAGCGCAGCCACGAAGGCGCCGGCAAAGCGACGACGCGTCTCGGCGTCCCTGAGCGCGCGGTAGTAGCGCCGCGGCGGCCGCTTCGGCGGGCGGTACAGCGGGTCTCGAACGGACAGGTCGCAGACGAGGAGCCGATGATCGGACCGCAGAGCCAGCGGCGTAATGGTGCGGCAGTTGATGGCGCGGCGCCGCTTCCAGTAGCGCACCAGCACGTGGTCGAGCTGTGCCAGCCTCCGGGTAGCGTTTCGTCCGCGCGCGTTCCGCCGCCTCCGCTTGCAGCCCTCGAAAGTCGCGAGCTGAGCCGGCGGCTTGCGGAACCTGGTGTTGACCGACACCATGTCCTGTCTCTCCAGGAAGTCCTCCAGCGCTCCGGTGTTGCCGTTCTCACGCGGTGTCACGAACAGTGACCGCTCGGACCTACGCGGAACTGTGTTCAGGTCTCCGAGGATGGCCACTGTGTCACGTTGCGTCATCTCCTCCACCTGCTCCGAGAGCTGCTCGAAGAAGGCCTGAGCCTCATCGGGACGGGTGGCAGGGGGCGCGTACGCGCAGAACAGGCGAGCGTTCCGGCCGCGAAGCCGGACGTCGATCCGAAGCAGCCGACCAGACAAGGAGACACAGCGACAGCTCTGCTGCAGCCTCGGTGCGATCAGCGCTCCAACTCCTCCACGGCCTCGCTCATCCGCTGAGCTGAACCAGAGAGTCCAACCGGCGCCTAGGTCTTCACAGTGAAGCCCAGGGTCGGCCTTGATGGACACCTCCTGCAGCGCGATGACATCACAGCTGAGGTCGAGCGCTAGCTTCGCCAGCATCCCTTTTCGCCAGTCGGCCTTGAGGGTGCGGCAGTTCAGCGTCCCGACCCGAAGCGTGCCCTGTGGTACGGCTCTCCGACGTGACGACCTTGTACGACGTGCCGTACCAGGTGTGCCGGTATTCGGGCGGACACAGGCGACCCGGAGGAGCCCCAGCAACAGACCTCACGTACACAGTGACCTGGTTGGTGCAGTTCGCTACAGACTGCACTCGGTGACTGCACGCGTCGAACACGAACAGCTTGCACTCGCAGGCTCCGCTCGTGGTAAGCGTGAAGGCCTGGCAGTTTTTAACACGGGCGCAGTGGATGCTGCAGGTGAGCGGAGTGCACAGGCCGGGCAGTGTCCGGGTGAAGCTGGAGCTCACGCAGTCCGCTCCGGTGATGGGGAGGAACTCGGCTCTGAGGGAGCTGCACGACTCGGACAGCACGTGGAGAGGCGGCAGCCAGAGCAGGTGGAACAGGGCGTACAGCTGCATGGCTGGTTGGTGTCCGATCAAGTTGGATGGATTAAACGGCTGGCTTGACCAAAGCAATACAAACTAAATTTTGCTGTTGAGAACTAGGCAATCAGCGGGATATTTTTGCGGGACAGGCTCAGATTCGAATTCTATCGTTTTTTAAAGACATATTAATGTCCTGGATAAATTTCTCTTCCCATGTAGCTTCTGATGGGCAGCTGTCTGCTGAGTTAAGTTTATATAAGGCAGACAGACTTTTAGTCTGAGTTGTGTCAGTCTTTGTATTTTAAATTAAGGAATAATTCAGTAATTGCGTTTTGTACTTCACTGAAGCAAAAAGCAAGCTAGTGTGGCTAAAATTTCAGCTTGTTATTTCCCAGTCTACAGAGAAATCTTTGCTGGAACGGAAGTGGCCAGATGTTGCTGACTGACTACCCATTTAGCAGAGAAATAGAAGCAGAAAGAGCTCACAGACTCATAATGTGTGTACGACAAATATTGCTTCACCAGCTCGAGCACTAATACTCGTATGTCGGGCATCTAGCTAATGCTTCAGGCATAATCTTGACGTTCTTTATCTTCTTATCGTGTCTCTGCAGCGCTCTGCGTCCACTCAATTTCAATCTCTTCTATCTATCCATCTCCCAAGACGTCTTATAGTCAGTTCATCTCAGCCTCTGCTCTCCATCAATCTGACCCGGAACACAAATCACTAACAGAAGGCACTGACATTTTGTTCAGCGAGCAAATAACTAGAGTAGTTGGTAGCGGGCAGACAGACAATTAAATATCAATATATAATTATCATAGCAATATTCATAAGCCACAGACTAGTCAGAGATTATGCCGCATTGTCAGCATTGCGCAACTGTTTTCAAATTAAAAAATAAAATAAACTAGTCCATGGCAACCGTTGCTAGCATTTAGCCAGTAATAGTTGAACTATTTATGCAAACAGTATAATAACTAAGTAGTATGCGGCAATAAATAAGCAATTAGCAATAATAGTTCAAACAGATTTATATAAAGTTAGAGGAAACGCGTCTGGAAGCAAAAAGCGTCGCAAACCCAAAGCAACAACAACAAGCGGTGAGCACAACACAGACGGATTAAGATCGATAACTGATTTGATAACAAAAAAGGGCGATAAAAAAAACACAATAGAAAAAGGGGAGAAAAATTGCTTTCTACAACTTAACTTTGCAACGGGACCAACAAATTTTAAATGCAGCAACAGAGCTGGCAGAGTTGCGGACACTTCGTCACTTCGTGGCTAAAACATAGAAGAAAAATCCAATTAAAAAAAGCACGGAAAAAGAAATAGAAAATTGCGAGCAGTCGATATTAACAAACAGTTAACTCTAGTTAGCTGACTTAGCAGAAAGCGGCACAAAAAAACACATTTCAAGTGGTAAATTGCACTATAATACGAATCAAAACGACATCAAACACAATGCAGCGCTAATAAAAGGCCGCATCGCTCTACTGTCAGTAGCGGTAGAGACATTTCCTTATAACATATTGCGACATGACAAAATAATCAAACTAATAGATGAAAAATCATCTGCTGGTTAAGCAAAGGGGGTAATTAAACAACTGCACAATAAGAGATCTCTGATGATATTGCAACTTTATTTTTCACTAGCAGGATAAGTGAATTGCACAACTTTAGCCCAAACAGAGTGTTTGAGGGCGATCTACTTTACTTTGCTTTTTGTAACAGTTCATTATCTGAACGCACAAATCTTAAAAAATACAAATATTTAAGAGATGAAGGGCGACTCTTAGAGGGGATGAACGGTGATTTTTAAGGAAGATGAGGGG
>CATNEM010000115.1:252500-523491 GCA_950096795.1 Macrostomum cliftonense | reverse complement strand
CTGTCCTCCTTCACCTGGGGAACGAGTAAGGTAAGCTTCTTAAACTTAAAATCTTTTCATGAAGTGTTTCAAACTACATTTCTAACAATTCCAATGCATGAAAACAGGCAGCCTTACCGCGCCAGAGGGACAACTCGCTTGAAGCGCAACTGAGCGTTTTCCTGGCAGAGCCAAGCCTCCCCATTCACAGCCTGACTGAGTCAAAGGCCCAGACAGCCGAGACACTAAGCTGGTGGGCAGCGAACTCGAGCCGTCTGCCCTGCCTGACAAAAGCGGCAAGTGCTGCTGGCAGTGCCTCCGTCAACAGCTGATTCCGAACGGCTTTTCAGCATCGAGGGTGCTATAGTGACGCAGCGGAGGAACCGACTTACGACAGAGAGTGCCAACCAGTTACTCTTCATAGAGCGAAACCTGGGGCCTTGAAATGAGCGCTTTGAACCTTTGAACTTTAAATTTTAAACTTTGAACTTTGAAATGCGTCTTTGTGATATTTTCGTCTTTGTGATACTTTTTGTCTTTTGTCTGTCTTTTGCAAATACACCGTTTAATTTTTAAGTCCGCTACTCACTACTGAAGTCTCACAAATAAGTAGTAAGTTGGGGACATAATTCGTTTAAATATTCGTATTCGTATTATTCGGTATTCGGATCAGTTCTCTAGATATTCGAATCGAATTGAATCGGATCAAAAATTCAATTTCGAACCATATTCAACTAAAACAATATACAAACTTGTCATTCTTTATACATTAAGACAAAAATTTTATAATAACAAGTGCAAAAAACTTTTTATAAACCTTTTCTAAAAAAATAATTTAGATATTTTTTATTAAAATGCCTATATGCTTCTAAATCTCCATTTTTAGCATTAGATTTTTGCTAAATAAGTTAGAAGGAACAATTTATTAATCTAATTGTTGGGGTATCAAGTCCATTTGCTTTATAAGTTTATATACTACTTGTCTAGGTTTGAGCTAATTTTTAAATTTTCATTAAAAGCCAAAGGTGACATTAATCTGTAAGATTGTCAAACAATTAGATTAGGCCTAGCTTTAGACTAGGAATATAATCATCTATATATTACAAAGCAAAGCCATGAAGCAAAATGGTTTTGTAAACAAGACTTTATAGCTAGTTTTGCCATATTATTTTAATATTATACTAATTATATTTTAGTAAAAAAATTCCAAATTAGGCAATCTTTAGATTTATTCTAGCAAAATATTATTTTGTTAAAATGGGCTATACCCATATCTGTGGTATATTTAGGATATGATTGTATCATATATTATAATGGTAATCTCCTAGTTTACTGTGCTACATTTTTGCCCACTTTCAAAACTTTCCTGGCACTGTTGCAGCCTTAGTCTGCTTGAGGTTATACTGTCTGTCATAAATATATTGTCTAATACCTTTAAGTGGCCGGCTGCAATCACTCGTAGATTCAAGCCACAACATTCATACAAGCTACAACATGGTGTCAGAGGTGGGATGAAACAGCATGAAAAATGCAATTCTGCTCACCGCCATTGGCGAGGAAGGTAGGGATATCTTCGAAACATTCGACATCTCTGCTGATTTGACTCATGCGAACAGGTTTGACAAATTCGAAAAGTTTTGTATACTGCTTGACAGCGAGACCTTTGATCGTTATAAATTTTGCATGCGTAAGCAGGAGCAGTTTGAAGATTTTGATCACTTCATTAACGATCTGCAGTTGCTAATCAAACGATGCAGCTTCTCAAGGCCTAAGAACGAGCAATCCATTGATGATGCCATACTGAGGAACCAAATTGTATACGGTGTCCATAATTCGGCGCTGCATGAGTGGCTTCTAGAAGAAGAAAAGTTAACCCTTGAGAAAGCTATCATGCTATGCCAAGCATCTGAGGCTTCAAAAATGCAAGCCAAACAGATCACTGGCAAAAAAACTGACCAGAGAAATTTGGTAAGTCGAGTTTGCAAAGAATCTGTCAGCAAAACGACACACAGGTCACTGCACCCAACGAGTGTAACGAGACTTGGGAAGCAAAATGGATTTTCAGAAAACCTATGTGCAAATACTGCGGTCGCCAGCACAAGTTTGGTCATTCAAATTGCATAGCATATGGAAAGACTTGCACCAATTGCGGAATGAAAATCACTTCAGCAGTGTCTGCCGGCAAAACAAAACAAACAACCCAAAGCAGATTCACTCTGTCAATGAAGAACAAGCCAGGTGTCCAGAGGAGGCATCGAAGATTTCGTGGACTGTTGCCAGTAATGCAACTAAATCGAAAAACGGTCGTCACCATTGACACAGAGTATGGGCACATTGTCAGGTACAAGATCGATATAGGTGCCGACGTGAACATAATATCACAGAGAAGACTGTGACAAATTTGCAACAAACCACTGGAAAAAGATCGGAGCCAGCTGACAGTGTATAATAACCAAAAGCTCAATGTCAAGGGAAAAAGTTCAGTTGCGACTTTTTCGAATGAACCAGTTGTATGATGCAGAATTTATTGTTGTTGACGAAGACAACATGCCATTATTAGATGCAGTCACTGCAGAAAAACTTGGATTGATTAAAATTTTGAGTGTTGATAACGTACAACAGAAGAAAAATGAGCCAATAACAGAAGAAACTGTTTTTAATGAGTACAAGGATGTATTTGAAGGACTTGGGTGCCTTCCAGGAATCCATCATATTGTGCTAAGAGAGGAATCCATTCCCAAGGTTCAGGCTGCAAGAAGAATTCCATTCGCTGCCATGACCGACGCTGAAAGAAGAGTTGGACCATCTCCAGAATCAGAACATCATCGCTAGATGTGAACAGCCCACTGATTGGGTGTCTAATGTCGTTATTGTTTGGAAGCAAGATAAATCCATTCGCTTGTGTCTGGATCCCAAGAGCCTAAATGAATGCATTGTCAGAAATTGATACCCAATACCAACCTACGATGAGCTAATAAATCAAATGACAGGAGCAAAATATTTCTCTACTTTTGACGCGAAAGCAGGTTTTCATCAGGTACAACTTGATCATGAAAGCTCACTACTGACTGCTTTTCACACCCCGTTTGGAGTGTACAAATGGAATCGACTCCCATTCGGTCTCAAGGATGCACCAGAAGCCTATCAAAGACGGATCAGAGAGGAAATCACAAGTCAGGTAAAAAATTCAGCAAACTATATCGATGACATCGTCGTTTGGGGGAAAACCCGTGAGGAGCACGATGATGCCGTAAGGAACTTGTTAGAGCAATGCAGATGAAAGAATCTGACACTGAACAGGCTAAAGACAAGGATAGGCAAAACCGAATTGCGATTTCTCTGTCACATTCTGAGCAGCAACGGAGTGATCATTGATCCAGAAAAAGTAAGCAGTGTGCAGAATATGCCACATCCTAACAGTTTTGAACGGGACATGCAGAAGAAAGCAGAAGTTCAAAGATTCATTGGAACCACCAACTTCCTATCCCGCTTTATACCAAACTTTTCAGCACTGACGAGTCCTTTAAGATATCTTATAAAGAAGGAATCAGAATGGAAGTGGGGAGATGATCAAGAACGGGCATACCAGGAGATAAAGAGAAGTTTGTGTCAAGCACCAGTTCTGGTATAGTACGACCCGCGTAAGGATATCAAGTTGTCAGTAGATGCAAGCAAAGACGGATTAGGAGTGGCATTGTTGCAGGATGGAAAAGTTGTCGAGTATGCATCATCTGCACTAACAACAGCACAACGCAAGTACTTGCAAATTGAGGAGGCCATTGTCTTTGGATGCAGACGGTTTAAGCAATACTTGTGGGGTCGAAAAGTACATGTGGAGTCTGACCACAAACCCCTGCAATATATAGTAAAGAAGCCACTAACTGAACTGTCCGCAAAGCTTCAGAGGCTACTCTTGAAAATTCAGGAGTTTGATCTGGATGTGCAGTACAAGCCAGCAAAGAACTCTTTATCGCTGACACACTAAGACGAGCCTTTATCAAAACAGTACATTCAGCAAGTGACATTGACGATGATCTCAAGAACCAGGTGCTTGGAATTACCAAAATCTGCGTACCCGAGGAGCTACTACAGAAGATACAAGATCATACGAATGCTGATTTGCTTTGTCACACAATCAAGAATGCAATCCGAGAAGGCTGGCCTGAATGCAGAAGCCAAGTGTGCAACGACTTAAAACCATTTTGGAATGTTCGCCATGACCTTGCTGAGCACGACAGATTAATAATGAAAGACAGTAAGATCTACATTCCTCAGAGTATGCGTCAAGAATTTCTTGAGATTCTGCACCAAGGACATCAAGGCAATGAAAAGACAGTTTTGAAGGCAAGAGCCTCAGTCTACTGGCCGCATATGCTGTCAGGACATTGAGAGACACATCGCTGCTTGTGACACATGCCAGCGTCATCAAGCGAGTCCGCCAAAAGAGACAATTATTCAGAGCAAACATCCTGAATATCCTTTCCAAGAATGCGGTACTGACTTATTCGACTTTAAAGGACACAAATACATTGTCCTCATTGACCAGTACAGTCGCTGGATCTGCACTGATAAACTCAGTAATACAACAGCTGAATGTGTAATTGAGCAGCTCATGAAATATTTCGCTAGTTTTGGAACTCCGGAAACACTTTGCTGTGATAATGGTCCGCCATTCACATCACATTCATTCAGAGCATTTGCAAGACGCGCAGGCATAAGCCTTGCATACTCATCACCGCGCTACCCGCAGTCAAACGGTCTTGCGGAAAGAGCCGTGCAGACTATGAAAGGACTGTTGCGGAAGAATTCAAATTTTCAAACAGCATTGCTCCATTACTGCAATACGCCGATAGAACGCGGAATGCCAATGCCTTCGGAACTGTTAATGGGAAGACAACTGCGTTATCAACTGCCAGTGCCATTGGAGAAGTTAATACCAAAAGCAAGATGGACAAGGAAAGACTTAGAAACATTAAATGATATCAAGTTGAAGCAAGCCATGCATTACAACAGATCAGCCTGGGACCTAAAAGCCCTGAAACCAGGAGAACAAGTTTGGTTACAAGAGGATAAAAGACAGTGGGTTCCAGCAGAAGTGGAAGGACAAGACAGCAATGATCCTACAAGGTCCTATCAAGTGAGAACCTCTGATGGCAAACTATTTCGTCAAAACAAGAGGATGCTGGCCTCGAGGATGTCCAAAATGCGACTACACATAGTGCCAGAGCATCTGAGTATGCAAGCTTCTGAGAACAGTCAACAAAGTACTCAATCTGAGCATGAGGAACTACCGACGCATTCGAAAAGCAAGGAGCTCCCTGGTGAATCTGCTGGAACAGTCAAAGCACCATACATGACTCGCTCAGGTCGGACTGTGAAGCCAACTCAATTTTTTCAAGCATCATAAAATGCTATGAGTGACTGTAGGCTTATGATGACATGCATTTCATTTTATGACTTTTTATTGAGCACACTGCTCAGGAAAGGTGACCAGGAGGAAGAAAATGTACAGAAGACAATGTTTGCTTTTTTTCGTTGGTGGTACGGGTGCAAGTCATTTCCTCCTTTTCGAAAAAAATCTGCCACTTTGTTTCGGAGACTTTCAAGAAATTTGCTTTTTTCTGCAACAATCTTCTTCCAGTCAACTCAAAATAGCAAAGAAAGCTGCCAAAAAGGTTTTGTCTAGCTGCTAGAGTCTTTGGATTTGCAAAATATGATATTTTATTGATTAAAATTTTAAGGCAAGATTTTACGTCAAATTTTAACACACAATAATTTTTCTTAAAGAAGATAGCCACAAAATTAATTTATTAATAATATCTTCTATTTCTATTTTCATTTGCAGAGTGCTAGTATAAAGAATCAAATTAATCATTTGGGCCTTATCGATCATCTAATAAATTATCCGAATTGACTCTCAAATTTTCCTTTGCGTCATAACATTAGCAGGCTCATCCACACCGCAATCAAATGAAGCTGAGTGTACATTTTAATATCTGACCATTCATAAAATCAACACGTGACATATGCTTAAAAATTAACTCAATTGGTGAAGTATAAATAAGCTCTAAAAAAACAAGAATGCCAGCGCATTACTTGCACAATTGGTCTGCATTCAGATAATTATTAAACAAAGCTGCTTTCTATCAAAATTGATGTTGTGTACATCACAGTCCAATCCGATCCAGCTTGTAGCCGGACTGCAGTTCAGTTCACTATTGCATCGGCAGAGTTACTTAAAATTAACTATGGCTCTGAAATAGCCTATGACTGCTTGCATGTACATACGTGTGAGTATAAATAATAAAAAAATTTATGCATAGCCATCAAGAGAAATGGCGAGTCAAAAGTCCATGAAGAGAACAGGCTAAAGGTTTGCCTGCTGTGTTTTAAAAAAGGCAACTCTTGCACACCTGTAACTCAAACTATCTATGATCGCATCAGCCGATTAATAAAGCCTGATGTTGACCTTGACGATGGACGTCTGCCTGCTGCTATCTGCTCAAGATGTCGCCGCATTTTGCACGATGTGGATGCTGGAGTTAAAGCGCAAGACTGTTTGCCGCCTTTTCCAGACTTCAACTCAGTGGTCATGGCTCCACTGACAAGAAACAGTCCTCGCTGCGAGTGCATTATCTGTTTGATTGCACGTGAACATCCGATCGGTCAAGGACTAGGAACAGCAAAGCATCGTCCACATCCGATTGGAAGACCACGAACTGACAGCACCGACCCATTGCCATCTGCTGCGCCAGTCACTATCTGCCGACGCTGCCATTCTGAAATGCGCCAAGGAAGCAGCCATAATTGCACGCTAACGCAAAGACGAATCAACCTTGCTGGGCATCTTGCAATCGACAAACGGGGAGCTGAGCTCCAGGCGTCTGACACGCTGAAAGAAAAAGCGGCTTTAGCTTCAGCCAGTGCCTCCACCAGCATTGCTGTTCAGCTCGGAACTCGTGGCAAGTCATTGGCGGTAACTGTTGGACAGCAGCAGTCTTCATCTCGGAAGGGTGGCACATCAGCTCCGATTTCATCAGAGCAGTTTTCTAACCTTCAACTCGACCTGAGGCTTAGTAAACGACAGACCAAGCTAGCTGCTCAAAAAATTCGCCAATGGCATGGACGGGATGCAATAGAGCCCCATCTCGAGCAGAAGCTACAGCAGCGTGATAGTGCACTTCAGGAATTTTTCTGTGTTAAAGAAATTAGTCTTCAAGTCAAAGGGGACCTGCGAGAAGTACGCTCCGTTACCTATTGTGTTGATGTTGTGCTGCTTCTGTCCCACGTCATGAAACATCGCCGTGTTGGTCCAGCTCAGTGCTCAGTTAAAATAGGAATTGATGGAGGAGGAGGATTTATCAAGGTGTGCATGAGCGTCAGTGACAAATTTTCCCAACAGCTTGCCTGCAAGATCAGAGCCACGGGATAGTGGTGTCAGGAAGCTAATCATCCTTGCCATCGCAGAGAATGTCGCCGAGAGCTACGAGAATTTAAAGGCAATTTTAGCACTTCTGCGTCTCAAAACTGTGGCGTTCACCTGCGCAGTGGATATGAAGTTGGCCAATTCGATACTCGGGCTACAGGCTTGTAGCAGCACGCATCCCTGCCCCTGGTGTGAGCTTCCTAAATCGCTTTTTGCACAACAGAACACTGGCGCCCAAATGCGCACCCTTGGTCGGATTCGTCAGCTGGCTACAGAATTCCAGCAAGCCAACTGCCAGAAAAAAGGGCGCCAAAGTGCAGCTGCAGCAAAGTACAAAAACTGTGTGCAGCAGCCCCTGCTTGATGCAGATGACAGTGTAGTAGTTCTGCATGCAATTCCACCAATGGAGCTACATCTGCTGCTGGGAATCGTCAACAGGTTGTATGACGAGCTTGACACACGCATGTCAGTAGACACTGGCGGGGCAGTAACAGCAGCAGACTGGGCAAAGCAGCTGAACATCAGTCGGTCCAAACACCATGGAGGCCAATTCAATGGCAATGAGTGCAGCAAGCTACTTGCTGGAGTTGACTCTCTGGAGTCAATTTTGAGTAGCTACTGTTGCTTCAGTGCAGTGCCCGTTCTGCATGCCCTGCGGTGCTTTCAGACGGTCAAGCAATCGTGCTTCGGAACTGAGTTGCAACCAGGATTCAGCCAAGCCATTGCTGCCTTTGCCAGAGCTTATTTAGACCTTAACATCAGTGTGAGTCCAAAAGTGCATGCGCTACTAGCGCACGTTCCAGAATTTCTCCAGAGAGAAATTGAACTACAAAATTCAAGCCACCCCAACAATCCGCAACCTTGCTACCGCGGCCTTGGATTTTGGTCGGAGCAGGCGTGTGAGTCTGTCCATAGTGATTTTGGCCAGTTGTGGACCCAAGGCTATCGAACATGCCTGTCGCATCCGGAGTACGCTCAGCGTCTGCTCAGATGTGTTGTCACGTATAATTCTCGGCACATTTGACATTGTGTTAGATGATTAATTAAGGGCATTATTTACGTTTGGTAACAATAGGCACTGTTTGCAGTTTTTTAATTTTTAGTATACCAATAAAAAATTTTTACTTATGAACTAAACTGCACACTCTGGAAGTTACATAAAAGCCTTCTGGCAGCTTTCTTTACTGTTTCTTGTCAATTGAAAGAAGATTGTTGCAGAAAAAGAAAAATTCTTGAAAATCTCCGAAACAAAGTGGCAGATTTTTTTTAAAAAGGAGGAAATGACTTGGACCCGTACCACCAACGAAAAAAAGCAAAAATTGTCTTCTGTACATTTTCTTCCTCCTGGTCACCTTTGCTGAGCAGTGTGTGAGCGTTTATATCCTCCACCATAATTAAAAAAGGGGGATGTTGCAGCCTTAGTCTGCTTGAGTTATACTGTCTATGTCATAAATATATTGTCTAATACCTTTAAGTGGCCGGCTGCGATCACTCATAGATTCAAGCCACAACATTCATACAAGCTACAACAGGTACAAGGATACTGACTAATGGCTAGTAGGCTTATAATGGCTTATAGAATCATATGGCCATCAATCACCAACTCCACTTTGTGGACCCCCATGATCCAACTATTTACATAAACACTATTGATGGGTCATGGGCACACATCAAGTCCTAATTCAGGGCAATGCACAGCACCTACAATGCCCTATTTGAGACACACCTCAACCTCAATAAGTATCTATGGCACTGCCTCTTCCAACAAGGAGTTTGGAAACTTCCTATATTGGGTTTTACACTATTATGGATTGTTTGGGATGCTCTCAAACTAACTATCAACTGTTGAAATACTAAAATTTTCATTTTCTACCCAAAATAATAAAATATAGTCAACTAGGAGATTGCCATTATAATTGATATTCTGAATAATAACAAAATTATTTACAAATTTGAATCTTATTTAATTTGATCACATTTGCATTAGGTCCAATAGATTCATAATTAGATAATAGATGAACCCAAATCACTAGACTCCATAGATTATATTAAAAAAATTTTAGTTACTTTTTGTTTAAATAATTAAATTATATTTCTAGACCAAAGACAAAAGTCCAAAAACTTGTAATCTTTCAACCATTAAAGACATCTAATTCTAAATCATATTAGGCCTAGTCTAATTAAGGACCTACACTAGAGTTGAAGTAAATAATACCAATTGGTACTCATAAAAATGAAAATTTGACTGGTTAACAATAGGCCTAATTTAATCATGATGGATGGGACACGTGATTCTTTGTTAAAAACATGGTTTTTACTTACTGCTTATGGACTTACCAGATATTCTATATTTTAGCTCATTTCCGAGATTGCTCGAAACAGTGCCACTAGTACTTGTAGATGAGTCGGAATTATTTTCATCATGTAAATCTATCTCCATGTGAGCAATATCTTTTGTAACCTTTTCAGAGTCATCCATTAGTTTCATTTAGGTCGTGAATAATATTCAATATTATTAAAAAGTGAATACAGGCTGGTAATCTAGTCACCAAAAACCTAAGAAATCACTTTCAAATAAGTATTTTCGATAATTATATAGAAATAAATAAGCGTTAAATCGTTGGTGCGAAGAAATACTAAGCTTTGAATTGTGTGGTGGTGGGATTTTAAGTGATTGGGCTTGAATTCTGCTTGAATTGTTTCTTTCTTAAGTAAAATATCAAAATTGAAGGTATTTTAGTAAGCTTTTTGTAAGTTAAGCAACTTCTTACTGCTTTCGTGCAATCAGAGAAGCTTTATACGCGCTTCATTAAAAGAAAATTGCATACGATTTGTTTAATTACTTAGAACTAAGATCTTGGTTCCGAAAGCCGAAAAATTTAACTTTTACTGTTCGTAAACTGCATCTGGGTCGTTTCTAATTTGACTGATACCCCTGATGAATGATATCTTACTGAGCACATAAGCATTTTCGTCAAAGTAAAAGTTAGTTGATTTTAGATTTTTCGAGCCTAATGACAGGTATCAATTTAAATCCAGAAACGAATCATAATTCAATTTGATGCAAAAATGTGAAACACTGTATATCTCGCTGTTTCTTATTCTATACAAAGTTGTTACATAGAACAACGTCTCATAAGTTCACCAAGTTCAAGTTTGAAGTTTTTTATCTATATCATAGTGTTATGTTCGACATAGCAGCATTTAGAATAAGTGTATGGCTTACTTTCAATATTCGAGTTCAAAGGTAAAAAAAAATCGGAATGAAGTATCGCTCAGTTTATGAAAAGATTCAAATTGGTTGAAAGTATCGCTAATCGATTTTAAGGTTTGGATTTGTTTTCCGTTTCGTAGTGCGTGCTCGTGTGCATATGCATATGCATAAAAAATATAAGAAAGAAACGACCCTTAGCAATGCAATCTTGATTTGAGTTAGCCAAAACTGTTTAAAGACTTGGTAAACACGTGGATAAAAGCGATTTAATTAATATTAACGAAGTATTGAATAAATTAAAAGTGCAGCATATGACAAATATCACTGTAGTTAATAAAATGTAGAATCAATAAAGAAAACTGTATAATCGAAGTGAGTAAATACAATATAATAGCGATAAAATTTGTGAAATGCTGTCCTGCGTCCTATTGATTTCACAGTATGCGGAGTAAGTGAACATTCAAGAGTCAAAAACGAGTGAAATAATACGAGCTTACAAGTTAATATGCCTCTAAAAGCCTGAGAAACAAAAAAACATTGGACCATATTTTAGGCTTTACTCTAGCTGCATTTTCCTGAATGGCGTTTAATCAGGTCATTAATCAGGCCGAGCCAGCTGCGAGCTTCTTACCGGCGTGGCAAACTTAAAGTTCAGGTAGGTCTCCATGCATATGCTGGTGACGCACAATTCGTCCGTTTTTCTGGAACCAGGCCAAGAGAGAAATTTTAGAAAATCTTTGCCAAATCCCAAAAAGCCTTTTACTACGAGCATATAAAGATTAGTCCTCACTGCTTCGGCACAAGGTAGGCGGCAACAATTCTATGCAGTGGAATTGAAACGCCTGTCATCTGAAAAGTTGAGCGAAGTAAAAAATGCAGCTGCATATGACGCAAAACACGTAGATATAAATTGAATAATTTTATTTTACTCAATCTCCATAACAGTCAGACAGAAACACAAACAGACAGACAGACAGGCAGGCTGGCAGACAGGCAGACA
This sequence comes from Macrostomum cliftonense, assembly GCA_950096795.1. Classification (NCBI taxonomy): domain Eukaryota; kingdom Metazoa; phylum Platyhelminthes; family Macrostomidae; genus Macrostomum; species Macrostomum cliftonense. Next base: position 511,872 of record CATNEM010000115.1, on the reverse strand, counting down.
GACAGAAAAACAAGCAGACAGACCGACAGGCATACAAACAGACAAACAGACAGACAGACACAGACAGACAGACACAGACAGACAGACAGACAGACGGACAGACAGACACACAGACAGACAGACAGACAGACAGACAGACAGACAGACAGACAGACACACAGACAGACGGACAGACAGACAGACAGACAGACAGACAGACAGACAGACGGACAGACAGACAGACAGACAGACAGACAGGCAGACAGACAGACAGACAGACAGACGGACAGACAGACAGACAGACAGACAGACAGACAGACAGGCAGACAGACAGACACACACACAGACACTAAAACCCACAGAGAAGGCCCGCCGGTCATCAGTGTAATAGCCGAGGCAGTCAGCAGTGACAAGCAACACTTTGCGCCGCCAGATCCGGCGTATGCGCCGGCCCCGTTTCAGCACCCTGGCCGATCGCAGCGGCCGCTTGCCAGCCAGAAAAGTTGAAGCCGCAGCGGAATCGGTGGCCGCGGCAGGCGTTGGAAAACCAACGGCAGATTTGAGCAGGTCCAGAGCGGACGCGGACCGCCAGAGGCTAACATGGCTGGCGCTGCCGCCGCACTGATGCAGCAGATTGTTAGCTAGAGAAACCGCCTCATCCTGATCCTCGTGCTGCGGAATTAACATTTCGCACCAGTCGACGTCTGAAGAATCGGCGCCGTTGCATTTGTAAGACAAGCCGTAGCTTTCTCCGTTGTATGAGAATGCTGGCGGGTTAGGTTAGTGTTTTTGGAATAGATGTTCGCAATGCTGTCTCTAATTAGTAGCCCTATGTCGTAGTCAATAGCCAAATCTCAAACCTAATAGCCAAATCACAAAGCCAATAGCCGAATCTCATAGCCAATAGCCAAATCTCATAGCCAATAGATAAATCACAAAGCCAATAGCCGAATCTCATAGCCAATAGCCAAATCTCATAGCCAATAGCCGAATCTCATAGCCAATAGCCAAATCTCATAGCCAATAGCCGAAATCTCATAGCCAATAGCCAAATCTCATAGCCAATAGCCAAATCTCATAGCCAATAGCCAAATCTCATAGCCAATAGCCGAATCTCATAGCCAATAGCCAAATCTCATAGCCAATAGACAAATCTCATAGCCAATAGCCGAATCTCATAGCCAATAGCCAAATCTCATAGCCAATAGACAAATCACAAAGCCAATAGCCGAATCTCATAGCCAATAGCCAAATCTCATAGCCAATAGACAAATCACAAAGCCAATAGCCAAATCTCATAGCCAATAGCCAAATCTCATAGCCAATAGCCCAAAAAGGCCTTTTCACATCAAGATTAGTAAGCATTGTGGGCCAAGGATTGTGTCAATCAAACAATGAACAATTTTCAGTGATTTGTACAATATTTCGACCAATCTCTAACCCGCTGAGCTATGAGTGCTCTTGTAAATTAGCCTTTAGAAAACCAAATTAAATGCTCAAAAAAATTCCGTCAAATTACCTATTAAGTAGCCGTCCTGCACAGATATTGACACCTAAATATTAAATCAATGAGAGGCAAATAGAGTTATTAATTTATTAGTCATAGCCTACTAATAGTAGTATTAGCATACACAATAAAGCAACTTACATTAAGCATGCGATCGACCGAGAACTGGTTAAGCAGAGTTTCCGTGGTTAAGGAAGCCTGAAAAAAACATAACAAAAATAATAAAGCGAAGGCTCATGAGTAAAAATAAAAATCTAGTAGCTCATCTCTGAGCCTCACCAAGCTCAGCTGGGAATCCTCATCAGTCAGCCGGTGCAAAGCCAGCAAGCCATCGGCGCTAAGCCAAGCAACGCAGCTCAGCCAGTCGAAGCAATCTAATCGGCACTGTTTCGCATTGTCAGCCAGAGTTGCTGCATAGACGGGGAGTTCATTAGCGGAGCAGCTACGCCGTCGGCAGGGACAGAAGCGAAATTGGCGTCCAAATTGGACGCGACCGATAATATCGCCTCTAGATAACTGCTGCGGATGATATTAGTAATATAGTAGGGTTTTTTCTTATAAATTTTTGATCGATAATCGCGATTGATCTGGGATGGTGATAGCGCGAGTAAATGGGAAGCTGGTGACAAAAAAAAACTTCAGAGGACAGCTGAGGATCCGAAAGGTTGAGAGACGATATCAGTGCATGGGACGGGGGCAAAGAAACCTTGGGATCTGGGAGGCTATCCTCCTAGAAACCTAAGGATTTGAGGGAGGACGGCCTAAATACCTGAGGATCTCGGGGCTGGTGGCCTAGATACCTGAGGATCTCGGGGTCTAGATACCTGAGGATCTCGGGGCCTAGATACCTGAGGATCTCGGGGCTGGTGGCCTAGATACCTGAGGATCTCGGGGCTGGTGGCCTAGATACCTGAGGATCTCGGGGCCTAGATACCAAAGGATCTCGGGGACTGGATACCTGATCTCGGGGCCTAGATACCAAAGGATCTCGGGGACTGGATACCTGATCTCGGGGCCTAGATACCTGATCTCGGGCCTAGATACCTGATCTCGGGGCCTAGATACCTGATCTACGGGCCTAGATACCTGATCTCGGGGCCTAGATACCTGAGGATCTCGGGGCCTAGATACCTGAGGATCTCGGGGCCTAGATACCTGAGGATCTCGGGGCCTAGATACCTGAGGATCTCGGGGCCTAGATACCTAAGGATCTCGGGACTGGCGGCCTAGAATAAACTTGCGTCCTATTTTTTTCAAGTGCGAAAATGAACAAGTTGTAGGAACACAAAATCAAAATTTAACCACACAGGGAACTGAATTCCAGAATTTTGACTGACTTTCATTGCAGAATGGCACAGCTCGCGCACAGATAAAAAGATATTTATTATCAAACTTTGACAGAAAAAAATAGATGCTTCAATTCGCGTAACTGAAAGTGGCCAACGCGGGGTTCAACTGTTTGTAATCAAATTGTAAGGTTAATTGACGATATCCCAAAGTTTAATAATAAAAAAACACTCGAGTGCAGCACATGGTTTTAGTAGTAGTAACAGTAGCAAAATAATTTTTTGTGTGAAAAATAGTTTTGTATGGATTGGTTTTCAAGCAGACGATTCAGCCACAAAAGTCAATTATTAATAAATATGATAAGCCTCGCAGGGGCATCAGGACACAGACCAGAACCAGACGCGGTTGTCAATCATCAGAAAAAAGAGAATAAAAACAGCAACAACAACAAACAAAAATGCTTGGACAATTCAATAAACGCAGACACACAGGAGGCGCAGTCAATTTTGGATAGAGGAGGCGGTAAGTTTGCTAACCAATCAGAAAGTAGAAGAGAAACGGAGACCGGGTACAGTAAATAATAAGCCACACGTTGCGGCAATGCACGGTTAGTTCTCAGAATTTTTTTCACAGAAACAAATAAAAAATATCAGTTAACTAAAGGCGAAATACTTGACAGTTAATAGATTTTTGCCAGGTTGCTACAATTTTATCTCCAAATATGCGTGTTTTGCTACTAGCAGTAAAAATAGTAGTACGTATAGATTATGTTAATATATTAATTTATTAGTTTCAGAAACCACTTTATTATGATTTTGTTAATTCGCAAGGCTACGGGTTAATTTAAGTCAAGTTGAATTCCCGGCTGGTCAGCTCAATACCGCAGTTGGTCGCTGCCTCACTGCTGCTTGCACTCCTTATGATTGCCAGCGTCCTGCGATAGGGTCCGTATTGGAATTTTGTTAGCTGTTTGATTGAGGCTAAAAATTGCATAGAGAATCGCCCACAAAATGTCTAGAGAGAATCGCCCAAACTGCCTAGACAGAATCGCCCACTAACTGCCTAGAGAGAATCGCCCAAACTGACTATAGAGAATCGCCCAAACTGACTATAGAGAATCGCCCACTAACTAACTAGAGAGAATCGCCCACTAACTGACTAGAGAGAATCGCCCACTAACTGCCTAGAGAGAATCGCCCACAAACTGCCTAGAGAGAATCGCCCACTAACTGACTAGAGAGAATCGCCCACAAACTGCCTAGAGAGAATCGCCCACAAAATGTCTAGAGAGAATCGCCCAAACTGCCTAGAGAGAATCGCCCAAACTGACTATAGAGAATCGCCCACTAACTGACTAGAGAGAATCGCCCACTAACTGACTAGAGAGAATCGCCCACTAACTGACTAGAGAGAATCGCCCACTAACTGACTAGAGAGAATCGCCCAAAAACTGCCTAGAGAGAATCGCCCAAAAACTGCCTAGAGAGAATCGCCCACAAAATGTCTAGAGAGAATCGCCCAAACTGACTATAGAGAATCGCCCACTAACTGACTAGAGAGAATCGCCCACAAACTGCCTAGAGAGAATCGCCCACAAACTGCCCACTAACTGACTAGAGAGAATCGCCCACAAACTGCCTAGAGAGAATCGCCCAAAAACTGCCTAGAGAGAATCGCCCAAAAACTGCCTAGAGAGAATCGCCCAAAAACTGCCTAGAGAGAATCGCCTAAAAACTGCCTAGAGAGAATCGCCCACTAACTGCCTAGAGAGAATCGCCTAAACTGACTATAGAGAATCGCCCACTAACTGACTAGAGAGAATCGCCCACTAACTGACTAGAGAGAATCGCCCACTAACTGACTAGAGAGAATCGCCCAAACTGCCTAGAGAGAATCGCCCACTAACTGCCTAGAGAGAATCGCCCAAACTGCCTAGAGAGAATCGCCCACTAACTGACTAGAGAGAATCGCCCACTAACTGACTAGAGAGAATCGCCCACTAACTGACTAGAGAGAATCGCCCACTAACTGACTAGAGAGAATCGCCCACTAACTGACTAGAGAGAATCGCCCACTAACTGACTAGAGAGAATCGCCCAAAAACTGCCTAGAGAGAATCGCCCAAAAACTGCCTAGAGAGAATCGCCCACAAAATGTCTAGAGAGAATCGCCCAAACTGCCTAGAGAGAATCGCCCACTAACTGCCTAGAGAGAATCACCCAAACTGACTATAGAGAATCGCCCAAACTGACTATAGAGAATCGCCCACTAACTGACTAGAGAGAATCGCCCACAAACTGCCTAGAGAGAATCGCCCACTAACTGACTAGAGAGAATCGCCCACAAACTGCCTAGAGAGAATCGCCCACAAACTGCCTAGAGAGAATCGCCCAAAAACTGCCTAGAGAGAATCGCCCAAAAATTGCCTAGAGAGAATCGCCCAAACTGACTATAGAGAATCGCCCAAACTGACTATAGAGAATCGCCCACTAACTGACTAGAGAGAATCGCCCAAACTGACTATAGAGAATCGCCCAAACTGACTATAGAGAATCGCCCACTAACTGACTAGAGAGAATCGCCCACTAACTGCCTAGAGAGAATCGCCCACAACTGCCTAGAGAGAATCGCCCACTAACTGACTAGAGAGAATCGCCCACAAACTGCCTAGAGAGAATCGCCCACAAACTGCCTAGAGAGAATCGCCCAAAAACTGCCTAGAGAGAATCGCCCAAAAACTGCCTAGAGAGAATCGCCCACAAACTGCCTAGAGAGAATCGCCCACAAAATGTCTAGAGAGAATCGCCCAAACTGCCTAGAGAGAATCGCCCACTAACTGCCTAGAGAGAATCGCCCAAACTGACTATAGAGAATCGCCCAAACTGACTATAGAGAATCGCCCAAACTGACTATAGAGAATCGCCCACTAACTGACTAGAGAGAATCGCCCACTAACTGCCTAGAGAGAATCGCCCAAACTGACTATAGAGAATCGCCCACTAACTGACTAGAGAGAATCGCCCACAAACTGACTAGAGAGAATCGCCCACAAACTGCCTAGAGAGAATCGCCCACAAACTGCCTAGAGAGAATCGCCCAAAAACTGCCTAGAGAGAATCGCCCAAAAACTGCCTAGAGAGAATCGCCCAAAAACTGCCTAGAGAGAATCGCCCACTAACTGACTAGAGAGAATCGCCCACTAACTGACTAGAGAGAATCGCCCACTAACTGACTAGAGAGAATCGCCCACTAACTGACTAGAGAGAATCGCCCACTAACTGACTAGAGAGAATCGCCCAAACTGCCTAGAGAGAATCGCCCACTAACTGCCTAGAGAGAATCGCCCAAACTGCCTAGAGAGAATCGCCCACTAACTGACTAGAGAGAATCGCCCACTAACTGACTAGAGAGAATCGCCCACTAACTGACTAGAGAGAATCGCCCACTAACTGACTAGAGAGAATCGCCCACAAACTGCCTAGAGAGAATCGCCCACAAAATGTCTAGAGAGAATCGCCCAAACTGCCTAGAGAGAATCGCCCACTAACTGCCTAGAGAGAATCGCCCAAACTGACTATAGAGAATCGCCCACTAACTGACTAGAGAGAATCGCCCACTAACTGACTAGAGAGAATCGCCCACTAACTGACTAGAGAGAATCGCCCAAAAACTGCCTAGAGAGAATCGCCCACTAACTGACTAGAGAGAATCGCCCACAAACTGCCTAGAGAGAATCGCCCACTAACTGCCTAGAGAGAATCGCCCAAACTGACTATAGAGAATCGCCCAAACTGACTATAGAGAATCGCCCACTAACTGACTAGAGAGAATCGCCCACAAACTGCCTAGAGAGAATCGCCCACAAACTGCCTAGAGAGAATCGCCCAAAAACTGCCTAGAGAGAATCGCCCACAAACTGCCTAGAGAGAATCGCCCACTAACTGACTAGAGAGAATCGCCCACAAACTGCCTAGAGAGAATCGCCCAAAAACTGCCTAGACAGAATCGCCCACTAACTGCCTAGAGAGAATCGCCCAAACTGACTATAGAGAATCGCCCACTAACTGACTAGAGAGAATCGCCCAAACTGACTATAGAGAATCGCCCAAACTGACTATAGAGAATCGCCCACTAACTGACTAGAGAGAATCGCCCACTAACTGCCTAGAGAGAATCGCCCACAAACTGCCTAGAGAGAATCGCCCACTAACTGACTAGAGAGAATCGCCCACAAACTGCCTAGAGAGAATCGCCCACAAAATGTCTAGAGAGAATCGCCCAAACTGCCTTAGAGAGAATCGCCCACTAACTGCCTAGAGAGAATCGCCCAAACTGACTATAGAGAATCGCCCAAACTGACTAGAGAGAATCGCCCACTAACTGACTAGAGAGAATCGCCCACTAACTGACTAGAGAGAATCGCCCACTAACTGACTAGAGAGAATCGCCCACAAACTGCCTAGAGAGAATCGCCCACAAAATGTCTAGAGAGAATCGCCCAAACTGCCTAGAGAGAATCGCCCACAAAATGTCTAGAGAGAATCGCCCAAACTGCCTAGAGAGAATCGCCCACTAACTGCCTAGAGAGAATCGCCCAAACTGACTATAGAGAATCGCCCAAACTGACTATAGAGAATCGCCCAAACTGACTAGAGAGAATCGCCCACTAACTGCCTAGAGAGAATCGCCCAAACTGCCTAGAGAGAATCGCCCACTAACTGACTAGAGAGAATCGCCCACTAACTGACTAGAGAGAATCGCCCACTAACTGACTAGAGAGAATCGCCCACTAACTGACTAGAGAGAATCGCCCACTAACTGACTAGAGAGAATCGCCCACAAACTGCCTAGAGAGAATCGCCCACAAAATGTCTAGAGAGAATCGCCCAAACTGCCTAGAGAGAATCGCCCACTAACTGCCTAGAGAGAATCGCCCAAACTGACTATAGAGAATCGCCCACTAACTGACTAGAGAGAATCGCCCACTAACTGACTAGAGAGAATCGCCCACTAACTGACTAGAGAATCGCCCAAAAACTGCCTAGAGAGAATCGCCCACTAACTGACTAGAGAGAATCGCCCACAAACTGCCTAGAGAGAATCGCCCACTAACTGCCTAGAGAGAATCGCCCAAACTGACTATAGAGAATCGCCCAAACTGACTATAGAGAATCGCCCACTAACTGACTAGAGAGAATCGCCCACAAACTGCCTAGAGAGAATCGCCCACAAACTGCCTAGAGAGAATCGCCCAAAAACTGCCTAGAGAGAATCGCCCACAAACTGCCTAGAGAGAATCGCCCACTAACTGACTAGAGAGAATCGCCCACAAACTGCCTAGAGAGAATCGCCCACAAACTGCCTAGAGAGAATCGCCCAAACTGACTATAGAGAATCGCCCAAACTGACTATAGAGAATCGCCCACTAACTGACTAGAGAGAATCGCCCAAACTGCCTAGAGAGAATCGCCCACTAACTGCCTAGAGAGAATCGCCCAAACTGACTATAGAGAATCGCCCAAACTGACTAGAGAGAATCGCCCACTAACTGACTAGAGAGAATCGCCCACTAACTGACTAGAGAGAATCGCCCACTAACTGACTAGAGAGAATCGCCCACAAACTGCCTAGAGAGAATCGCCCACAAAATGTCTAGAGAGAATCGCCCAAACTGCCTAGAGAGAATCGCCCACTAACTGCCTAGAGAGAATCGCCCAAACTGACTATAGAGAATCGCCCAAACTGACTATAGAGAATCGCCCAAACTGACTAGAGAGAATCGCCCACTAACTGCCTAGAGAGAATCGCCCAAACTGCCTAGAGAGAATCGCCCACTAACTGACTAGAGAGAATCGCCCACTAACTGACTAGAGAGAATCGCCCACTAACTGACTAGAGAGAATCGCCCACTAACTGACTAGAGAGAATCGCCCACTAACTGACTAGAGAGAATCGCCCAGAAACTGCCTAGAGAGAATCGCCCACAAAATGTCTAGAGAGAATCGCCCAAACTGCCTAGAGAGAATCGCCCACTAACTGCCTAGAGAGAATCGCCCTAAACTGACTATAGAGAATCGCCCACTAACTGACTAGAGAGAATCGCCCCACTAACTGACTAGAGAGAATCGCCCACTAACTGACTAGAGAATCGCCCAAAAACTGCCTAGAGAGAATCGCCCACTAACTGACTAGAGAGAATCGCCCACAAACTGCCTAGAGAGAATCGCCCACTAACTGCCTAGAGAGAATCGCCCAAACTGACTATAGAGAATCGCCCAAACTGACTATAGAGAATCGCCCACTAACTGACTAGAGAGAATCGCCCACAAACTGCCTAGAGAGAATCGCCCACAAAACTGCCTAGAGAGAATCGCCCAAAAACTGCCTAGAGAGAATCGCCCACAAACTGCCTAGAGAGAATCGCCCACTAACTGACTAGAGAGAATCGCCCACAAACTGCCTAGAGAGAATCGCCCACAAACTGCCTAGAGAGAATCGCCCAAACTGACTATAGAGAATCGCCCAAACTGACTATAGAGAATCGCCCACTAGCTGACTAGAGAGAATCGCCCAAACTGACTATAGAGAATCGCCCAAACTGACTATAGAGAATCGCCCACTAACTGACTAGAGAGAATCGCCCACAAACTGCCTAGAGAGAATCGCCCACAAACTGCCTAGAGAGAATCGCCCACTAACTGACTAGAGAGAATCGCCCACAAACTGCCTAGAGAGAATCGCTCACAAACTGCCTAGAGAGAATCGCCCAAAAACTGCCTAGAGAGAATCGCCAAAAAACTGCCTAGAGAGAATCGCCCACAAACTGCCTAGAGAGAATCGCCCACAAAATGTCTAGAGAGAATCGCCCAAACTGCCTAGAGAGAATCGCCCACTAACTGCCTAGAGAGAATCGCCCAAACTGACTAGAGAGAATCGCCCAAACTGACTAGAGAGAATCGCCCACTAACTGACTAGAGAGAATCGCCCACAAAATGTCTAGAGAGAATCGCCCAAACTGCCTAGAGAGAATCGCCCAAAAACTGCCTAGAGATAATCGCCCACAAACTGCCTAGAGAGAATCGCCCACAAACTGCCTAGAGAGAATCGCCCAAACTGACTAGAGAGAATCGCCCACTAACTGACTAGAGAGAATCGCCCACTAACTGACTAGAGAGAATCGCCCACTAACTGACTATAGAGAATCGCCCACTAACTGACTAGAGAGAATCGCCCACTAACTGACTAGAGAGAATCGCCCACTAACTGACTAGAGAGAATCGCCCACTAACTGACTAGAGAGAATCGCCCACTAACTGACTAGAGAGAATCGCCCACTAACTGACTAGAGAATCGCCCAAAAACTGCCTAGAGAGAATCGCCCACTAACTGACTAGAGAGAATCGCCCACTAACTGACTAGAGAGAATCGCCCACTAACTGACTAGAGAGAATCGCCCACTAACTGACTAGAGAGAATCGCCCACAAACTGCCTAGAGAGAATCGCCCACAAAATGTCTAGAGAGAATCGCCCAAACTACCTAGAGAGAATCGCCCAAACTGACTATAGAGAATCGCCCAAACTGACTATAGAGAATCGCCCACTAACTGACTAGAGAGAATCGCCCACAAACTGCGTAGAGAGAATCGCCCACAAACTGCCTAGAGAGAATCGCCCACAAACTGCCTAGAGAGAATCGCCCACTAACTGACTAGAGAGAATCGCCCAAAAACTGCCTAGAGAGAATCGCCCACAAACTGCCTAGAGAGAATCGCCCAAAAACTGCCTAGAGAGAATCGCCCAAAAACTGCCTAGAGAGAATCGCCCAAACTGACTATAGAGAATCGCCCAAACTGACTATAGAGAATCGCCCACTAACTGACTAGAGAGAATCGCCCAAACTGACTATAGAGAATCGCCCAAACTGACTATAGAGAATCGCCCACTAACTGACTAGAGAGAATCGCCCACTAACTGCCTAGAGAGAATCGCCCACAAACTGCCTAGAGAGAATCGCCCACTAACTGACTAGAGAGAATCGCCCACTAACTGACTAGAGAGAATCGCCCAAAAACTGCCTAGAGAGAATCGCCCACAAAATGTCTAGAGAGAATCGCCCAAACTGCCTAGAGAGAATCGCCCACTAACTGCCTAGAGAGAATCGCCCAAACTGACTATAGAGAATCGCCCAAACTGACTAGAGAGAATCGCCCACTAACTGACTAGAGAGAATCGCCCACTAACTGACTAGAGAGAATCGCCCACTAACTGACTAGAGAGAATCGCCCAAAAACTGCCTAGAGAGAATCGCCCAAAAACTGCCTAGAGAGAATCGCCCACTAACTGACTAGAGAGAATCGCCCAAAAACTGCCTAGAGAGAATCGCCCAAAAACTGCCAAGAGAATTGTCTAGAGAATCACCCGCAAAATTTCTAGAGAATCACCCAAAAACTGCCTAAAGAATCGCTCACAAACTACCTAAAGAATCGCCCACAAACTGCCAAGAAAATCACCCGCAAACTGCCTAGAGTAAACACGGTCCAATTGGCCAGGCAAGGGGCTTACCGCTCCGCCATGTCCATCACCATCTTCATCGTCATCTTCATCTTCGTCGTCTTCCTGAAAGTAAAAGTGCAATTTGGTATAAATTATTAAAGTTTTATTATTTAATTAGGTGTCATTAAAACAGGGATGTTAAAAAATTTAAGAAAGATAAAAAATCAAAAGATGCACAGAAATCTTACATCGTCATCTTCTTCGCCGTACTGAAAGGTAAAAGAAGAAAAATCAAGCAACATGTGTATTCGTAAATCGCAATTTAAAAAAATAAATACTTTAACAAAACAGAACTTTAAAATTAACTTCAAACTAGGCTTGCTATGCTGAAAAAAATAAAGTCAACAAGAACTGATTCGACTTAACGATTGATCTTCTTAGTCAGGGAGTGAAGCTCTTATGAAGGGATCAAAGGGTCAAAAAAAGAGTAGAGCAGACCATGACTTCGAGATGGGTCAGCTAGGGTCAAACTATAGATCAGCTGTGACTCAAATATGCGATAAAAAATCAAATCAACAAAAGCTCGCCAACTTGCATCTTCGTCTTCGTCGTCGTCTTCCAGAGCGTCGCCAGTGAAGTACAGCACGGCCCTAGGCACGAATCTGTCGCGCATGAAGTGGCCAATTTCGAAGTCGGACTGCAGGATGTTCTCGACGTCTTCGTCATTCTACAGTTTTTTCGAGCAAGCACGCGTATTACCTTGGTCCCTAAAAGATATTATAAATGGCTAACAAACGCCTTACCTCGTCCAGCTCTTCAACAGCTGAAATAGAAAAAAATTAAGGGCCAATTATTTAGAGCAGCAATGTCTAATCTTTAAATATTTAAAAGATAGATAGATAGATAGATAGATAGATAGATAGATAGATAGATTAGCTCTTCGGTGCCCCCCCTAAGGGGGGCGCAGACAGACATTTAAATCACTCATGTCTCAACAGAAATCTCCCTAAGCAGCAAGAAATTATCTGCAGCAAAATTAAAGTCTCCCGAGAAGCATAAAATCCTTCCGTGTATTTAGAAAATCTTCTAAATAGAAAGAAAATCGCCCTGACCAGTTAGACAATCGCCCTGAGCACTTGAAAAAATCTCCCAACCAGCTAGAAAAGTTTTGAGAGCAGTCGAAAAATCTCCCCCCCCAGCAGTAAAGTAGAAAACCCCCGAGAAACAGAAAATCCCCCAGCAGCTAAAAAATACCTTTCGAGCAGTCGGAAATCTCCAAATCAAATAGAAACTCTACCCGAGCAGTTAGAAATCCACTAAACAGACCGAAAAGTCCCCAGAGACGAAACATCTTCGGGTTTAAAAATCTCCCAGACCAGGCAAACCCCCCCCGCAGACAGAATCCCCCAAGCAGAAAGAAAATCTCCCGAGCAGTAAGATACATAAATGATTGAATAGAAAATAGAGATAATACAATTCCAATAAAAAGTACAAAGACTTACACTGACTCGGAGGACTGAAAAAGTTAAAAAACGAATCAGTCTCGACAGTCTTTGTCACAGTCCGCTTCTGACCGCCAGACTTGTGCTTTTGCACTTTCTTAACAATCTTGACGGTGACGTTTTTGCCTTTGCGCCAGTAAATGTCGCAGCCTTTGCACCGGACAATCTCCGGGCCCTCGTAGCTCCAGGGTTGGTCGCGTGTCGGGCCCATGCGCAGATAGTAGGTCTTTGTCAGAGTCTCGTTAGTGAACCAATCGTTTGGCGAGAAATGGAAAATTAATTCGAATCCGCTCTGAAATAAATATAATTGGGAAAATAGTTGCTTATTAACTAGTTTATTGAAGGATTAAAGCCACTAATGGCACTAAAAAGCTAAGACTCAGGGAGAATATCAACACAAACGAAGATTTCAGTAACTTTTTTGAGGATCTGAAAGACGAGCAAACCATCAACCTGGGAATCTGAGAGGGGGGGGGCAAACCATCAACCTGGGAATCTGAGAGGGCAAAACCGCCAACCTGGGGATCTGAGGGGAGGAAACCACCAAACTGGGGATCTGAGGGGAGGGAACCACCAACCTGGGGATCTGAGGGGAGGAAATCACCAAACTGGGGATCTGAGGGGAGGGAACCACCAACCTGGGGATCTGAGGGGAGGAAATCACCAAACTGGGGATCTGAGGGGAGGGAACCACCGACCTGGGGATCTGAGGGGAGGAAATCACCAACCTGGGGATCTGAGGGGAGGAAACCACCAACCTGGGGATCTGAGGGGAGGAAATCACCAAACTGGGGATCTGAGGGGAGGAAATCACCAACCTGGGGATCTGAGGGGAGGGAACCACCGACCTGGGGATCTGAGGGGAGGGAACCACCGACCTGGGGATCTGAGGGGAGGAAACCACCAACCTGGGGATCTGAGGGGGGGAAACCACCAACCTGGGGATCTCAGAGGGGGGCAAACCACCAACCTGGGGATCTGAGGGGAGGAAATCACCAAACTGGGGATCTGAGGGGAGGGAACCACCAACCTGGGGATCTGAGGGGAGGAAATCACCAACCTGGGGATCTGAGGGGAGGGAACCACCGACCTGGGGATCTGAGGGGAGGGAACCACCGACCTGGGGATCTGAGGGGAGGAAACCACCAACCTGGGGATCTGAGGGGGGGAAACCACCAACCTGGGGATCTCAGAGGGGGGCAAACCACCAACCTGGGGATCTGAGGGGAGGAAATCACCAAACTGGGGATCTGAGGGGAGGGAACCACCAACCTGGGGATCTGAGGGGAGGAAACCACCAACTTGGGGATCTGAGGGGGGCAAACAACCAACCTGGGGATCTGAGGGGAGGGAACCACCAACCTGGGGATCTCAGAGGGGGGCAAACCATCAACCTGAGTAAGGAGGGGGAAGAGCCATCAACCTGGGATCTGAGGAGGGGCAAACCATCAACCTGAGGATCTGAGAGAGGGGGGCAAACTATCAACCTGGGGATCTGAAAGGAATCAGCCATCAACCTGAGTGTCTGAGAGGGGGCAAGCCATCAACGTGAGGATCTCCTAACTAGGCACTTAGTGAAAGCATCAAACAATAAGTTTACCTCGTCTCCGCTGAATAGGCGAACTCGAATATCGGTTAGATGCTTTAGCACAGGTTCATCATGCGGTTGCACCATTTCAGCAAGCAGTTCCACATTTTTCATAGCCGTTAGCCAGAATTCTGGCACGCCTTTTATATCGGCTGATTTCGGTTCGCCAGATTCGTCCACTTCCTCAATAGTTACCTGGGCACAGGGGTGAGATTGGTTGTCATTATATAACGATGAGGTCCCGAGTTCGATTCAGACAAGGAAGATAAAAAATTAATGGACACGCACCTTCTGTTTGAGCATCTCGGCTAGCTGGGCGGCGAATCCGCCGCTGTCGGCCTCCTCAGACCAATCGGCGTCCTCGTCAGTTGGCTCGGCGCTGCCAGACACAATTTCTCGGCGATGATCCAACTGGGCAAGATAATTGGCAGCGAATCGCTCCTCTAGCTGGTGCAATTCGCGATAGAATTCCGCCTCTTGTTCTAGCGAGGCGAATTGCAGTTTCTTTAGGGCGCGAATACGACGCTTCACGTTGTCCGGCAGGCTGGAGGGCAATCGGATGATGGAACCTGGGATCAGATACTGAGTCTTGGGATCAGACCCTGCGTAGTGCGTCTTGGGATCAGACCCTGCGTCTTGGGATCAGACCCTGCGTCTTGGGATCAGATGCTGAGTATTGGGATCAGATGCTGAGTATTGGGATCATTTACTGAGTATTGGGATCAGATACTGAGTATTGGGATCATTTACTGAGGATTGGGATCAGATACTGTGTATTGGGATTAGATACTGGGTCTAGGGATCACATACTGAGTCTTAGATTGCATTTTAATGTAAACTGGAAAGGATGAAAATGGGATGTTAAGATGAAGGAAATAACAAGTTTATGGCGATGAGACATCAAGGATATTTAAAAGATGAGAATCAGACTTTAAGGATAAAAATATGAGTGCACTATTGAACGGTTGCTTTTATTGTCTACTGAAGACATCAAATAACCAGAGAAACTCACCTTAGGTAGTGTGTTACAGCCTGTACCTTGTTAGTAACAGGAAGTGACTTGTCTCCCAGAGGGGCTTCATGGTCACTGGCTGAATTGTTGCCTGAATTGAGATTAAAATAATAATTCATGCCAAAGTCTAACATTGAATAATCAAGGAACAACAGAATTTAATAGCCTACCAGGTATGAGTGCAGCAGCATCCTCATTTGAAGTCATCTTAAAAACTAATAGATTAGTGCAAGTTGGTTACTGAAATGATATAGAATTCAGCAGCATTTATAGTAATAATTTAAAAATACAAAAATGTCAGTTGATTTTTAATAAAACATTTTTTTTAATTCTCAAACTTCATAATAACATATCAGGGAATACAATAAGGCTTATATAGCTTTTAGTGTAGATAGGTATAGACTAGTGATTAGGGCATTGGCCTTTTGGCTAGAAGACTTGATTTAAGCCTTAACACTAGAAGACCTGCAGTGCAAGCTACATAAGATTGGTTCTATTTTGAGACCTAAATAGTATTTTATAAATTCAACAAAAAATTGCATTTCTAACAAGGCATTCTTTTACTCTTACAAATTTAGTATCCAAATGATTGTCTTGGCATCTATCTTTTTAATATCAGACAATGCTAAGCAGTAAGCACTTTAAGTCTAATAGCCTATTTCCAGCTTAAAAGCTATTTTTATGGATCAACAAAGCATGGCTTTTGGATCTTAGTCTTAGTCTTAGGATTTTTTATTGAATCTAAATATACTAATCACAGTACTTAAACCAATATCACTTGGCTTTCACTGGAAAATGGCTTAATACCAAGCTGGGTTTATTTTTTGTGCTATAGGGATGCTATAGCATCTTAACTTTGAGAATTGCATCCTGAAATTTGATATAGGATGCAATTTTGCATCCTGATTTTTTTAATTGTTCCCAATAAAAGACCTCTTAAAGAAGACTTTAAACAAATTGCATCCCAAACCCTGAAATTGCATCCTAAAATTAAGAGCATGATGCAATTTTGCATCCTGTGCCTAGCAAAAAAATAAACCCAGATACCAAGGACCTTTTTGCATAGTAAAAACATGAATGATCCAAGTATATATAAAAGTTTAACATAATTTGTTTTATTAGACTTGCAAAAAGTATGTGATAGACATAATTTCTAGAAACTATAGAATAGTCTTAATTTGAAACTTTGCTTAGATTCTATATTATCAGAGTAGCTAAAACTGTAATCAGATTTTTAATCATTTACATGCTCTATTCAATTTCAATCTCAATTCCTATGCCAATAGGCAATAGCTAATACCAATGTATATAAGGCCTAGTGTAATTGCTTGCCTTAAAATCAATATTCATCTTATTTAATTTTAACCAATCGCTACAATATTATGTGAAGCATTGTTGAACTTAAAATCTTTGAGGTTAAATTCGAAAAAAATTGGTTACAGATTTAATTTCTATTTTTACTTATCTTTTATAGACATTAGAGTCTTAGACAATGATAGGATATTAATCTGTAGCATTTAAAATTTTGCCCATACACTGATATCGAAGTATTAGTAGTAGGAATATGGAACAGGCAATAGAGCGAAATTACTATGTAAAGTTAAATCGCTATAATCACTATTCACAGCAGATAAATACCAAACACTTCAGAATGTGAATGTTAACACAAACTGTGATTTCAACCAAAGATTTCGTTGTGCAGTTTAAAACAGTTTCTGGAAAACACGGGTATAACAAGTTATACTCCTACGCCTAATACTTCCATACAGAAAAATATTAAGATAATTTAAGGCTATGACTTGAATTTTTAAGGAAAAATTATGGATTGATTTATTTATCTACAAGCAAATTTATCATGTTTTATGCGTATTTTTGCTAAATTTCAATTACCGACCATGTTTTCAAAGCGTTTTGAGATGCTTACACATAAAGGGATAATCCTAGGATCCAAACTGTTATTTCCTCCAACAAAAATTACTTTTTTGTAAGAACTTCTGGGGCGTAATAAATTAGATATTATTTCTTCTAATGTGCCTACTGTCGGGTGCGCAAAAGTTCAAGGGACGAGCAAGGAGGACCCTCCAACGCAAAGCATTACTTTAAAAATAAATTAGGTTAAAATGGTTGGATTGAACCAGCAGGTACCAAGGACACAGCACTATAAAGTCGGTGCTAAAGGTACGTGCACTAAGATCGAGGTAATCTTAATTGGTTGGCTATGTTTGGAAGCAAGATTAGTTATAATCAGTAGGAAATGCATGTAGGCAGGTAATGTAGGTAGAAAAACCAAGGTATTTATGTAGCCCTTATCTGTGTATTACATGTATTTTGTAGTGTACGTTGCTGCACTCGTACATGTACATGCTTTACAGTGCGCCCTTTGCCCCTTAAGGAATTTTTTACCTTGATCTACCGCATTTTCTGTATTTGCATATTCGCTTTATTGTTATATAGAGCCTAGAAATTTTGAGCTTTGAATTAATGCTATCCCAATAAAGGTATATAAATTGGTTAATTTATATGCTGGTGGTCTTGAAATATCGGTAAAACTGCCACCTAGCTGTGCATGGATGAGAGATAATCGCTAAGAAAAATTTTTGTTCTCGATAAAGTACAATAGCAGATTAAAGGAACTAACTCTCAATATACAGTGGTGGGCATTCAAGTGATTACTTGAGCTCCATCTAGTAGGTCGAGACGGTGTGAAAATTATAAAGAGCAGTATTACGTACTGGGTGAAGCAAAATTAATTCCTTCCTAGTGACGGCCACACTTGTCCTGAAATGTTTCAAAAGCAATCGCGCTGCTAAAAGATATATAATACCCGTATGTAAAGAGGCCATTCATCTCAAGCATTAGGATTCCATAAGAGCACTGAAGGACTTGAGAATGGACAATGGTGGTTTTGGATCTTTTTGTAGCTCGTAAATTGACTTTTTTAAAACTCTGCGGCTGTAGCCAGGCATGGAGCCAGGGGCAAAGCCAGGGGAACCTCCCAATGGGCTGGCGTTGGGGGTAGCGCCCCATCGACTCGCTTTTTTGGCACCGAGCTTTCGGTTTTGACGCCCCCCAGCCAGGAGTCTTGGCGCTCCCCCAGCCAGGAGTCTTGGCGCTCCCCCAGCCAGGAGTCTTGGCGCTTCCCCCCAGCCAGGAGTTTTGGCGCTCCCCCCCAGCCAGGAGTTTTGGCGCTTCCCCCCAGCCAGGAGTTTTGGCGCTCCCCCCCAGCCAGGAGTCTTGGCGCTCCCCCCCAGCCAGGAGTCTTGGCGCTCCCCCCCAGCCAGGAGTCTTGGCGCTCCCCCCCAGCCAGGAGTCTTGGCGCTTCCCCCCAGCCAGGAATCTTGGCGCTTCCCCCCAGCCAGGAGTCTTGGCGCTCCCCCCCAGCCAGGAGTCTTGGCGCTCCCCCCCAGCCAGGAGTCTTGGCGCTTCCCCCCAGCCAGGAGTCTTGGCGCTCCCCCCCAGCCAGGAGTCTTGGCGCTTCCCCCCAGCCAGGAGTCTTGGCGCTTCCCCCCAGCCAGGAATCTTGGCGCTTCCCCCCAGCCAGGAGTCTTGGCGCTCCCCCCCAGCCAGGAGTCTTGGCGCTCCCCCCCAGCCAGGAGTCTTGGCGCTTCCCCCCAGCCAGGAGTCTTGGCGCTCCCCCCCAGCCAGGAGTCTTGGCGCTCCCCCCCAGCCAGGAGTCTTGGCGCTTCCCCCCAGCCAGGAATCTTGGCGCTTCCCCCCAGCCAGGAATCTTGGCGCTTCCCCCCAGCCAGGAGTCTTGGCGTTCCCCCCAGCCAGGAATCTTGGCGCTCCCCCCCCGCCAGGAGTCTTGGCGCTCCCCCCCAGCCAGGAGTCTTGGCGCCCCCAGCCAGGAGTCTTGGCGCCCCCCCCCCAGCCAGGAGTCTTGGCGCCCCCCTTAGATGTAACTCCCCGTAATCTAAAATCCTGGCCACGCTCCTGGCTATAGCTATAGAAGCCAATCCCCAAGTTAATTCCCAAGTACATTGTAAACTCAAGGATTAATAACCCTTCTCCCCTTCATAATTCAAGTTAATCCCAGTTTGGAGTCAGTACTATATAACCGAACTAAATAAATTGGTTCGTTGTGTTATAAAAAAATTTGCGAGATCAATTGTTCACCTTTGTCACTTATGGCAACTCACAAACTAGTGCGTAGGAGAAATGCAGAAAAAAATAACAGAATAGCCATGCCTCAGTTAAGTTTAACTAATTCTGTTTTTTTAATCACCCTAGCAACCAAAAACGAAGCAGTATAAAAATAGAGACTGGCAGCTTTCATTGGCGGCGCAGCTTTTCAATACAATGCTAATCCAATTGTCAGTCTGGGTTATTATTATTCACTTACTGAGCAATAAGCAGTAGCAGGCAGTTCAAATTTAGCTACCGTGACGAATTGAAAAGCTTAGTAATAATCGAGGCTCTTCCTTTTGTGAAACACATATTTACGAATTTTCAAGCATCATTTTCGTTGTCAATTTTAACTCATTTAAAAATATATATAGTAAAAAAAGCCTACAGCAGGGTCTTAAGCGCATGTTTTCAAAAAATCGCCGTGTTATGTTTTTCTATTAATTTTTTGTTTAGATTTCCTTTTTTAATGAGCCGAGTCTTAGGGACAAGCAAAGCTTGACTAGGTTGTTGAAAAAATATTGATCAGCTTCGAACGTACGAGTAGCATTCAAGGAGTGGTTAAATTTTTTTCAAACAGCTAAAATTAAATGCAAGCTCGAACTAATTGGTGATTGATAGATTGAGGAAAACCGTGGAATAAAGTTGTAAATAACAATTTTTTCCACCTCTGCACTATTCCTGAGTAATTAGTCACGTCCATGAGTTGGTGCTAACTCCCCCTGAGCTCATGGTGAGTTTGATTTAATAAATAAATAATAAATTTAGACACCCGACCTTTCGACCACATGTACAGCCCACGGCACAGCCACAGCTAGTTGCACGGCGCATCCGAGGGCTGTGTACAGCTGCTGCTCAGTCCTGACGGGCTGGAGGGGCCGCAACACCCACTCTAAATTTAACCAGCTCAAACTGGTACCCAATCTCAGCTGGGTGGACTGAAGCAATGCGGGATTAAGTGCCTTGCTCAAGGGCACAAATTGTCTCCTAGGGCCGGGACTCGAACCCACGACCTTCCTGTCATAAGTCAGGCGCCCTAGCCGCTAGGCTACAACTCCTCTTGTAGCCTAATTCGAATTGATTAATTTAATTTAATCTGATTTATCTTGGTCAGATGATGCATTTAATTTTCGAATTGATTGCCAAAAAGATCCGGTGACGACATGAAAAAATACAGAAGTTTATTGGTTCTCATTGAACCACTTTCACAAACTTGAGACTTCGTCACATCGGAACAAAAATATATGTGAAAAGCTGGCCGAAAATTCTTGGCACAATAATATATTCTACATGGTTTCAATCCGAAGTTCAAATAAATCAATCAAGACGGTAGCTTTTCTATTGACTCGCCTTCCTGGACGAAATTTTCCCAATTAATCTCGTAATTAGAAGCAGCAATTAACGAAGGGTCGCAGTCTTTCTATAGGGCGTGACAATTCACGCATTTCTTCTTTTCTTTACACAGTTTGTGCTTTACTAAGTTCCCAAAAGCAAATATTAGCTCGGGACGACATGTCTCACTGATCAGAAATTAAACCCGCGATTCACTCTGTCTAAACTGCTGTTTGCTTGTGTGGAACAGTTGAAGGCAAGGTGGACAGGACTGGATGAGGATTTATCCCCAAAGCTGATGAAGGAGCTTTGGGAAAAGACGCATCTCTACTTTAGTTCGCTAAATATAGCTCCATTGATTAAACACGAATTAATAAGGGCTCGATTTTAGAATAGAGCAGTCCCTGTTGCTTCATTCTTCATTCTGTTTTGTGTAGGAGGGATTTCACTCCTTAATGTGACTTAAATAAACTCCCATTAAAAAACACGGCTCTCCTGGAGGATATGCGCGCAAGGCCTTATTTTTCTACCATCCACTTTGTTGTTGATTTTCTTCGCAGAAACTTTCAGTTACGAGCTAACTTGGTCAACAGCTGGTGCCGGCTCTTTCACAAAAGAATTTTTCACTCCGCGCTAGGTTTAGAAAAATAAAGGCACTTGCATTCACTGAATTATTTTGCACCGGTTTGCTCTGGGGTTTTTGTGTTGAAAAACATGTAGAGTTGAGTGCTGTTGATTTTTTGGCAAAGTATCAATTTATAACTGGTTAGAAAAGGCTCTTTAACCAAATTATGGGGCTCTAATTAATACAAGGATATCCTAATTTAGCGACTAACTCGTCACAAAAAGTGTATCAGTTGTCATACGGACTGCTAATCACTTGTCGACCAGATTTTCTAATCCCCGCTCTTCGATCGTCTCCCCTCATGGCCCCGAAAACCTACAACTGTAACACCAGATGCTCTCCAGAAATAACAAAATTTTTTGTTTTTCTCGCGCAATAATTCACTGCAGGGATGGTGTTGAATTCTTTTGTTTAAATGGTAATTATTTTTTATCATTTTGTTTTAATCATCTTTAAACAAAAGAAGAACAGATTTTTTTCCGCAAAAAGAGGTGAAGAGAGTGTAAATAGACGTTTTCACACTGTTGGACTGTGACAAGTTTTAGTAATCATAATAGAAGCTTCGTCAAAATTGTCTCAAAAGCTGAAATTATTTCTTCGCTTCATTGCCGATGCCGGGAAAGCCAGTCGCGCCGCTTCTTCAACTGCATCATGGCGTCCAGCAGCCGCCTGCTCGAGTCGCCGCTTCGTTTGATCTCCATCACTCCGCCGCCAGTCACGTAGCGGACTGGCCAGCCGCGTTTGCTGTGGTGCGGGTGTGAGTGAGAGTGAGGTGAGGTGGGTGAGTGAGAGTGAGGTGAGGTGGGTGAGTGAGAGTGAGAGTGAGGTGAGGTGGCTGAGTGAGAGTGAGGTGAGGTGGCTGAGTGAGAGTGAGGTGAGGTGGGTGAGTGAGAGTGAGATGGGGCGGGTGAGTGAGAGTGAGAGTAAGGTGGGTGAGTGGGAGTGAGAGTGAGGTGGTTGAGTGAGAGTGAGAGTAAGGTGGGTGAGTGAGAGTGAGATGGGGCGGGTGAGTGAGAGTGAGGTGAGGTGGTTGAGTGAGAGTGAGGTGAGGTGGGTGAGTGAGAGTGAGGTGGGGCGGGTGAGTGAGAGTGAGAGTAAGGTGGGTGAGTGAGAGTGAGGTGAGGTGGGTGAGTGAGAGTGAGAGTGAGGTGGTTGAGTGAGAGTGAGATGGGGCGGGTGAGTGAGAGTGAGAGTAAGGTGGGTGAGTGAGAGTGAGGTGAGGTGGGTGAGTGAGAGTGAGGTGAGGTGGGTGGGTGAGAGTGAGATGGGGCGGGTGAGTTAGATTGGGAAAGTGCCGTCGAGAGGCATTTGGGATAAATATCCTCACGCCAGGGTTGACTCAGATCAACTATTAAAGTGTAAAAGAAAGCAGAACAAGTGAAGCGTCGAGAACATTCGAATGCTGTCACAGATCGGATAATTAGCGACTCAAAGACCCAGCACAGAGGAATGACGCTTAGCAATTTATCGTGATTGCTGAGGAATAAAGCTGTCACCGTGAAGATTCGCGTGCTAATGAAAGATTAGACGGGGAAATGCATCGATGCAAATTCCTTTGCTAAGTAAGTTTTTTGATCTCCTAACTAAATGTTGGATCACGTGCCCTGGAACATCGGGTCAGCTAGAAGCAAAAGTCATCTGCAGAACATTCTATCTAGCTCACGTTCTTTCTCCCACTCCATTCATCTCCCATTTATTAAGTCTCCCACTCCCTTAATCACCCAATCCCTAAATTTCCCACTCTCTTAATTTCCCACTTATTAAGTCTCCCACTCACTTAATCTCCCAATCCCTAAATTTCCCACTCCCTTAATTTCCCACTTATTAAGTCTCCAACTCCCAAAATCTCCCACTCCCTAAATCTTCCACTCAAAATCTTTCACAGCCAAATCTCTTTTAGATTAAATCTCTCTCACTGCTAAAAATCTCCCAGTTTATTCTGCCCGTCGCCAACTCGATAGGCTCCTATTCCTTACTATCCCATTCTAATTCGATTGATTTTTCAGTTGCTTACTGAATCCAGCCGTACGAAGCAGCAGAAGTTCTTGGGCGTCACTCAGACGAAGAGACAATACATCAAGGCCAATTAATTTTACTGACAGTTTCAATTTGAAGTTGCAATGGGGCAATCCCGAAAAAGGGATAAATAATTAAGCTTTTAAACTTCGTACTCACTCGAAAGTCTCTTCAAAGTCCTCATCGCGGCCCGGAGCGGCTGAGCTCACACCGACTGAAAAACAAAGGGCGGAACATCAAAAGCCTTCGAATTTTAAAACCAAATCGGCTAAATTTGAGCAGTGAGGTTGGCGTCATCTATAGAGGAGATTCGACACCTAACGAAATGCATTTATAACAAATCACCTCCACTATGCAGTCAATTATTCATGACAAAAAAGGGGCCCGAAATGGGGAAAGGGTGAGAAAATTTCTCCCATTATCCAAAGGCTGCGATCTAGCATGGGATTAAATCCCAGTTCTTTCCTATACTAGGGGAAGCAAGCGCGGAGGCAGCAGCAGCATTACTGCTATCACGCTCAGCTTTTCCCATAATATTGTACCACGTAAATTGGGTGATTCTAAAATTTGATTAGACATTTTTTTCTCGCTGTTTTGTTCGTTAACCGCAGCCTCAGTGAGTGTAATCTGAAAATGTTGGTCTTTTTGTGGAGATGCGTTCTGACCTTCCCACATAAAAATTAAATGCTTCACAAGCTGCCAAAATATACAGCTGGTATCTAACATGCATTTCTACCTGACACACAGCAGCTCTATCTGACACACAGCAGCTCTATCTGACACACAGCAGCTCTACCTGACACACTGGAGCTCTACCTGACACACAGCAGCTCTACCTGACACACAGCAGCTCTACCTGACACACAGCAGCTCTATCTGACACACAGCAGCTCTATCTGACACACAGCAGCTCTACCTGACACACAGCAGCTCTATCTGACACACAGCAGCTCTATCTGACACACAGCAGCTCTATCTGACACACAGCAGCTCTATCTGACACACAGCAGCTCTATCTGACACACAGCAGCTCTACCTGACACACTGGAGCTCTACCTGACACACAGCAGCTCTATCTGACACACAGCAGCTCTATCTGACACACAGCAGCTCTACCTGACACATAGAAGCTCTATCTGACACACAGCAGCTCTATCTGACACACAGCAGCTCTATCTGACACACAGAAGCTCTACCTGACACACAGAAGCTCTACCTGACACACAGCAGCTCTACCTGACACACACAGCTCTTTCTGACACAGCAGCTCTACCTGACACACAGCAGCTCTATCTGACACACAGCAGCTCTATCTGACACACAGCAGCTCTATCTGACACACAACAGCTCTACCTGACACACAGAAGCTCTACCTGACACACAGCAGCTCTACCTGACACACAGAAGCTCTACCTGACACACAGCAGCTCTATCTGACACACAGCAGCTCTACCTGACACACAGCAGCTCTATCTGACACACAGCAGCTCTATCTGACACACAGCAGCTCTATCTGACACACAACAGCTCTACCTGACACACAGCAGCTCTACCTGACACACAGCAGCTCTACCTGACACACACAGCTCTTTCTGACACAGCAGCTCTACCTGACACACAGCAGCTCTATCTGACACACAGCAGCTCTATCTGACACACAGCAGCTCTATCTGACACACAGCAGCTCTATCTGACACACAACAGCTCTACCTGACACACAGAAGCTCTACCTGACACACAGCAGCTCTACCTGACACACAGAAGCTCTATCTGACACACAGCAGCTCTATCTGACACACAGAAGCTCTACCTGACACACAGCAGCTCTATCTGACACACAGCAGCTCTACCTGACACACAGCAGCTCTACCTGACACACAGCAGCTCTACCTGACACACAGAAGCTCTATCTGACACACAGCAGCTCTATCTGACACACAGAAGCTCTACCTGACACACAGCAGCTCTATCTGACACACAGCAGCTCTACCTGACACACAGCAGCTCTACCTGACACACAGCAGCTCTACCTGACACACAGAAGCTCTATCTGACACACTTAAGCTCTACCTGACACACTGGAGTTCTACCTGACACACAGAAGCTCTACCTGACACACAGCAGCTCTACCTGACACACACAGCTCTTTCTGACACAGCAGCTCTACCTGACACACAGCAGCTCTATCTGACACACAGCAGCTCTATCTGACACACAGCAGCTCTATCTGACACACAACAGCTCTACCTGACACACAGAAGCTCTACCTGACACACAGAAGCTCTATCTGACACACAGCAGCTCTATCTGACACACAGAAGCTCTACCTGACACACAGCAGCTCTATCTGACACACAGCAGCTCTACCTGACACACAGCAGCTCTACCTGACACACAGCAGCTCTACCTGACACACAGCAGCTCTATCTGACACACTTAAGCTCTACCTGACACACTGGAGTTCTACCTGACACACAGAAGCTCTATCTGACACACAGCAGCTCTACCTGACACACAATTTGGAACAAACAATCATTTTATCTGCAACCAAGCCAGAATTTTAAGCTTTGAAAGTCATAAAAATTACTTTATTAACAATTGTTACAATCTTATCAATCGTTCACAAATAGTGGTTTTTTGCCCCCATCTATGATGAAATCGCATGCATAGACCAGACTTGGGCGCTCATGGTGTGTCCAGCTTCA
Source organism: Macrostomum cliftonense (assembly GCA_950096795.1). Lineage (NCBI taxonomy): Eukaryota > Metazoa > Platyhelminthes > Macrostomidae > Macrostomum > Macrostomum cliftonense. Next base: position 485,700 of record CATNEM010000115.1, on the reverse strand, counting down.
GTGCGATATGGATTGGGAATTATAAAAGCTCTAGGAAGGCAAATCAGAGAAAGAGAAGGACCGTAGAGTTGGATTGACAAAATCTCCAAAAGCAGCCCAACAGCAGCCTGCGTGGCTCCAGTTTCTTCAAATCCATTTATTTTTTTATTGCCGGCTTCCTTTTCAGCTTTTCCGTTGGACTTTCCCCTCTCGGGGCCCTGTGTCTGCTTGCGCGAAGAAAATATTATTGGAGAAAGTGAATTGGAGAAGGACGGGGGAACCTGTTGCGCGGGAGCAGCCTCTCTTTCTGCCTTTCCCTCCCACGATGTCGCTTTCTCTTTTTAGTCGCCGCGCTGTTGTTGTTTCGCCAATTTTCACCGGCTCAAGATATTACTGTGTTTTCCTGCATTGCTGGAAGGACATTCAAATATAAAAATCCATTTCTGTTATCCCATTTCTGTTATCCCTCGCGCCCTTATTAACACTCGAAGCCGGGTTTACTGAGCAGGCTGCCTATATTTTATTCTTTATCATTAAAATGGAGACGACCGTTGAATTGGGTCTGAGAGGGTCTATGCTGCTTCGCTAACACGGGAAATATACGCGTACGCTTGCTGCTGGTACTAGTGTCATGGGTCAGCGTGGGTGAAGTAAACTAAATCGTGGATTGATCAGCTGGCGACGAACTCAAGTAAAAAAATGTTTCGCGAAATCAGTCAGAAATGTTTTCCGAAATCAGTCAGAAATGTATCCATCCCGAAATCAGTCAGAAATGTATTCCGAAATCAGTCAGAAATGTATCCATCCCGAAATCAGTCAGAAATGTATTCCGAAATCAGTCAGAAATGTATCCATCCCGAAATCAGTCAGAAATGTATTCCGAAATCAGTCAGAAATGTATCCATCCCGAAATCAGTCAGAAATGTATCCATCCCGAAATCAGTCAGAAATGTATCCATCCCGAAATCAGTCAGAAATGTATCCATCCCGAAATCAGTCAGAAATGTATCCATCCCGAAATCAGTCAGAAATGTATCCATCCCGAAATCAGTCAGAAATGTATCCATCCCGAAATCAGTCAGAAATGTATCCATCCCGAAATCAGTCAGAAATGTATCCATCCCGAAATCAGTCAGAAATGTATCCATCCCGAAATCAGTCAGAAATGTATCCATCCCGAAATCAGTCAGAAATGTATCCATCCCGAAATCAGTCAGAAATGTATCCATCCCGAAATCAGTCAGAAATGTATCCATCCCGAAATCAGTCAGAAATGTATCCATCCCGAAACCAGTCGGAAATTTATCCCTAAATCAGTCAGAAATATATTCCGAAACCAGTCGGAAATTTATCCCGAAATAAGTCAGAAATTTATCCCGAAATCAGTCAGAAATGTTTCTCGAAACTGTCTAAAATTTTTCCCGTAATCAGTTAGAAATGCTTTCTGAAGTCAATCAGAAATGTATCCCGAAAAAGGTCAGAAATTTATCCCGAAATCAGTCTGAAATGTTTCCCAAAATCAGTCAGAAATTTATCCCGAAATCAGTCTGAAATTTATCCCAAAATCAGTCAGAAATTTATCCCGAAATCAGTCTGAAATGTTTCCCAAAATCAGTCAGAAATGTATCCCGAAAAAGGCCTGAAATTTATCCCGAAATCAGTCAGAAATTTATCCCGAAATCAGTCTGAAATTTATCCCAAAATCAGTCAGAAATTTATCCCGAAATCAGTCTGAAATGTTTCCCAAAATCAGTCAGAAATGTATCCCGAAAAAGGCCTGAAATTTATCCCGAAATAAGTCTGAAATTTATCCCAAAATCAGTCAGAAATTTATCCCGAAATCAGTCAGAAATGTTTCTCGAAACTGTCTAAAATTTTTCCCGTAATCAGTTAGAAATGCTTTCTGAAGTCAATCAGAAATGTATCCCGAAAAAGGTCTGAAATTTATCCCGAAATCAGTCTGAAATGTTTCCCAAAATCAGTCAGAAATTTATCCCGAAATCAGTCTGAAATTTATCCCGAAATCAGTCAGAAATTTATCCCGAAATCAGTCTGAAATGTTTCCCAAAATCAGTCAGAAATGTATCCCGAAAAAGGCCTGAAATTTATCCCGAAATCAGTCAGAAATGCATCCCGAAATCAGTCAGAAATGTATCCCGAAATCAGCCAGAAATGTATCCCTAAATCAGTCAGAAATGTTTCCCGAAATAAGTCAGAAATTTATCCCGAAATAAGTCTGAAATTTATCCCAAAATCAGTCAGAAATTTATCCCGAAATCAGTCAGAAATGTTTCTCGAAACTGTCTAAAATTTTTCCCGTAATCAGTTAGAAATACTTTCTGAAGTCAATCAGAAATGTATCCCGAAAAAGGTCTGAAATTTATCCCGAAATCAGTCTGAAATGTTTCCCAAAATCAGTCAGAAATTTATCCCGAAATCAGTCTGAAATTTATCCCAAAATCAGTCAGAAATTTATCCCGAAATCAGTCTGAAATGTTTCCCAAAATCAGTCAGAAATGTATCCCGAAAAAGGCCTGAAATTTATCCCGAAATCAGTCAGAAATGTATCCCGAAATCAGCCAGAAATGTATCCCGAAATCAGCCAGAAATGTATCCCTAAATCAGTCAGAAATGTTTCCCGAAATAAGTCAGAAATTTATCCCGAAATCAGTCTGAAAATTATCCTGAAATCAGTCTGAAAATTATCCCGAAATAAGTCAGAAATTTATCCCAAAATCAGTCTGAAATTTATCCCGAAATCATTCAGAAATGTTTCTCGAAACTGTCTAAAATTTTTCCCGTAATCAGTTAGAAATGCTTTCTGAAGTCAATCAGAAATGTATCCCGAAAAAGGTCTGAAATTTATCCCGAAATCAGTCAGAAGTGTATCCTGAAATCAGAATATTTCCGAAAATTAATCAGATCTGTTCTTTTAATCTAGATTGGTCAGAAAATTCCCCAAATAAGTAAAGGACGGAACCCAAATGAAGATTATTAAGGTTCATGCACTTATTTTAGAAGAAATAATCAAAACTCACTGAGCACCAGGAGACAGACAAGGAAGCAAACACTTGAACTCGGCGACATTTCTTCACAGTCGGTTTTTTATTCCTATCGTTTCCTTGAATTAATTATGTAAAAATGATTTTTATTTTGTCTAATGATTTTAAAGAAGCTCGACAGATTGAAAAACTTACCGAAAAGTTTAAAGTTGAACGGATAGATTTGCTTGATGAAAACGGAAAAATTCAGGCCAAACACAACGTTGCTGCTTCAAATGAGCGTCAATCAGCGTAGCAGTTTCTCGTCCCAGCTGCCAAGGCGCATAAATAGCTAACTCCCTGTGCTCGCCTCGCGTCTGTCTATCAAGATCGTTTCCTCATCCTCATCCCTAGTTGCCTGTTATTGGCTGATGGGATGTCAGGAAGACCCGGCAACCCATAGAGGAGCCTGGCCAGTACTAACTCTATTCATTTCGCATTTTAATATGCCATGATAATTACATTATAACATTCTTTTATAAGTGAGCTCGTGTTTAACAGTCAATAGATATCTGTGTTGTAATTAGGGTGAAAACGCAATTGCGAGCGTACTATGATGGATGGGAAAAGAGCAGTGCTATGATTGGCGTGGGCACTGGAGTACACTGATTGGAGTAAACAGAGCATTGCTATGATTGGCGTGGGCACAGGAGTGCACTGATTGGAGTAAACAGAGCATTGCTATGATTGGCGTGGGCACTGGAGTACACTGATTGGAGTAAACAGAGCATTGCTATGATTGGCGTGGGCACAGGAGTGCACTGATTGGAGTAAACAGAGCATTGCTATGATTGGCGTGGGCACAGGAGTGCACTGATTGGAGTAAACAGAGCAGTGCTACGATTGGCGTGGGCACAGGAGTACACTGATTGGAGTAAACAGAGCAGTGCTATGATTGGCGTGGGCACAGGAGTACACTGATTGGAGTAAACAGAGCATTGCTATGATTGGCGTGGGCACAGGAGTACACTGATTGGAGTAAACAGAGCATTGCTATGATTGGCGTGGGCACAGGAGTACACTGATTGGAGTAAACAGAGCATTGCTATGATTGGCGTGGGCACAGGAGTACACTGATTGGAGTAAACAGAGCATTGCTATGATTGGCGTGGGCACAGGAGTACACTGATTGGAGTAAACAGAGCATTGCTATGATTGGCGTGGGCACAGGAGTGCACTGATTGGAGTAAACAGAGCATTGCTATGATTGGCGTGGGCACAGGAGTGCACTGATTGGAGTAAACAGAGCATTGCTATGATTGGCGTGGGCACAGGAGTGCACTGATTGGAGTAAACAGAGCAGTGCTATGATTGGCGTGGGCACAGGAGTGCACTGATTGGAGTAAACAGAGCAGTGCTATGATTAACGTGGGCACAGGAGTACACTGATCGGAGTAAACAGAGCAGTGCTATGATTAACGTGGGCACAGGAGTACACTGATTGGAGTAAACAGAGCAGTGCTATGATTGGCGTGGGCACAGGAGTGCACTGATTGGAGTAAACAGAGCATTGCTATGATTGGCGTGGGCACAGGAGTACACTGATTGGAGTAAACAGAGCAGTGCTATGATTGGCGTGGGCACAGGAGTACACTGATTGGAGTAAACAGAGCATTGCTATGATTGGCGTGGGCACAGGAGTGCACTGATTGGAGTAAACAGAGCATTGCTATGATTGGCGTGGGCACAGGAGTGCACTGATTGGAGTAAACAGAGCATTGCTATGATTGGCGTGGGCACAGGAGTGCACTGATTGGAGTAAACAGAGCAGTGCTACGATTGGCGTGGGCACAGGAGTACACTGATTGGAGTAAACAGAGCAGTGCTATGATTGGCGTGGGCACAGGAGTGCACTGATTGGAGTAAACAGAGCAGTGCTACGATTGGCGTGGGCACAGGAGTACACTGATTGGAGTAAACAGAGCATTGCTATGATTGGCGTGGGCACAGGAGTACACTGATTGGAGTAAACAGAGCAGTGCTATGATTAACGTGGGCACAGGAGTACACTGATCGGAGTAAACAGAGCAGTGCTATGATTAACGTGGGCACAGGAGTACACTGATTGGAGTAAACAGAGCAGTGCTATGATTAACGTGGGCACAGGAGTACACTGATTGGAGTAAACAGAGCAGTGCTATGATTAACGTGGGCACAGGAGTACACTGATTGGAGTAAACAGAGCAGTGCTATGATTAACGTGGGCACAGGAGTACACTGATTGGAGTAAACAGAGCAGTGCTATGATTAACGTGGGCACAGGAGCACACTGATTGGAGTAAACAGAGCAGTGCTATGATTAACGTGGGCACAGGAGTACACTGATTGGAGTAAACAGAGCAGTGCTATGATTAACGTGGGCACAGGAGTACACTGATTGTAGAGTGCAGTGTTTGATATAAATTATTTAACAAGTCATGCGCTAACTACCCTACTCGCTTAAGTAGTGTTATTAGAACTTGCAAACAAAAAAACCTTAGAAGTACAACATGCGATCACCTACTATAAAAAGCACGCTCATCAATCAAAGATCATGTGACTACTATAAATAGTAACCAATCAATTTTACTGTCAAAATCAACCCCCAAACACACCAATCATGTAACCCACACTCAATCAAAAGGTCACGGAAGCGGTAATCAATCTTTTTGTGCTTCCGTTAGTTTAGTTGTAAAAATCTCTATCCTTTCAAAGTTGTCAAGCGTTGACCCAGACTTTGACAGAATTTTGTCAGCTGTACATTGAACGCACTCATCGAACCCGAGAGGGTCCGATTCCCTATAAATACACGAGCTCCGGAGAGCCAAAAATCAGACTCTCCCGGCCGGAGAAAAGGTCTCTGAACTTCACAGAGAAGACAACTGAGAGGAAGACGTTCAGGACGGATTTGAACATCCGGGTCTTGTGGTAAGAGTTCCTTATTTCTATTCGTGAATCTCTAATTAATTATTAATTAGAAGCTTATATTGAAGTTAGTTGATCCCTCTCCTAGTAAGCGTCAAGTTACGACTTACCTTGATCACAGACGTGTGATCACATTTATATTTTGATTCAGTTAGAATCGGTGAAGCGCCAGACTCGTGGTAACTCCAACCAGGGCTGGTAAGAAGGAACAGCACCACCACAAGGGTTATTGGTCGACCGGAACTACGCGACATACTCGTAATTGTATCTAGATACTTTGATTCTATTGGTTCGTCGCGGATTGTATTCGAAAGCAGAGAATAAATCTAATTCTCCTGCTGTTTGATCCAGATATCTGAAGGGCAACCGAAGCCACAAGACAGCAGCTACAGACAGCACTCGAGTCCTATTGTCAGAGAATCCAAAGCAACAAGCAGAGAACCCCGCGGAAGTCAAGAGCGAATCCAGAGCAACAAACAGGGAACCCCGCGGAAGTCGAGAGCAACTCGAGAGACTACAATTAAAGAAGGTAAGATCTACATTTGTTGAACGCGCGCAAGTTACTGGGGCACCCAGCAGTTGCTGGAAGTGATAAATTCCTGAAGGCAGTAAGGAACTTATCAATTGGTGATCTCGCCCTCTTGGCAACAGTTTACGAAAGCCCTGATCAAGCGATCGTAAATTCAAGAGAGCTTTTTCACAGTACTGTTTTGAGAAACTAAGACTTTTTCGAGCTCATAACCTTTCGTACACACGTTTGAGTACACATTTGAGTACGTTTAGTGCACAGTTGAGTACATTTGAGTACATTTTGAGTACACTTGATTGCAGTTTGAGTAAACTTTGAGCACACTTTGAGCACACTTTGAGTACACTTTGAGCACACTTTGAGCACACTTTGAGCACACTTTGAGCACACTTTGAGCACACGACTCAATTTCGAAAAACACAACTTTGAGCACAAAGAACCTTTTCGACACAACTTTTTCGACACAACGTTTCGGTTCACACCTTTGCGTGAGGGTACGTACGTGATTGCGTAAATTGCTCAATTGCTTATTGCTTAATTGCAAACACTTGTTTAAGTGAATCCCACACGCACACACGCACACACGCACACAAGCCGACACACCGAAATTAAATTGAAATTAAACCAAAACTCACTTGCACACTGAAATTGAATTGAAATTAAACCCAAAATCACTGAAAACAAACAAAAAACAAAACAAAAAACAAAACCGAAACTAAAACCAAAACAAAAAAGAAAAAGAAAAGAACTTAACCGAAAGTTCATAAAGAACAAGCACCGACAAGAAGAAAAGTTCAACAGGCGCACAAAAAAGAACACAAAGAAAAAGAGAGGTCAAAACCGCAAGACTACACGCCGATTCATCAACAAAGAAGTTAAAGTTCGTAGAAAAGAAGCACACTGGACAATCCTTTGGACATAGATCCTGATTTACAACTACCGTTCTATCCAATCAATCAAATGGCGCGTCGAAATCCTACGGTGCACAGAGACATCAAAGAAACCGTCGGCAGCTACACGATGGATAAAGATTTTAACACGTTTGTCGAACACTTTGACCTCGTAGCCAGAGAATATGGACTGCAGAATCCGGAAAAAGCGCAACTGTTACCACCACTGCTGCAAGGGACAGCCAGAGAGATTTATAGCAAGCTTGACGCCGCAACACAGCAGAACTACGCGGCGCTGATCAATCAACTGCGAACGCAATTCAATAGGTGTGGAACAAATCGGTCAGTGCTGCTACACAAGCTACACAATCGGAAAATGCAACCTACTGAATCATTCTTGTCTTTCGTCGACGATATTCGGCAACTGGTGAAGGCATTGAATCAACCGCAAGCACAGCAAGAAGGCGATCAACCCTTAGGGATTGCAGAACAAGCCGCTAGAGAAAGACAACGAAGGATGGACACGGAGCAAAGTCTGATTCTACACGTCATTAATAACAGCAGCGGATCATTGAAAGACAGACTACTGAGAGAAAACATTGACACAGAAGAGGCCCTCATCAGATGTGGAATGCAATGGGAAGCAAGCGCACCGCTAATGACAAACAACAACACGGACATTCAGCAACTATCGCAGCAATTGAACAAATTAATGCAACATCAAATGGCAGCAATGACAGTGCAGCAAGCGCCACCACAAAGAAGAAGATCAACTGTCACGTGCTACTATTGTGGAAAAGCAGGACACTACAGAGCTGAATGCAGAATAAAACGAGACCAAGAAGGACGGCGATACAACAACACACCCAATGGAAATTGGCAATACAGGCCGCCGACACAGCAGCAACAAGGCCAGCAAAGAAATCGAAGATACAACAACAACAAACCAGGCATGAGCCGCAGCAGACAAGTTGACAGATATGTTCCAAAGCAGCCTACGCAAGCACCAAAACGCTACACCAATGTAATTCAAGAAGACGAAACACAGCAGCCAGAAGAGAGCTTCAGCATCAACGCATTGGAAATGGATTTCGGATTAGAAGAAAACGGTCCAGATCCGTATGAAGGCATGATAAATATGATTGAAGAAGTAGCACCAACAAGTCAATCTGCAAAACCAAACACTGGAGCGAAGGAATCAGGTTACAACACAACAGGCGCGCACAATAGACCACGATGTTTCTACTGCAGCAAAGTTGGACACGTCATCAAAAATTGCCGAATAAAGAAAAGAAATGACAACTTGCAGCACAGCAAAAATCGCTACTTGATGAAGGAAAGGAAAGTTGACCAACACCACCAGAGCCGATCCAACAAAGAAGCAGAAAAATACTACTGGCAAAGACAGGCAAAGAAATCGCGCAAGGCAAGCCAACAATGGGCTTCGGACAGCAATGAACAAATGAAATTTGATACCACCAGCCACGCAACCGCCACAACATGCGACAATGAGGAAAGGCGCAGCCAACAACACAGAGAGGAATGGAGAGAGAGGAAAGAAGGCGCAGCGAATGAACAGCCGCCAAGGGACGAAAGGAAGAAAATGGCAGGCAGCCTCACATGGAAAATGAAAGCCCTCATCTGGCTAGTACTACTCGGACTACTGACAGTAGTAAGCGCAACAAAGGATCAGCTAAAACCAATGATTTGTCCAACTGACGCTCACATTCAGCCGATGATCTACAAGATTCCAACGGATGTCAAATGCAGCTACTTCAAATCCAACCAAACAAAGCCGGTACCGATAACAATACAGCTGTACAAGGCAAATATCAAGAAGCATCGACAGACAGGCATTGTTTGTTTCCGCGACAGACACGAAGTGGAAAAACTATGGCTAATGCAATGGAATCGTATACGATTTTGGTCGCACGCAACTCCAGTCACGAAAAAGGAATGTCTACTGTGGAATCAAACACTATACTCCAAGGATGGACAACTGCATCCAGACGCTAAGGTTGGCGACGCACAACTATATCGAACAACGAACTCAGCCAACGGACCGTACATTCACAAAGCTGGATATAAGCGGATATATCATGCTACAAACAGCTACCTGATTCGAAATGTTCCGTTTGTACACAATCCGTTTGAGCAAATGGAATCACTACAGCTACCACTACAAGACTGCCAATATGGAAAAGGGTACTGCGCATCAAAGAAGCTGAACAACGAAGAAATGGACAACTTGCCGCTAGCACCGACGTATCATCAAGACTACAGATGGCAAATTGAGCATCGGACTGACTCAAGATACGTCACGTACCGAACAAGGCAATACTTTCTTGCTTGGGAAGTGCAACAAGATGGCGACTGCAAGTATCAAAGCTACCACACGATGAAAGGCAACTTGCTATCCAACACCTTTGTATCAAATACTGGCGATTTGGCACTGACATTCGAAAAGAAACCAAAGGAAATAAGACTGCAATGTAAAGACACGAACACGACGCTGTACATCTCCGAACAAGAAGTTCCGATCAAAGTTGCGGACAAGGACAAAGACACCTTCCTACAAATAATCAACGGCACATTCAAGGTCAACGAACGAAAGAAAAGAGACTTGGATAGACCATCGCTGGTATCCAATCGACTACTCGCAGCAAAACTGACAGCATTGGATCATAACCTGCACCAGCAGTTAAACTACTTGCACCGATCACTTGTGCAACTGACATGTCGCATGCACGAGACCAGCCTTAACTACGCCAGGCAGAACTACTACGTGAATCCAACAATGACGTTTCGGAAGATCACTGGATTAACGGACGTTCTAGCAATTCCGGTGCTAGGACACTTGCTGATCTACAAGTGCACTCCAATCCAGCACTACAACATTCTACCGTCAAATACGTCGACCACTTGCTACGACAAGCCAAGGATTGAAGCATTTCACGGTGGAAAAAGGATTCAAGGATTTTTGGACACAGTGCAAAACATCATCGTCGGCACAGCAATTCCAAGACCATGCATCAACACGGCAAACTACTTCAACTTGGAAGGTTCGCTACACATCATAGGAGCTTCGGGTAACGCTACTAACGTCACAAAGCCGGAAGTCATCATCGATGAGAACTATGACGTCACGGATCTACAGCTAAGGTTCAACAGAACACAATACACGCCGTTCGCGGACATCAAGCTAGATGAAATAACACCAGGATGGACAATCAACGATTTCCTACAAGCATTCATCAACCAGCGGAACTTGTTCAACGAACTGTTCGTACGAAGGGAGAAGAAAGAATCGTCAACAGAGCTACCCATCGTAATGACAGTTGACCAAGCGATACAATCGTTTTGGACAAACAGCTTCCTGGATCTTATCAATGGAAAAGGATCCCTTTATCAAGGATTCATCTTCTACAGCGCCTGCGTCGTATGGATGGTCGTTATCATCTTCATCATCAGCCTAATAGTACGCTGTTTCCACAAGTTGCTACCGCACAGGAAGAGCATTAATGCTATCCTAGGACAAAATACAGCAAAGACTGAAGAAGAAGACAACAGCACGCCAGCACAGCAACAAGAAGCGACAAATAGCCGATTATATCCGACAATTCAGCCGACACCGACAGCACCTCCGCAGATGCCATACTATCCGACAGGACAGCAAGAGCCGACGTGGCCTCAAAACTACGTCTGCACACTAAATGCCAAGCTAGGCAAAGCAATGGCACAGGTACTGATAAACAATGTACCATGCAGAGCACTTTTGGACTCAGGCAGCTCCATCACCGTGATCTCAAAGAAACTATGCAACCAACTGAAACTGGCAATGAGACCAACGACAATAGCCGTCGCAGGAGCCGGAGGACATTCACTCAACATTCTTGGAAAGACCGACATTGACCTGAGGATCGCGAATAAGAGCCTAACAGTACCAACCTATGTGCTTGGCGACACACTACCTAACCAGGATGTCATCATTGGAATTGACACCTTCAAGCAACTACGGCTACCGCTGACATTCGACTTCCACAAGCAGACCTTCAAGATCGACACGGTTGAGCAACCACTGGTGAACCAGATTGCGTTTTTGCCTAAAGTGAGCTTAACGCATGACGTCATCATACAGCCGGAAAGTTCATGCTGGATAAAAGCAACGATCAATGGAAATCAACAGCTGGAAGAAGCCATGATCTTCGATCCACAGAAGAAGCTACTTAACCGATTCGAGATTATGATTCCGACAGCACTAGTAATGGTTGGAGCCGATCGACAAGTACCAGTCCAAGTGTTCAACCCGAACAGGCAACCAGTACACCTACGACCGAAGACTTGCCTGGGACACCTGAACACACAAGCATCGGTCATGCTAATTCAGCAAACAACACCAAAGCTAACGAAGGAGCAATTTCAACAACAAATCAACTTGGATGACAGCCCTATAACGACAGAACAAAAAGAAAAAGTCCGAGCTCTACTATGGAAATACAACGAAGCCTTTTGTCATCACAGCTACGACATCGGACTCGCCAAGGACATAAAACAGACTATCAAACTATTGCCGCACACAGAACCAATTCAATGCAAGGCCTACCCGATCGCTAAACACTTGCAGAAGTCTTTCGACGAAACAATTGAGAACATGCTAAAGCACGGCATCATCAGCAAAGCGATCTCAGCTTATTCGTCACCATGTCTACTAGTTCAGAAGAAAGACACCAACGAGAAGCGTTTAGTCTGCGATTTTCGACTACTCAATAAGTACATCCCAACGGATCAACAGAGCCTACCAAAGATTTCGGAGTTACTCGCTCGACTAAACACGGCACGACTATTCACGGTATTCGACTTACGACATGGATTTTGGCAAATTGAGATCGAGAAGGAGTCACGACAGTACACAGCCTTCAAGACCTACAATGGACAAGTCTACGAGTACAACCGCTCCCCAATGGGTTTGAGCAACAGCCCTGCAACGATGAGCAGACTCACCGCATACATGCTAGCTGGATGCACTAATCTGCTACACTACGTGGACGATATTCTCGCCTTTGGAGAAGATTTCGACAAACTCTACGCCGCTACAGAACAAGCATTGTTCCTCATCCGAAGACAAGGACTCAAGCTACAGCTGACCAAGTGTAAGTTCTTTAGAGACAATGTTCGCTACTTAGGACATCAAGTAACAGCAAATGGTATTTCGCCGGATCCAGACAACGTTGAAAAGGTAAAAAAGTTTCCAGTTCCGACAAGCATCACGAAGGTACAATCCTTCCTCGGATTGGCACAATACTTTCGAAAGTTCTTGCCCAACTTCGCCAAAACTGCACAGCCGCTATACGATTTGATCAAACAACCAAAATGGAAACAAGAAAATTGGAAGCAAGAACAGCAAGAGGCATTCGACAAGATCAAGCAGCAGCTCACTACGAACGCACTACTGCAACATCCTGACTTCGACAAACCATTCATTATCGAGACAGACGCATCAGGAACAGGACTTGGAGCTGTTCTTCTACAAGAAACTGCCGACAAGAGAGAACGGCCAATAGCTTACATCAGCAGAGCATTAAGACCCAACGAGACAAAATGGTCAGCGACAGAACGAGAGCTACTAGGAGTACTGTTTGCAATGCAACAGTTCCATTACTACATCTATGGTTCGCCACTACAAACAATCGTTCGAACGGACCATGCACCGCTAACCTACGTTGTAACCACCAAAGGACAGACCAACAACAGACTCATCAGAATGACGTTGAAACTACAGGACTACAACTTCAAACTGGTGTACAAGACAGGCGTCTCAAACAAGGCAGCAGATGCACTATCACGCATGTACGAAGTCAACGCAATACATCCGATACCGTCAATTAAAGAGCTAACGGAAGAAACGGAGAAAAGACAACTTCTGCAGCGCAGTATTGGACGAGCACTGAAAGGACGAAGAAGAAGCTGACCACAGCGGAGAAGGAAGTTTCTACAAAAGATACAAGCATCAGCTAACAATGAAACGATCAACATTGTATTGGAACAACGGCAACACATGCACGGATCTACATACCATTCAGCTTTAGGAAAGGCAATCTTAAATGAACTACACGACAATCCACTAGCCTGGACATCTATCAGCGGAGAAAACGAATTGCAGCGGATCGAACAATACTACTTTTGGCCATCACTACACAACGACGTCAAACAATATTGCCGAGAGTGTCACTCATGCGCAGCTACGAAAACAGGCAGACGGCAAAAGCCTCAGCTACAATCAGTACCGAAGACAGGAACAATGGACTGTCTCAGCATTGACATCACCGGACCAATGCCACCGAGTTGTCTGAATGGCATCGCCTACACCTACGTACTGTCAGCACTCGACGTTTTTTCGAAGTTTGCAATTGTTGTACCATTGCCAGACATCACAGCACAGACAGTGGCAATGGCCTTCTTCAACGACATCATCTGCAAGTTTGGAACGCCAAAGACGTTAACATCGGACAATGGATCGCAATTTACGTCGCAGCTATTTCAACAAGTCGTCAAGATTCTCGACATTCAACAGATTTTTACATCGACGTACAATCCAAAAGCGTCTTTGGTCGAACGCTTTCACCGTAACCTGCACGAGATGCTAACGCACTTCTCACATCAGCAGCCGGAGGATTGGATAATATTTCTACAATCAGTAACAATGGCCTATAACAGTGCCATTCACAGATCAACGGACAATACGCCATTCTTTCTGATGTACGGACGTGACTTCGTCCCACCGAATTTGCTAACGCAGCAACTGCTACCATCACAATACGTAGAGACACCGACAACGGTACAAAAGTTCGTCACACAGCTACACCTGGCATGGAAAATTGCGAAGCACAATTTGGATCGACAAGCAGCACTCAACATGGAGAACAACCGAGCTGAATCAACGCTACAAGTAGGAGACGTGGTCTACTTACACTATCCACCGCAACAGACGCATAAGCACGCACAAAAATACAAAGGACCATACAGAGTCGTCACGCTCGTGTCACCAACGACTGCCCGACTAGCAAACATGCAGGATCCGCATCAGAATCAATTCTACGTGCACATCCATCGGCTCAAGCGCATTCGAGCAGATTCAACGTTTCTGCCAACATTAAACAACGCCGATCACACCAAGGCTACAAATCGACACGTCGCAACTCAGCACGCAGAGACACAGACCGGGACAGAAGGCAGCCGGCACGAGTACAACTTAAGACCGCGTTAAATCAAAAGTTGAAACCCGTGTAGGCCTCGGGTAGAGAATAAGGCTACAGCTTGCGCTGAGCTTGTCGTAAGAGGCGACTAATCAGTGGCACAGATTGAGAAGTTGAACCCCGTAAGGCCTCGGGAGAGAATAAGGCTAAAGCTGGCACTGAGCTTGTCGTAGAAGACGACTAAACAGTGGCACACAATTGAACGTTGACATTGAACAGTAGCCAGAGACGTTAGGGCTACAAACACTAATGCGTGACACTGACAATGCTTATGTACAAACTGACTCTACGGTAAACTTGCTAAACATAGCAGAACAGAACTGACGTTATCTTAACCACCCCCTTTATTTTCTTTTCTCATGTAACAGTGACCCGGCAGAGTTGAAGGTTTTCACGAATTTCATCGGACAACAGCCGGTAACTGACTATGGGCAGTGTATTTTCGAAGCCCGCTGTACAACGCATGCTTTATGAATGTCCTGTATGTCTGACGGATGATCTTACTAACCAACCACCCAGTATTTGTATTAATCGGCACAGAGTCTGTGGTGAATGCCTAAGCAGGGCACACTACATTAATCCTTGGGAGAATTGCCCGCTCTGTCGCCAGACTCTCACTCAATGTATAGTGTGTAATTCTTGGCGCACATTTCAATACTGTGCGAATAACCATTATATTTGCATGCATTGCTTGAAACAATTTGCTAAACGCGGCATTGACTGTTGCCCTATCTGTAAGGAATTGCCTATCGAAAAAGTGCATAAACGTTTGTGGCATCGCATGCAGCCTAACAAAAAAATGTGTTTAACTGTCGATACAGTACATCAATTTTCGTCTACTAGAATTACTCAACTGCTTCAATACTACCCCCTGCCGCGTATTGCACGAACCGGCGGACGAAATTTACTCCTGTATGCGCACCTTAACGCTGCTTGGCTGCGGCACGCCACTGAGGCGTACATCGAGGTCCATCTACGCGACTTTGCGCGACGGCACGGCCTGGCACATTTAGACATCTACTACCGCACGCTGCCTGTACTAATGATGCGACGGTCTGACTTCAGCTGGATCATTCCGTCGGAACCGGACAATCCGTACAACGATTCACAGGCGACCTCCTTACCGACATTGTAGACATGAACAACGACGAGTCGTGCCCCGTGTGCCGCGAACCTACCGTGGCCGTCGAAGTAGCCACGTGCGCATGGGGCCACATGGTCTGCAGACAGTGCGCTGAGCAGGGCGAGGCTTACGGCAGCATGGCCCGCTGCCCTATCTGCCGTGGGCCGCGAGTCGCCTGTGTGGTGTGCGGACGACACCCCACGCGGCTCGTATGCCCGCTCAGGCACTGGACGTGTACCGAGTGCCTGCAGGCCATGGCGCGGCGGAACTATCAGCGCTGTCCGGATTGTCTAAATTCAGTTCCGCCGCGGACTCGCGATGAGATGTCGACTGTTCCGATCGACGCCACCCTCCTAGTCGACCGCCCGGAGGATATCGACGTTGAACAACTGGCTCGGGCGGTGCGTACGTGGCCGGTGCCGCGCCGGTGCGAGGGGGCCATGCGAGCACTTCTGGAAATGGCCTCTCGACTGGCGACGCGGTACCCGGCGTGGGATGGCGTCGACTTTTACCTGCAGCTGTGCCAAGATACGGAACACCAAGACTTCGTGCCGCTGCAGCACCTCTTCTGGCCCATCGCCACGTTAATCGTGAAGCGCAACCACGGCTACCGTGCTGCGCTTCACTGGACGTTTAGCGACTGGGACAGGGAGGGGGCTGCACCGTGATACGCACCAGACTGTTGACGATATATATTAAATGGTGTAAGTTTTGACATTGAACATTGATGAATTTTGAAAATGTTTGATAACAGTGACCCTCTTTTGCTCAAACGCTGCTCAGGACTATATGTATATGTGTTAAAATTTTTGTAGATAATCAAGGAATCTGTTTTTTATCATACACTTGCTCAAAATTGCACAGACAGACTCTATACCTATATTTTTTTTCCTTTTCTGTATATAATCGACCTCAAGAAGTACGCTCGTACGGTATTTTGGAACGCACTCTACAATACATATTTTTCTGCACCCCTTTACAATTTCGGGACGAAATTTTCGTAAAAAAGGGAGAATTTGTAGAGTGCAGTGTTTGATATAAATTATTTAACAAGTCATGCGCTAACTACCCTACTCGCTTAAGTAGTGTTATTAGAACTTGCAAACAAAAAAACCTTAGAAGTACAACATGCGATCACCTACTATAAAAAGCACGCTCATCAATCAAAGATCATGTGACTACTATAAATAGTAACCAATCAATTTTACTGTCAAAATCAACCCCCAAACACACCAATCATGTAACCCACACTCAATCAAAAGGTCACGGAAGCGGTAATCAATCTTTTTGTGCTTCCGTTAGTTTAGTTGTAAAAATCTCTATCCTTTCAAAGTTGTCAAGCGTTGACCCAGACTTTGACAGAATTTTGTCAGCTGTACATTGAACGCACTCATCGAACCCGAGAGGGTCCGATTCCCTATAAATACACGAGCTCCGGAGAGCCAAAAATCAGACTCTCCCGGCCGGAGAAAAGGTCTCTGAACTTCACAGAGAAGACAACTGAGAGGAAGACGTTCAGGACGGATTTGAACATCCGGGTCTTGTGGTAAGAGTTCCTTATTTCTATTCGTGAATCTCTAATTAATTATTAATTAGAAGCTTATATTGAAGTTAGTTGATCCCTCTCCTAGTAAGCGTCAAGTTACGACTTACCTTGATCACAGACGTGTGATCACATTTATATTTTGATTCAGTTAGAATCGGTGAAGCGCCAGACTCGTGGTAACTCCAACCAGGGCTGGTAAGAAGGAACAGCACCACCACAAGGGTTATTGGTCGACCGGAACTACGCGACATACTCGTAATTGTATCTAGATACTTTGATTCTATTGGTTCGTCGCGGATTGTATTCGAAAGCAGAGAATAAATCTAATTCTCCTGCTGTTTGATCCAGATATCTGAAGGGCAACCGAAGCCACAAGACAGCAGCTACAGACAGCACTCGAGTCCTATTGTCAGAGAATCCAAAGCAACAAGCAGAGAACCCCGCGGAAGTCAAGAGCGAATCCAGAGCAACAAACAGGGAACCCCGCGGAAGTCGAGAGCAACTCGAGAGACTACAATTAAAGAAGGTAAGATCTACATTTGTTGAACGCGCGCAAGTTACTGGGGCACCCAGCAGTTGCTGGAAGTGATAAATTCCTGAAGGCAGTAAGGAACTTATCATGATCGGAGTAAACAGAGCAGTGCTATGATTAACGTGGGCACAGGAGTACACTGATCGGAGTAAACAGAGCAGTGCTATGATTAACGTGGGCACAGGAGTACACTGATTGGAGTAAACCGAGCAGTGCTATGATTAACGTGGGCACAGGAGTACACTGATTGGAGTAAACAGACCATTGCTATGATTGGCGTGATTGGGAAAGTTCTACAATTAGAGTTTATGGAGTCTATAGGGATTTTTTTAATGTGTTCTTAAGGATATTGCATTGGATTTATAGAAATTAGATGTATCTTTCTCTTTCAGATCTAGTCTTTAATGCTGCGCTTATCACGTTGGCTTTGCTTCAACCCGTTTGCGCTTGCTGAAGCAGCACTGAATGCAGTTATGCAACAGTTCCACCAGCTCTAGAATAGTCAGCAGCGAACAGCCAAGAAACAATCCCAGTAGGCCGCCAGTCTCGGCGAACAAATTATTGAAAGTGTAGGCCAGCGTGACTCGAAGCTTGTTGCAGTGAGAAGTTGACGCGTTAGTAAAGATATTTGAAGTATTGAACTAGCTAGTTCTTTTTTAAAGGACCAAATAAAGGTAGAAATGAGTGAAGCATTTTCATCAAAGAAAGTCAAACAATTTGGATTGGTTGCTAGGGGGATGAAGGAAAAGGAGTGAAGTGGTTGCAACAGGGATAGAGTAATGGAGTGGGGCGGTTGCAACAGGGATAGAGTAATGGAGTGGGGCGGTTGCAACAGGGATAGAGTAATGGAGTGGGGCGGTTGCAACAGGGATAGAGTAAAGGAGTGGGGCGGTTGCAACAGGGATAGAGTAAAGGAGTGGGGCGGTTGAAACAGGGATAGAGTAAAGGAGTGGGGCGGTTGCAACAGGGATAGAGTAAAGGAGTGGGGCGGTTGCAACTTAGGCATGGGGACATACCAGCTGTGTTTGGAGTGCTTATGTTTTAGCAACTAGAGTTTAGCTAAATTACTCACTTCACCTACCTGATCGCTCTTTGAGTTCAGACTGCTCATCCTTATCAACGCCAGCTGACTGCTCAACATGCCAGCCAGCGATTCAAGCTGTTGTGCGCTGGCGTTGGCGCCCAATGCGTCTCTTCTAGCGTAGTAGATCCGGTAGAAGGGCTTGTCGGCCAGGTCGCCAATACGCGAACGCACAAAGTCCATCAGAATGTCGGCGAACGCAGCGACTGGCCAGTCAGAGACGGACCAGTCCACCTGTGATTTGTGATTGTAAGACGCGTTAATTCACTGCCACTGAATACAGGGCATGTAAATGCGTGTGAGCTGGCTGGATCATATTGCCTTATCAATGACTGGATCGAGGGAAAGCCATAATTAAGTTAAATCTGCCGGAAGGCTGTTGGAACCTTGCCGCTCGAAGCGACATCGTCCCTCAACCAGCGACTGGGCATGACTGTCCATTGCGCAGACTCCTGAAGCGCGTTCAGTCACACTAAATACAGTAAGAAATCTCAACCTACAAAGCGGGGTCGAACCTGGACCAGTGGCACAGAAGGCAGACGCGCTAGACCGCAGAGCCACTCGCCCGCCCCCTGAGGGAAAGCCATGAGGGATACACGACCGACTGGACTAGGACTGGAGCTTAATCAACGGAATTAGAACTGAAGGTAATTGATCTCCATGATGAAAATTTAAGGCCTAGACGATTCATTTTGTGACTTAGGAAGTCACATTGTGACTTCGTAATAATAATAATAATAACAGACGCTGACAGGTAAACCTGTAGCGCGGGTGCTGATGCAGGTGAAGACTGCACACCCGTTGCACCTGAAACACTCTCGGGCATGGTAGGCACCCCACTGCCAGCTCCATTTTTTATTTTGAACCTGCCTGGCGAACAGTGAATCTTCACTCACAAAGCCGCACAGTGACAGGATAAGATGGGCCTGCTTCAGGATCAGTTATTACCCAGCATATGCTGGTACCCAATCACAGCTGGGTGGACTGAAGCAATGTCTCCTGGGGGCCGGGACTTGAACCCACGACCTTTCGGTCATAAGTCCGGCGCCCTAGCCACTAGGCTACAACTCCCTCAAGTTTTGTGACTTGATTATTGCTAACAAACAGAAACGCCCAATCATTTTACCTGATAATTTAGACTTGTACACGGAGACTTCGTCGCGCATGCATCTGAGGCCTGAGCCTCGATAGCTTTCAATAGGTCCTGATTGGCAAGCTTCTTGTGGACCATTTCAATTAGCTGGTGGTCGGTGAGGCCCGTGGCATTGTAACAACTCCGAAGGTGCCGAAAAGCGGCCGGCAGAGGTACCGGCTTGTTGGAACAGTTTAGAGTTTGCTGCATCCGACGTGCCAATTCTGGATAGTGGAGTACAAGGAGATCGTGTTAGCTGAAAACTTTCTACTTGCTACGCCCATTCAGTAGTACCATAAGAATATTTAAAACATTTTCAACGTATCTATTTTAATGCAACCACGCAGCACTCACCTGTGTAGTAGCAGAACGCCAATGAGTAATTATAGTGATACAGTGAATTATCGTACGGATTGACTAACTGCACCGGAGCCAGCTTTGAACTTGGCACGCACTGGCCGGCAAACTGACTCTCCTCGTACGTCACCTGCTGCATGGAGATCTTCATATCGGTCATGGTACCCGATCGGATGAGCAACGAGGTGGACCAGGGCGTCGGATAGGTGCCTGGCTCAACCAGGAATAATCGGAGACCGCTCTCAACAAAAACGTTCCAACCGATCTCCAGATTCCACTCGGCAGGATAGGCTTTGTGCCTTCTGCCAAGGACGTTCAGTGGAATGTACACCTGGTTGGAGTCGACCGTGTAGCTGAGCAGCTGGGTGTCCACGGTGAGAGCCAGACGGAGGTAAGCGTCCGGTTGACGGAGCCGATCAGCATCCGCCTGCGTGAGGTTGAGCCAGGCGCAACGCAGGAACGCAGGATGATAGAAGCTGGATTGCGGCACCCGACCGCTCTGGTTGTCGCTAATCGCGCTTTTCAAGTCGCCCTCGATAGAGGCGAAAGCGATGATCTGACTGAGGCTATGACCCAGCAGGTCGGCCGCCAGATGAAACGGCAACGAATTGACGGCGTATTTCAGCAGATCGACGGGCGTCAGGTTGGTGACGTTGTTCAGCGTTGCCAGGGTCGGCGCCAGCTGGCGGCGCAGCGCGTCGGCCTGGTCAGGCGACAAGCTAATTGACCGGCTGCCCGACACCGGGTTGCTGCCGCAGACGTACAGATCCGGGAATCGGAACGGAAGCTCGAATGCGTACAGAGCGGTGTCCCTGGAGGCGCTGATTAACTTGGCCACGGCTTGGCTGAACATGATGCCGAACCAGACTAGCAGACCTAGGAAGCTGGTTAGCCACATCAGTTTTAAGTAGACTGGACGATCCGTATTGGAGATTCTGGCCACACCGTGGGCGGTAGTTTCCGAGATGAAGGCCCGAACCACGGCTGATAGGGACTGGGGCATGGCGTCGTCTGTCACAGGTTTTCCGAAAAACCACCTATCACTAGTTGGCTTCTAGTGCCGTGTCTCAGAGTTTAAGAACATTTTCAGCTAGTGAAACCACTTTTCCAGGCTTGTTTGCATTCAATCCGGTTTTTTTCAGCTAAAGAATTTAAGAAGCTTCAAGAATTCTAGTTGCTGGGTGAGTAAACAGCAGGTGTGTATGCAGTTAGTTGGTGCGTTGACAATTATTTAAACAAAAACTTTCTCAACGCCGAGACACCAAACAGTAAAAATCAATATTTTAAGCGTGGATACTAAGGTTTCCATATTAAAGAAAATCTGTAACCCGGAGAGCAGCCCTGAACGAATGTAAAAAGCTCGGTGCATCTACTTGTAGAACTTATCGGCCCACCCTAAAGTACTTAACTAACACAATAGTGAAACTTCTATTACCAATAAATGCGTTTGACATCCAATTTTTTAACACTGTTACTAAAATATAGTTGAAACAAATCTACACCAAAAATTGCAGTCAAATTTCAAAATTAAGGCTCAACAAGCAGCCTTATTCACTTATTTATCATTCTGGATACAAGACCTTTAAACCATTCCTGAATTATGGATTTTAACACACAAAAATTTTGTGTTCTGAAAGGTAAATTAAATTACGAAACGTTGCTGGCGACAGCCTTAATGGCACTGTAGATCTCTCTGCCGCTGTATGGGATAACACTCGGCTCGGGTGCGAATCCATTGATCCCGCTGCCAGATCCCGGACGCAGCTCCAACGTGTAGGAGTGCTTCACTGCCAGTTTAGCCTTCACCCAATCGCTGCTGCAGCCAGTGAGCACGTCTGAAATATTGGTTTTTGCGAGCAATCTTAGCCAAGGAGCAAGCAAACTCATCCATCCCATAGATTTCAATACGACGAAGGAGGTGGTTTGAACCATAGACTATCACTTTTTTCAACCAAACTCATCCAACGGGCGAGCAATCTCAGCCATAGCTTGTTTATTAAGCGAAAAAAATTAATTGGTTCGTACATGTATATAAGAGACTTTATGTAGAGCAGCACAGCAGAACACAGGAAATTGACTAACGGAACAAACAAATGACTCACTAAATAAGCACTGGTTGCATATGATGCACGGTGTCAATTTGTCAGCTAGTCTCATTAGACAAAGGGCTGCTGCTGGATGCACTGAGCATAATTTCTGCCGCAATGAATTCCCAGCGAGCCACCTTCAGTGGTGTCACCGTGTCCAAGGCAATGCGGCCAAGTCGCTCCAACAGAATACAGCGCCACTCGGTACGGTTCATTCCATCCGGAATTCCACCAGCTTCCTCTTCCACCAGGGCAGGATTGACCAGCTGCCGTCTGATGTCAGCCTTCACCGCGCTATGCGCCATTTCGCATGGGTTTAGGAACGGCGAATAGGCAGGAAGCAGCTGCAGTGAAATCCTCGGCTGATGATTCTGTGGCACGATGACTCCACGGTGAAATGTCGGCCCGTCACAGACAATGACAATTCTCTCATTGTTAACCTGGCCTTGGACTTGCTCCACTAGCTCGTTTACAAACTGTTGAAACCGCGGCCGCGTTTGGCCTCCTCGGAAGATCTCACTCTTGACCAAACCCAGCGCAGAGGAGACAGCAAGGCAAATGGTCAAATTCCGGTCCTCTCTGAGTGGTTGCAGATGCGACGCACAGGCTGACCTCTGATTGCTCGGCCTTGTGACCTTCGGCTCCACAAGTTATATCCAGTCTCATCGATGTACACCACCACGGCATCGTGTGGCAGCGTCGTCATCATCTGGGCATAGTCGCGTCGTCGGGCAAGCACTTCATCCGAGTTGGCTTGCATGCGAATGTCCGCGTCCTTAGTCGCAATTTGAATGTGTACAGAGAGCCCTGCAGTGCTCTGTGCACAGTCGTGGTCGACACCACGGGTTTGTTTGGCAGTCTTTCGTGCAGCTGCTGGCACATGGTCTCGAGTGTTGCAAACGGATTGGCATCCACAATGCGAGTCAACTCTTGGCGCATTTCTGCGTCCATCTTGCTTGATTCCTCCCTTATTCCGCCACGTTGATTCCGCAAAAATCAGCCTTGATTGGCAAATCTGTGTGACTTCAGCTAAATACACATGCATAAAAATTAGTAATATAATTATGTAGAGGGTTTTATCAGTACAGAGAATAATTGTGTCTCACACAGTCCAACGTTGACAGGTTGACCAACAGCAAAGCTCGGTCCTCCGGCATTCAAAATGGCTTCTCTGCCGATATTTCCTATGCGCAACTGCAAAATTTGGCGTCTCAGTAAATCATGCCTGCAGTCACACTAAAAACTACTGCTTTTTTAGTAGCGCAAGCTTCACTGACCATCTCAGCATGATCCGGTGGGTTCTCGGAAGTATGTCCTGGCGGCGTCAGCCACAGCTGTCCGTACGTGTGGAAGCTGATGTACATTCCGCGCTGCAGTCTCGCTCCGAGGCCGGTCAAGAACTCGCTTAGAGCTTTGGTCTCCGGCTCGGAGAAGGCGAACGGGCCGTGGTAAGTGTTGCTTCGCGGATTGCCGCTGGTTCCGACGCCGGCGAACATGTAGTCGAAATTGCGGTTGGGATCGGCGCCATAGTAGTAGCCGTAGGGCTTGCGGGTCTTGCGCCAGAACCGCGTCTGCCGATTTTATTTGGTGGGCTTGTTAGTCTACTGACAAGTAACCAGTAGAGAGTAATTTGTTTTAGGCAGCAATAAAATGCGCGCTTTTTGCGTCAATACTTTCTCGGATTTTCCAGGTCGAGAAAGACGAGCTGTTGAGCTTCAAACTCTTTAAGGAGCACAAATTTAAATTCATTATATTGCGCAACTTAAAATACACACAAATTAAATTTTACATAGTGTCCTTACGTTACAGTATCTTGTTAAATTAGATCTCAACCAACTCACAGCAGCAGACAAGAATGTGTAGTCGTATCCGTCCGGGTTGATCACCGGCATCAAGTACCAGTCGTACCGGTTCAGCAACTCCACCACGGCGGCGTCTCCAGCCTTGTAGTCGCTGATCAGCTGCTTGATGATGTAGTTGAGGGTGGCGGGCGCCAGCCACTCCCTGGCGTGGATGGCGGCATCAAGGAACACGGCGGGCTTGCCAGCGGCCCTGTTGTTGCTCAGCTCGAGCACCAGCAGTCGCCGACCTTCGTACGACTGTCCGATGTTGAGGATTCTGGCGATGTCGGAGTTGGCAGCCGCGAGGCCCTCGACCCACGCGTAGATCTGCAAGACAAATTGTTGCATTTGACACCTGTGCGAAGCAAAGGAGACTTTGTCAACTTACCTGGGAAGAATTGGCGAAGTAGGTCGAGGGGTCGTTGCTGAATGTCTTGGCGAGCTGCGAGTTGGCCAACTTTGTCTTCAGCAGCATCCTGGAGATGAAAATAATCGGAGCTTTGAGTAAAGTACTTCTCAACGGCTGAGAATGACTCTCAGACTGACTCACCCGCCCACATCCTCTTGGATGATCTCAAACTTCACTCGCAGATTGTTGAGGAAGTCCTTGAAGTCGGCGACGTGCATTGGTGGCACGACGAGGGTCTCAAGGAATCCTTGGCGGTTCTCCATAACTACCCGGAACTGTCGGAAGAAATTTGACGGAAAATTACTCATACCTAACGTATTTATGACTCAATTAAAACCGAAAGCTTCTGGCTGCTCACTTTATTCTCTTCGGCATATTTTCTTATATTGTCTTCGTCATAGCTGGTCTCCACTGTAAGGTGAAACTCTTGCCAGCTGTAACGGACAATTGAAAGATCAATTGAAGCAGAAAATACAATCGGACTTAGTCAATGCTAAAACATTAGAGTTGCTAGCAGTATACTTACCCAATAAGATCCTCATCAGGGCTTGGAGTTGCGGTGACCAGAAAGATTTGAATCAAACAGAGAAAGAGTCTTATCAACTGCATTTTTGCGACATAAATCGGTAGCTTCAAATTGGTCCTCAAAGCAAACTGGCAGGTTTTATTCTTACTTAAATTGCCTGCCGTTTTACAAGTGTAGGGGAAAACCTAGAGGAATGAAATCCAGCTCAGGCTGTGAACCCGTCAGCTGGAGCGCGTAAATTATAAATTTGTTAAGCAGCCTAGTGGTTGGTAGAAGTAGCTAATTATTGTAATCTGCTGATTTGAGAAAAATAGCTAGATTTTTTATTCTCGAAAAAATCTAGTTCGAACTAAGAAAAATTGGTTGATTTTGCTTGTGAGCTTCTGAGTCTAAAGCGTTCTGTCGCTAATGCCTTATATATTTGCCGGAGCAGGGAAAAGCTGCAGAGTAAATTTGCGTAGGGCATATTGCGCATTGTTGCCACGCCTGCGCAACACTTGAAAATTAAATAAATTAAAAAATGTATGCTTTTTGTTAATATCGGCAGAAAAATAACGTTATTATATGCTGCACCAAAATTCTGAATAGCTAAGATTATTCGTGATTTATTATAAATTGGTTAAATTTGCTGTTCAGAGCTACTTATACTACTTCTAAGGGACCCCGCTTACGAACAAGAAGGAATAGCCTCTAAGATCGGGGGCGAGTGGCTCGGCGGTCTAGCGCGTCTGCCTTGTGTGCCGCTGGTCCAGGTTCGACCCCGCGTTGTAGGTGGGCTATTTCCCCTAGCGCGGTTTCGTGTGCAGGGTCACATTAATTTTGGGCCTTGTGCACGGATTGGTTGGGCTATGGGCCAGTTGTGCTATTTACACCCATGAGGGCAACCCCCCCAAGGCATAGAGAGTGTACATGCCTTGAGTCCTGCGTCCTGATCGCCGCGGTCATGGCGATGTACCGCGAGACGACTGCTGCAGTTTCGACACCGGACGGCCTGTCGGACTTCTTCGAGACATCCTCCAGGGTGCTCCAGGGAGATACGCTGGCGCCGTTCCTGTTTATTCTGGTGCTTGATTTGGTGCTACGGACTGCTCTTCCTACCAACGACGACGGCTTTCTGCTGCGGCGACGCGTGGGTCGACGTCAACCGGAGAGGCGGCTCAGCGTGCTTGGCTACGCCGACGATCTCGCCCTGCTGTCCTCGACCGTCGAGGGAGCCCAACGGCAGCTGGACAGGCTGGTTGCCGTTGAAGCGAGTGTCGGCCTGGTGGTCAACGCGCAGAAGACCGTCGTGCTCTGCGTGCCGAGCAACATCGAGGCTGCAATATCCTGCCGAGGTGCTGACGGCCAGGCGACAGAACTTCCGCGCTGTCAGCAGTTCGTCTACCTCGGCGGTCTGGTCCCTGACGTCCGAGAAGACCTGCGGCGTCGCCGAGGACTTGCATGGGCTGCCTTCCGTTCGATAAGGTCGGTCCTGCAGTCCGAGGCCCTGCCAGATCGCCAGAGGGCGGCGCTGTTTCGGGTGGTGATCGAGACCGTCCTGCTGTACAACGCCGAGACCTGGACGCTGACAGACTCGCTCGAGCAACAAGTCGACGCGGCGCACGCTGGCCTGCTGCGCGCCGCCTTCAAGATCAGCTACGAGCGGGTCTCCAACGCGGCACTTTATCGCCGCGCCGGCCTGGACCGTCCAAGTCAACTTTTGCGCCGACGGCGACTCCAGCTGGCAGGCCACGTCATCCGCGCCGAGTCGTACTGCCCCGAGCCGGTGCAGGAGGTGCTGCTGCTTACGCTGCAGGCGCCCTACCGGCGAGGACAAGCGCGAACTCGGCGTTTCGTCGATTGCCTGCTGGCTGACGCCGGCGCCCCCGATTCTGCCGGCGGCGCGGCCTTTGTTCGCGGCCAGGCCCTGAGGCGCGCCCTGTGACGCTGCTTTCAACATCTTGACAGCGTACTTTGTTGTTGTTGTTGTTATGCCTTGAATTGCCGGTTTGTACACCCTATATGAGCGCGTGACTGGGTGCCGGCTTGTGTCTGTGTCTATGCCTGCATACCGTATTTAGTGTGACTGAACGCGCTTCAGGAGTCAGCGCAATGGACAGTAATACCCCATCGCTGGTTGTGGGACGATGGCGCTTTAAGCGTCAAAGTGCCTACAGCCCTCCTGCAGATTTAGCTTTAGCTTAGCCTCTAAGATCAACAAAGATATCGTGAAAGAAAGCAAAGCTCAAAAACTGGCAGAGAAGATCCACAGGCATCGAAATACATTTGAAAACCTGTTCTTAGAATATTAGAAGCACCGTGTCGAAAATTCACCCAAGCTAAACGATTTTTCCTCTCCGAATAAATCATATGATAACACAGGAAAGCATGGATATGACGATGTTAGCAGCTTACACGTCCAGTATGATAGCATTGCGAAAAAGTTCAATGCTGCTGCGTAAAGGAAAAAAAGTTTCCTACTTTCTCGCATATAAAAAAATATTATCGATAAGTAGAATTATTTACGAGCATAATCTAGGATTTTTTTCTGATTTTTGTTACATTTTTGACTGCCAATATTTTTGAAAATTTGAATGTTTAATATATAAAAAATATATTAAAAGCAGCACAATTTTTGCGCGCGCAACTTAGTAATAATAATAGCAATAATAGTGATAATAATAATAATACTAATTAAAATATATTATAATGTTTATAATATAAGAATAATAGTCATTATTATAGTAATAAAAATATTATAAGTAATAATAATAATGATAATAATTCTATTATTAACAAATATTATCTGTTAAGCAAATTAATTTTTAAAGACTGAGTTTAGGTCAGGAGTTTTTTCAGTTCAGCATAAGCCAACCAATTATTAAATGGCCGTTCTAAATCTGACATCGCCTTTTATTGACAACCAATCAGTTTTAAGGAGAAGTCACGCATTTTTAGATTGAAATTTTCGTTTTAAGCAGTGCCGAAAACAGTTCAAGGAATGGCCTTGACCACCGCCTTGACGGCCCTGTAGATCTCCCTGCCGCTCTTCGGGATCTCGCTGGCACTAGGAGAGAATCCACCCAGACCGCCAAAGTAATAGGGCCGCAGCTCCGGCGTGAAGGAGTACTTGACGCCCAGGCGAAACTTCACCCAATCGTAGCTGCCGCCGGCGGCCTCGTCTGAAAAAAAGTTTTGGCTGATGCTGTGAGGATCTCAGCACAAATTGGTTGCTTAGCAATAATGCCCACATGTATGGTGCCTGTATGTTGAAGTACAGCAGTTTTGTCGCTAAAACATTGTACCTTATACAAAAGTTTCGAAAATGAGGCTTTTAGGCAGAGAAATATTAAATTCCAGTTGCGCTACTTACACAGGCCGACATTGGCAGGCTGGCCCACACGGAACGTCTGTCCACTCTCTGCACTGATTTCGGCTGCGGCAATGTTTCCTATGCGCATCTGACAGAGTAGTTATTGCATTACTGTACTTGATGTCCGATATGACGTAACGGTCACAACAATTCAATAAAGAGACTCACCATCTCAGTGTGATCCGAAGGAAGGGCGCGCGTGTAGCCAGGAGGGGTCAGCCACCACTGTCCGTACGTGTGAAAGCTGATGTACATTCCGCGCTGCAGATTGCTTCGGATGCTGGTCAAATAATTGCTCAGAGACCTGGTCTCGGGCTCAGAGAACGCGCTCGGGCCGTGGTAGATGTCGCTTGCCGGGTTGTTGCTGGTACCGGCTCCGCCGAACATGAAGTCGAAGTTTCGGTTAGGATCGGCACCGTAGGAACTGCCGTAGGGCTTGCGGGTCTTGCGCCAGTACCGGGTCTGCAGTGTTTAGGCAGTCACTGGTATCTCAGTAATTTGATATTCGATGAGCTGAAGAACTCATCAATGGAGTTTTTAGAGGCAACTGCTCAACACCTAAATATTGGATTCTTGCTCATTTTACATTCTCCCATGGGATAATCTGCTTACCGAGCTGGACCGGAAGGTATAGTCGTATCCGTCCGGGTTCACTACCGGTACGAAGTGCCAGTCGAACTTGTCCATGATCTGCCTGACCACGCTGTCTCCGGCCTTGTAGTCGGTGATCAGCTGCTTGACGATGTAGTTGAGGGTGGCGGGTGCCAGCCACTCTCTGGCGTGGATGGCGGCGTCGATGAAGATCACGGGCTTGTTGGAGCCCTTGTTCATGTTCAGCTTGAGCACCACCTGCCTGCGACCTTCGTAGGACGTGCCGATGGTTTGCAGAGTAGCCACGTCGCTGTTCGCTCTCGCTAGACTCTCCAACCAGCTGTAGATCTGGATGAGGAAATTGTGTTTTGATCAAAATTTCTAAATCTTACCTAGATACTCGCACAGCGTAAAGGAACCCACTTCGGGACTCTGGGCGAAGTAAGTCGAAGGATCGCTGTTGAAGGCTCTCGCTTTGAGCTGGTTGTCCAGCCTCGCCCTCAGCAGCATGCTGAAGTCGGATGGTGGTGCACTCAGTCAGCTGCAGCTTGTGATATAACCGTCTAAATCTCAAGAAAATCCCGGCTTACCCGCCGACATCCTTCTCGAGAATCTCGAACTTTACTCGCAGATTGCTGAGGAAGGCGATGAAGCCGAGGACCTCCTTTGGCGGCACGACGACGCTCTCGGCGTAGCCCAGGTGGTTCTCGTTGGCGAGCAGGAACTGCGGGCGAGCGAGGGGGAAATGTCAGTTGGAACTGGGTATAGCAACGCAACGCATGCACTGATTGATCAAATACTTACGTCGCGAGCATTGATGTAATACTGGACACTGGCGGCCGCCTGCGGGTTCTCGATGGTGAGGTGAAACTCGTGCCAGCCGAGCAGCTCCTCGTCCTCCTTGACTGCGGAGACGAGCAGGGCGAGCTGCAGGCAGCCCAGGAAGAGCGCTATCACTAGACGCATGTTACCTTGTTAAATTAGATTTATTTAATTGTTGAATTTAGCTTGTCGAAGGCGCCGTTTTGTTGTTAATATATACTAGCATGCTTTGGAGCCAATTTGACAGGTGTATGATTCTCACCGAGATAAA
This sequence comes from Macrostomum cliftonense, assembly GCA_950096795.1. Lineage (NCBI taxonomy): Eukaryota > Metazoa > Platyhelminthes > Macrostomidae > Macrostomum > Macrostomum cliftonense. Next base: position 455,434 of record CATNEM010000115.1, on the reverse strand, counting down.
TTTCGGACAGAAGAGCTGGGATTCCAATAACTGGGTGGAAATTTACGTGGGGAACTAACCAGAAGCTACAGTATGAGGCAATTAGCGTAGCATGCTTCTCCTCAAGGCGTCAGAAAATATCGGTTGTTCTGGCATAACAAAACTAATATAAAAGCCGTAAACAATATTTTATTGTGTCTTTTCCACTCGAATTGTGGTAAATTCTCAAAAAGTTTCAGTATCATCGGATTTTCTATCGCCATAAATTTTCCGCTTCAAAATGGCAGATTTTTGGCTCTCACAGGAGTTCGCCAGGTTGAGACGATTTGGTGCTCCGTTGGACCAGATAATGGCAACACGCAGCCCATTAAATATGAAAAATTTATCAGAAATTGTCGCACATGCAGTCTAACCGACAAATTTTCGCAATTTAGGTCTTTTCTCGTTTATTTGCCCTTCGATGAGTCCAAGGCGCTGAACCAATGATAACTTCGAATCCGACCTCAGAATCTCGGAAGGCACTATAGCACACAGCTGAAGGTGAGCTGGACAACAGTTTTAGCTGATTATTCTCTTTTATTGCAAACTTCCGAGGGAGAATGTAGGAACGTACACGCATACGAAGGCAGTACTTTGTGCAGTCGCGATGCAAGGGTATCGGAGCAAATATCTCTGAAAAGCTAGAGCTTCTCTGGAGCTTCAATGAGGAAACTGTTAGGGTTTAGACAATTATTTAGCGGGAAAAAGTTCACAAGCCCCCAGTTAGGCGGTCCATGTAAGCCGCACATTTAAAAAAGGTCCATTTAAACTAGGTCTAAAAAACACAAATTTTGCATGGTAAATTTTCATGCGAATTGAAGCCTTTTCCAGCCTATAAAACTTTCAGCTTTTACAAAGCGTCTCGAGCTTTGTTAATTACCGAATTTTCAAGAAGAAACTAGTTGGTCAACAGGTGTCTGTGTGTCTGTCTGTCTGTCTGTCTGTCTGTCTGTCTGTCTGTCTGTCTGTCTGTCTGTCTGTCTGTCTGTCTGTCTGTCTGTCTGTCTGTTTGTCTGTGTGTCTGTCTGTCTTTTTTCTGTCTTTTTCTGTCCTTCTGTCCGTCTGTTTGTCTGTCTGTTATTTAATGTTTGCGCCCTCAGCTAAGTGCAGTTACTGTCCATCAAATGCAGAAGGGCAAGACAAAGATCACATTTAACACACTGGTGATGTACTTAAAGTACATGGCTATTCGATCCAGCCATGCTAGTGGTCTCGACTAGCAGCGAGCCAGCAAGTGAACCAGCGGTCAGTGATCCGTGATCAGATTGAACTGAGGAGCGCCGCGTAGGTATGAATGGAAGCAAGCGCAGATACCCAAACTTGACCTCTGGAGCATGTTTCAACCTTTTCGAGTATCGCCACTCTTCGTCCATCAAGTACCATCTGTTCTGAGTCCCCATCGTCCCGATAAACTTGATCAACGGAGAGTCCAGCAGGGAGCGCTGTATTGAATAATTTTAGTGCTCCGGCTTAGTTGATCTTCTGCTTAAATTGCTGAAAGTTGAAGTTTGTAAACTATCTAAAAGTGGAATCAAACCTATGCTAGGACTGTCGAAACCGGTTTCTGCTCTCTTAAGCGTCTTCAGGCGACCTCACCTAACCACTCGGCTGTCTTCCACCTCTAGCTAGCTTAACAGAACTACAACTTACGCTCACTTTCTGAGTCTTTACTGCAAGTTTGTAGCGCTTTGTACTAACTTTCTACTTGCAGTAGACTATCTCTTATAAAGTTGTGTGGGTCACTCCTGCTCCTTGCTGTGTCCCTCTTTGTCAGTCGGCCAATTGGCTGGGCGAGCTGGCAAGTTGCGGGCTGAAGACGGCAAAGAAATGAATAAACTTAGTTTGCGTTGTCGTTCGTCTTTAAAGGATTTCACCGCCTCGATTTTGTCCTCCGTTGGCTGAACTCCGCAGGCTGACAGCTGAATGTCTTTGCGCCAGCCATGCACCCGATTGTGTCCTCTTCAAACATCAGGATTTGATGAGGATATCCGATTGCATACTTGCTTATACTTCTCGGGTATCACAGGGGATTTATGCTTCTCCTGGCTGCGCTTTCAGCACAAAGACCACTCAGGTGACCCGAAAAGCTGGCCAGTTTACCGAAGATGGCCAGGTCTTGAAAAATGTAAAGCTCTTTGTCGACACCGTCGCCAGGTGCACTGCGAACCTTGACGGCGCGCGACTGATAGGATCGGAGCCGTTGGTCAGGTGTATTCTTGTCACATACATCTTAACGCGTTCGATGCATTTGAATGCATGGGCGTATTCGTGGAGTATCCGGTCGTGTAAGCTCATTGACGGTGTCCTCTAGGGATTTCTCGAATAAGCTTATCGATGGGGCAGCCGAGCCTCCCAAGGTGAGCATCTCGGGCCCCAGTATGATGTTAGTCGGGTCGATGTGGATTTCAACCGAGGGGTGTCGCTCCATCTGGCGAGTTCGTTTATTTAGGCTTCCCTGGCCCTAATCTTGAGCATCGTCTCCGCCAGCAGATGTTGCTGGACTGCAGCAGGTCGAGTCGCATTTTATTTCACCGGAAGTTTGCTAAGATCTTGTCCCTGTTTGGGGAGCTGGCTAAGTTCCTAATCTGATAGGGCCATGCGAGTTTCCATCTGCCGGCAGGTTTCGAACATGCTACTCAGGAGCCAATTTTTTTACTCTAGTCCAGGTGGTCCCTTGGCCGTTTGCCACCGCTTGATTTTGTTGTTTTTAAATAGTGCGGATAAGTTCACACCCGATTAGCACACTAGAAGTTATTGAGCTTCCTTTCTGTCCTTGATTCCACCTGGTGAAAACTAGATCTCAAGTCGGTAGCTAAATGAGTTTCACCACTTAGAAACTGCGTGGGGCCCGCCCTCTGCATCCAATCATTTTAAGACGCTGGTTTTATGCCTTGCGACGCTATTCGATTAAACTATAAAAGAAGATTTAGTGTTGTGCTGGGATTTGCCTTGGCCAAGCCTCGTCCTTAGCCGTGCCTAGGCAAAATAAACGAAACCAGGGAGGCATTATCTTATACACCATAGAATATTCGACCACAAACTAAGTTACATGAAATTTCACAATTAGAGCTCCGGGGAAGTAATGCACGAACGCATTGGAACCGGCGCTCACAAAGGCCTGGGTGCCACTAAGACTCTGTTTCTATGGTACCGCTCAGAACACGAGCAAGGCCGTGAAGCAGAAAGAGCGCTGATGAGAAGAAGGGAACAGCGCAGCTGTCGCTGTTCTTCCTGTCCATTTGGTTGCTGTTGGTCGAAGTCCGTCTTCGCAGCTGCAGCGCTCGTCTTCGCAGCGCGTATGCACTCCATTTTCATACGTCTGAGGTATTATTTGAGCAACTCACTGACAGGTGAAGGATTATCGGACTGGTTGTCCCAGAATTTTGAGCTGAGTCCGACTACGCTCGTATTTTCTATTCGTGGAGCTTCGTGAAAATTGTCGCCAGAGGATTTCTTCGCGAGGCTACGCTGCAAAACTTTGTGGGATAAATTTGGTGACGGCATAACGCTTGCGTATAGAACACTGCAAGGAGGCTGCACAGATACCTTCATCGCGAGTTGGTGCGCATTTTTAATTTGCGGAACCCGCTCAAAAATTCGGCTCAAGTATCCAATCATCCAAACTCATTCAATACTATCATCAGGTGCTCTGGGATGCAGGTCACTGCAGTGATAGCAGCAGTTCTTACTGAACTTCGCACAGCAAGCACACAGCCAGTAAACCAGCGAAACATGCATCAGATTGCATTCTCGTAATCATATTTTTTATCATTAGTACGTAATAATCAACTAATAGGCACTATTTTGTCTTGGGTTAAAGACCACGTCACTTCCCAGTAAAATTGGTCAGGCTCACGAATGGCAACCAAGCATTCCATCAATTTTCATGTTTTCCGGGTAAAATAAAAAATGTTTCATCAAAGTAAAGAACTAGAAGAATGCCAATAAAATGCACCGCAAATGGGCAAAAAGATGCAATTACGCAGTTGCTACGCACGTACTTTTTTATTCAATCACAATTACGCGTACTTTACAAGACAAGGTGGTCCACTCTTATCTTAACAAGCATCCATTAAGATGTTGGTGCTCTCCAAGAAGCAGTTAAGCAGTTCAGGGAATGGCCCTAGCCACCGCCTTGACGGCTCTGTAGATCTCCCTGCCGCTCCTCGGGATTTCACTGGCACTGGGCGAGAATCCTTGAAGCGAGCCATTGTAGAAGGGCCTGAGCTCTGGCGTGAAGGAGTACTTGACTCCCAGTCTGTACTTCACCCAGTCGTAGCTTCCTCCGGCGGCCTCGTCTAAAAAGAGACCAATTGGAATGTCTTAACCTCATGCTTTGTAGGTTTGCATGCGTTAGCCCAACACTAGGTATGCTTTCACTAACTTTGAGCATATCCAACGATCTCTAAGTGGATTGAATGCACAATTTCGACAAACATCTACAGAATTTTACATTAACTTACACAGGCCAACGTTGGCTGGCTGACCAACACGGAAGGTCAGTCCACTCTCGGCACGGATTTCCGCTGCGGCAATATTTCCAATGCGCAACTGACGGCGTTTAAATATTGCGTAATCAGTTGTTGCACTTTATGCTCCGTATGATAAGAGAATGTCCAAGATTCCACAATAAATAAAACTCACCATCTCAGTGTGATCCGAAGGAAGGGCGCGCGTGTAGCCAGGAGGGGTCAGCCACCACTGTCCGTACGTGTGAAAGCTGATGTACATTCCGCGCTGCAGATTGCTTCGGATGTTGGTCAAATAATTGCTCAGAGACCTGGTCTCCGGCTCGGAGAACGCGCTCGGGCCGTGGTAGATGTCGCTTGCCGGGTTGTTGCTGGTACCAGCTCCGCCGAACATGAAGTCAAAGTTTCGGTTAGGATCGGCACCGTAGGAACTGCCGTAGGGCTTGCGGGTCTTGCGCCAGTACCGGGTCTGCAGTGTTTAGGCAGTCACTGGTATCTCAGTAATTTGATATTCGATGAGCTGAAGAACTCATCAATGGAGTTTTTAGAGGCAACTGCTCAACACCTAAATATTGGATTCTTGCTCATTTTACATTCTCCCATGGGATAATCTGCTTACCGAGCTGGACCGGAAGGTATAGTCGTATCCGTCCGGGTTCACTACCGGTACGAAGTGCCAGTCGAACTTGTCCATGATCTGCCTGACCACGCTGTCTCCGGCCTTGTAGTCGGTGATCAGCTGCTTGACGATGTAGTTGAGGGTGGCGGGTGCCAGCCACTCTCTGGCGTGGATGGCGGCGTCGATGAAGATCACGGGCTTGTTGGAGCCCTTGTTCATGTTCAGCTTGAACACCACCTGCCTGCGACCTTCATAGGACGTGCCGATGGTTTGCAGAGTAGCCACGTCGCTGTTCGCTCTCGCTAGACTGTCCAACCAGCTGTAGATCTGGATGAGGAAATTGTGTTTTGATCAAAATTTCTAAATCTTACCTAGATACTCGCACAGCGTAAAGGAACTCACTTCGGGACTCTGGGCGAAGTAAGTCGAAGGATCGCTGTTGAAGGCTCTCGCTTTGAGCTGGTTGTCCAGCCTCGCCCTCAGCAGCATGCTGAAGTCGGATGGTGGTGCACTCAGTAAGCTGCGGCATGTGATATAACCGGTCTAAATCTCAAGAAAATCCCGGCTTACCCGCCGACATCCTTCTCGAGAATCTCGAACTTTACTCGCAGATTGCTGAGGAAGGCGATGAAGCCGAGGACCTCCTTTGGCGGCACGACGACGCTCTCGGCGTAGCCCAGGTGGTTCTCGTTAGCGAGCAGGAACTGCGGGCGAGCGAGGGGGAATCGGCAGTTGGAACTGGGATATAGCAACGCAACGCATGCACTGATTGATCAAATACTTACGTCGTGAGCATTGATGTAATACTGGACACTGGCGGCCGCCTGCGGGTTCTCGATGGTGAGGTGAAACTCGTGCCAGCCGAGCATCTCCTCGTCCTCCTTGACGGCGGAGACGAGCAGGGCGAGCTGCAGGCAGCCCAGGAAGAGCGCTAGGGTGCGCATAGCTATGACTATCAGTTTCAAGGTAATTTTGAACACAGGCTAGTACACACGTATTCGTTGTAATAACTATATACTACGGCAGTTTACAGCTTATGTGACAGATGCTTGATTCTCATAGTTAACGTTAGGGGGCGGAAAAGTTTTTGATTTTCTTAATTTTCTATCGCGGGAACCAGCCATAAGCAGATTTTACAACTAGAAAGCCTTTCGAAGTAATTTTTCGATAATAAAGCGGAATAGTTTACTAGCTAGTTGCTTTTCTATCCAAATTGCATTTTAAAGTGATTAACGAACTCATAATGTGTGGGCCGATGCGCATGTATGCCTTAGTCAGCTAGTACCATATTAGAATTTGCAGTCTTACTGGCTGTCTACTTAGACCTGAAAAGTAGTATATCGCCTTTAGATAAAGATTTTATTAATTATAGCATTCCGTTGTCGTGATATGGATTTTTAAGGCCAATGCTATAAATTATACATGAAATTTAAGCGTGATATATGAGTAGACCATAAAAAAATTTAAAAAATCCAATTGTTAATTCGTTTTTTTTCGAAAATATTTCTCGGCATTCGAGTCCTGAGGAAATCTCGAGGCTCCAGCGAGAGAGAAAAAGCAGAGGGTGCCAAGGTTTTGATTCTATGTTCGGGTTCGGGTTTGGGCTTTGAGAGGGGTAGTTCTTAAGAAGCCCAAAATTGGAAAAACCGAACATCCAAGTCTCTAAGTTTACACCTCTTTACTCCATATCCCTGATCCTGGCACCAGTCCATATGGAACTTGGCGTTCAAAAAGTCCAAGTTGGGAATGCAAAAAACTATTTTACTCAGCATTATTAGATGTTGACTACTATTCCAAGTGGTCTTTGTGAAAAAATTCTCGAGAACTACTTGGTTGTAAATTTTAAACTGCACTAATCATTAGTTGTTAAAAGTAATAAAATCAAACGTTTAGCCGTTAAAATTATAAAATGGTGGAAAACTTTCACCTCAATTAGCTTTTTATAAGGTGAGTTTCTTTCTTATTTTTGTTTTAACTACGCAGCAATTACGGATTAAAAAAGCGGATTTTAATTAAAAAAAATTTTTTTGTGCGCAAAAAATCAAATCCATTTTCTAGTAAAGAGAAGTTAAACAAAAAAATAACAAAATAGGTCAGTAATTTTCGTCCAGGTCCAGCGATCAGCCGCTGGTCTGGGTCAGCTTCATGTTGGACAGGCACAGGCCGCAGGTCTCGCAGCACGGTCCGAGGCAACAGTCGGTGATGCTCTTCGAAAAATGACGCAGGCAGGCCATGTTGATCTCCCAGACTTTGAATGACGGCGTGATGCACCAGATGTGCTGCATAGCAACCCAGGCGAACACGCAGCCCCAGTACAGGGCGATGAAGATGCCGCAGAACAGGGTGCACACCTTGTACAGGCAGTTCTTGCCGCAGTTGAAGCAGTTGTAGGAGTTGCGCCACACGCAGTCCATGCTGTGGATGCCATCTGGCTCGCCGAGGACGTCTTCGAATGTTGTCTTAAAATGTTCAAATATGAGGATAAATGATCTAGATGCCTAGGTAATGTTGAGCGGCACTGTCCAACTTACCGACAGATGGTTGTTAAGCGCATTGGGATCGCGGTTGGTGAGGTCGATCTCAGTCATGTTGGCTGTTGGGCTTGAAGTTTTCTTTTCAGGATTAGCAAGCGACTCGGATCCGCAGGGCAGCGAGAAGAAGACAGAGGAGAGGCTGAGGCGCTTATGAAGGGCTCTTGGGGCAAAGCAGGGGCAGAGCTTTGTCGGGATGGGGAGAGTTGGAAACGGTTGCCATGGACGACCAGGATGAGCTTTTGTCGTCTATTCAACTTGAAATTTGGCCATGGCAACAACTCTGAGCTGTGAATGAAGGAGCTTAGATAGATGATTTAAGTAAGCCAGCCCTCTCTTCAGCATTCAGAAAATCTGAGAGTTGCTTCCGACTGCGATTCAAGACTTCCCCACAATCTCTCTATTGCGAACAGTCCGCTGGTTGCTTAGTAACCAACGGGCCTAGTAACGGACCGGATATGCGGCCTGCCTCTAGCCAGCAACGCTTCAAAGCAATTTGAAGCAGCCTTTACTATAATGTAACAGATCTATGGGTCTCGCTCTTCCATCGCTTTTCTGAATTTTTAAAAAGCTGCTGATTAATGAATTAAGTAATGCTTACATCCGGAATCAAAGTTAGTTTCTGCTAAAAATAAGACTAACAGCTACAGTATGCGCGAAAGCTGACATCAATTTAAAGTTGAAATAATATGCATGTAGAATTATCTCAGCCAGTATCCTACCACCATGTCAGCTGCAATCATCCACGCCCATCTCAGCTGCAATCCACGCCCATCTCAGCTGCAATCCACGCCCATCTCAGCTGCAATCCACGCCCATCTCAGCTGCAATCCACGCCCATCTCAGCTGCAATCCACGCCCATCTCAGCTGCAATCCACGCCCATCTCAGCTGCAATCCACGCCCATCTCAGCTGCAATCCACGCCCATCTCAGCTGCAATCCACGCCCATCTCAGCTGCAATCCACGCCCATCTCAGCTGCAATCCACGCCCATCTCAGCTGCAATCCACGCCCATCTCAGCTGCAATCCACGCCCATCTCAGCTGCAATCCACGCCCATCTCAGCTGCAATCCACGCCCATCTCAGCTGCAATCCACGCCAATCTCAGCTGCAATCCACGCCCATCTCAGCTGCAATCCACGCCCATCTCAGCTGCAATCCACGCCCATCTCAGCTGCAATCCACGCCCATCTCAGCTGCAATCCACGCCCATCTCAGCTGCAATCCACGCCCATCTCAGCTGCAATCCACGCCAATCTCAGCTGCAATCCACGCCCATCTCAGCTACAATCCACGCCCATCTCAGCTACAATACACGCCCATCTCAGCTGCAATCTACAAGGCTCAAAAAATAAACTGCAACTACTGATTAAAATTTACGCAAAAAAATTGTTTAAAAAGTTTTTTAAACAACCTTGTTCCTACTATAAGTAGGCAGAAGCAAGAAAGGCCATTTTCTCTAGAAATTTAATTTTATCAAGCTAATTGCTTGATTTCTTGCAGAAAAAAAACAGCACATGGGTTATACCATTCAATAGAAAAAATTGGCCTTTAGAGTGGTTTCTATATGAATTTCCACTTTAAATGCATCAATTCAGCGTTGTTTATATACGCTCTCGTAACCATGGTTGCGAATTGAGTTCAAGTCTGCGAAGGCAATCAACAAGGAAAAGACTAGGGCGCGATTCTTAGATTGTTATTGTTAAATATCAATTGAAATCTTGGGCCTTATAGCATACGGATGCATGCATTTCATAAGTATCTAAGCCCAGCGTGGAAAAGCAGTGGATGTTTTTCCACGCTGATGTCTTTAGCTTTAGTGATGTCTTTAGCCGCGTAAACACATTTTTTATTGTGTCAATGAAGTACTGCTTTTTGGTTGCCCGGTTTGATCACAGGAAGTTTGCTTGAAGGTGAGGGCAGCAAGATTGCTGGCAGTGCCTTTCACAGTGCCTAGAGACGCACTTGACTTGACTTAGCTGCAGGGAGGTCCCAGAGGGGACGCAGCGGGAAGGCGCAACCGCCCATTCCGCTAACCCCTGGACGACCGACGCGCCGTTATGGACGAATGGTTGGCGTCGCCCAGGGGGGTCCCTCGGTGTCGCCGGCAGCTATGTTGCTCCCTGGAATTGGGAGTTCAGCCCTGCGGGTTGCCCGGAGGAAGCGCATGAGCTGGTTAAAATTTTCGGGTTTGCACGCATCATAGATAGAAGTGTGTGGCCCGAGGAATTTAAGTCTGGCCCGCGTGAAGGCGGGGCAGATGCTGACGAAGTGCTCAGCTGACTCGTCACCCGAGTTGCAGAAGCTGCAGGTGGCGCTAGGAATGCTGCCCTGCAGGTATTGGTGCCTGGAGAAGCAACCATGGCCTGAGAGGGTCATAGTGGCAGCCCGGATGTCCCTCCGCGAAAGCCGGAGGAGGAGGTTCCGGAGCTGGCGAGAGGGCTGTGGAACAGCACCTCTAGATTGCCTGCAAGTGATGCAGTTCGCCCAGAGCGAGTAGTGCTGGGTCTTGACCCACGTTTTGATCCGTGAGTTGATGGCACAGGAGGGGGTCGGGACGAGGGGCTCAGGCCCAATGCAGGATCCAGATGAGCCGGCTTTTGCAAGCGCATCAGCGAGCTCATTTCCCCGGAAACCTTCGTGTCCCGGCACCCACTTAAGAGTGATTTTGTTGGATGAGCCCAACATGTTGAGGTGCTTGACACAGTCCAGGACTGTTGCTGAGCTGACACTGCAGCTGCAGATGGCGTGCAGTGCAGCTTGGCTGTCAGAGTGGAAAATGATGTCCTTGCCAGCAACGCCAGAGGCGAGAAGCTCTGCTGAGCACGAGCTAATAGCTAGGACTTCATTTTGAAAGACACTGGAGCTGGTTCCAGTGTACTGGGCGTGGGTGGCGATGACCCGCCCATTGAGAATAATGCAGACACCGAAACCGGTGTTAGCTGACTGCTTGGAACCGTCAGTATAACAGTGGATCTCTCCAGGGTTCCAATTGTCACTAATGGAGTCACGCGAGTCGATGGCTACCGAGTAGCGTTGTCTCACGTTGAGCGTTGAAGCGATGCTGTCCGTGAGGACTTGGTAAGCTTCGCATTCACTGAGGATGTTGAGGCCTAGAGACGCACATTTTGAGCCTTATTTGCGGCAAGTCAGTCTCCGACATATCTATCTATTCATTTTCAGTTTAAAAATTTCCATTTTTTAATTGCTTTCCAAAAATTCTATTACCAGTTGTAGGTCCCCGAAAAATTAGGCCTAAAAGATTGTAGGCTCAGACAGACAGACAGACAGACAGACAGACAGACAGACAGACAGATAGACAGACAGACAGACAGACAGACAGACAGACAGACAGACAGACAGACAGACAGACAGACAGACAGACAGACAGACAGACAGACAGATAGACAGACAGACAGACAGACAGACAGACAGACAGACAGACAGACAGACAGACAGACAGACAGACAGACAGACAGACAGACAGACAGACAGACAGACAGACAGACAGACAGACAGACAGACAGACAGACAGACAGACAGACAGACAGACAGACAGACAGACAGACAGACAGACAGACAGACAGACAGACAGACAGACAGACAGACAGACAGACAGACAGACAGACAGACAGACAGACAGACAGACACAAAGAAAGATATGAATTGGAGCATTTCATTGAAACGCTAATCAATTTTCCGATAGTAATAATATATGAGCAAAGCTGCCACAAATGAGGTGAGAAAAACAGCTTTAGCTCCAAAACCAGTCGAACAGCATTTTTTGCATTCAGCTCCCTTGCATGCAGCAGCTGCGCCCGCAAATAGCTGGCACAGATACAATAGCCAAGCAAACAGAGTGTCTCCAATACCAGGCATAATATATAATACTGCAACGCAACAATGAGCAACAATTGTGAAAGCTGAAATTTTCCTGAACAGCAGCAAAAAAACGGCGGAATGAGGTTGGCTGCCACTAAAAGAGACAGACAGTTAGGGAATGGAGAAATTATGGGAGAAAGGCATACACTATTTATGCGGCTCAAAACCTATAGCTGAATCGGACAAAAATGCATGAAAATGCGTTTCCCTGTCATGAATATTTCTTCCTCTAAAAGTGAGGATGAGCTTCCATTTTACTCAACCGTTAGTGCATTAGGCAGGAGACTGGGATAAATACGCTCTGACTGGCACGGTAAAGCAAACACCAACAGTGCAACGGATTGAGAGGTGCCGCGGCTGGCTTAGCAAATGAGACAGAAAAATTTGGCGATCCCAAGTGACTCATATTGCTCGCTAGATCAGTGACTGTGTCGCAGCTTTTTTCCCTGTCAAAGAACGGTCGGAGCCAGGGTGGCATTGGGATCGCTGTCCCTGTGGGATCTGTGGCCCCCCATTCTCCGGAGCCAACCAGAGCCAGACTAGGGGGAAACTGAGAGGGAGAAGCTGCATCTGCCTCATTTGCAAAACCTGTCAGTTGGATACTTCAAACCCAGTTCCTCCCAAACGTCTCTCCCAACAAAACTCAGGCAAACAGGTCAAGAAAATTTAAATATTGCGCAAAAATGCCCGGCGGTTTCTCCTTCAGCAGCGACGGAAGCGGCGGCGGCGGCGGCGGCGGCGGCAGCCATCGAAGGCGCAACCATCACCGGCACCATCACAGCCTGCTGCACCAGAGCAGCAGCGGCAGCTGCAGCGGAACCAGTCAGCCGCTGCAGCCGCAGCCGCAGCCGCAACCGCTGCAGCATCAGCAGGGACCGACATTCGTCTGGGATCTACTGCCGACATCTCGACAACCGGCGATGGCGGAGAACTCCACAGCAGACGCGGCATCGGCCAGTCGGCAGCAGCGTCAGCAGCCGGCGGCCCAGCAGCAGCAGCCGAGACTGATGACCCCGGCAGAGTCGAGTCGGATGCGGGACCTGTACCAGCGCAAGGTGAAGGACGGGCAGGATAAATACGAGCTGGTGGCGAGCTTCGCCCTGTCGCACGGCCGCATTGTGGCATATTATCCGCACAGGACGCGACTGCCGTTTCAGCTCACCGATCGGCGCCGACGGCTGCTCGCGCAGTACTACAGTCAGGGCGAGCAGTGGGTGGTGCTGTACGTCAACCAGTCCGACTTCGAGCACTACATGCCTTTGAATAGTCGGCGCTCCGGCGTCAAAGCGGCGGCAGATTCGTCCGGCGGCAAGAACGACGGTGGAGGCGCCGAAATTCGGGCATCCCGAAGTGCCAATGGGCTTCGCTCGCTCTTGGGGATTCGCTGATTGAGTCACTATTGATTGTTCGAACCTAACAATGCAACACAGCCTGATTTATGAATTAAAAAGATCCTGTCTGGAAAAATTTAAGTGTACTAAAAATTAAAGTGGACAGATAGCTACATAGATAGATAGATAGATAGATAGATAGATAGATAGATAGATAGATAGATAGATAGATAGATAGATAGATAGATTGACAGATAAATAGATAGATAGATAGATAGATAGATAGATAGATAGATAGATAGATAGATAGATAGATTGACAGATAAATAGATAGATAGATAGATAGATAGATAGATAGATAGATAGATAGATAGATAGATAGATAGATAGATAGATAAATAGATAAATAGATAGATAGATAGATAGATAGATAGATAGATAGATAGATAGATAGATAGATAGATAGATAGATAGATAGATAGATAGATAGATAGATAGATAGATAGATAGATAGATAGATAGATAGATAGATAGATAGATAGATAGATAGATAGATAGATAGATAGGTAGGTAGATAGATAGATAGATAGATAGATAGATAGATAGATAGATAGATAGATAGATAGATAGATAGATAGATAGATAGATAGATAGATAGATAGATAGATAGATAGATAGATAGATAGATAGATAGATAGATAGATAGACAGATAGATAGATAGATAGATAGATAGATAGATAGACAGATAGATAGATAGATAGATAGATAGATAGATAGATAGATAGATAGATAGATAGATAGATAGATAGATAGATAGATAGATAGATAGACAGATAGATAGATAGATAGATAGATAGATAGATAGATAGATAGATAGATAGATAGATAGATAGATAGACAGATAGATAGATAGATAGATAAATACATAGATAGATAGATAGATGGATAGATTAGATCAGATTAGATTAGATTAGATAGAGTACCGGACCCAGACAGTAACTAGCACTCACGACTTCGTGGAATCTGTACTGTTGAGGATTTATTACTCGTATTTTCATCCCTGTAGAAAATATCTAATTTACTGCGGACGCTGCGCCAAAGATCATTTTTGTTAATTTCTCAGCATCATCGCATTCTGAGAGGCAAAAAGTGCAAATTGAGTCGGAGTGATTTATTGCTTTGTACAGTTAACGTGGTAATTTTCCCAGAGTAAGAATTGACTCGCAGATAATGCTGACGGTTACAACAAGCATCGCAAAATATTCCTCTTTAGTATAAATCTGCATTAACCCTACAAGCATACACTAGAATATGATGCGACAGCAGATGCAAACTCCTATAATTGTATCACTCAAATCCTGACCCCCAGTTTTATACTTTGCCTTAGCTCCAATAATAAAAACACTACTTTTTGATGCTACCAATAAGTCGTCATAGTTCTTTCTATTTCGTAAATTCGTTGCAGTGATTTCATTAAATGATATCAAGCAATCGTAATTTATGGCCTTTAAAATTTACGGAGCGTTCCCATTTCACCGTCTCCCAATTGGCTGAGTGATTCGATTTCACCGTCTCCCAATTGGCTGAGTGATCCCATTTCACCGTCTCCCAATCTGCTAAGTGATCCCATCTCACCGTCTCCCAATTTGCTGAGTGATCCCATCTCACCGTTTCCCAATCTTCTAAGTGATCCCATCTCACCGTCTGCCCAACCTACTGAGTGATCCCATCCCGCCATCTCTTAAAATCTCCCACTCTTATGAATACGTAGGCCAGCTTTCAAGCGCATTAAAATGCACAAGTTCGTCTTAATCAAAATTTCCTTGCAATTAAAAATCTCCTCATATACGAACTGAAAATTTCCCCAGAGACCTGGCTTTACTTGTAGAATGTTTGCCGCAAAACAATCACAGACTTTAAATATATTGCGTAGATGAATATTTAGGGCTGTTTGTCTCAAACTGAGGCCTGCACTTATCAAGTCCGGCTTTTTTGCCGCTTGCGGGAGCATCCACTGTTATATATAGATTCTAAAACTTAATAAAGCCATGCTTCTTGCATAATTAAATTTCTCACATTTCTGTTTGACAAGTTCAACAAGCTCAATTTTCTGAACGGCCTGGGGCAATAACTTTAATGATTTTAATCCTCAATTGATGCAAGCTTCCCAGGGAAATCTGCAATCTGATTATCGTGGATTCCCTCTGGGACGCCTTTCCTGATAGGAAGAAGGAAATTGAATTACTCTGTTTTCCGCTTGTTTAAGAACGCGAAACAACATATTTATTGCTAATTATCGACGAATTTGTGATAGCAGTTAACTCTTTCTTGCATGGTCTCTCTGAATATCTCTCCCCCTCATTCTCTCGGTCTCGTTCTCTCCCCCTCATTCTCTTCCCTCATTCTTTCTCCCATCATTCTCTCTCCCTCATTCTGTCCCCCTCATTTTCTCCCCTCATTCTCTCCCCCTCATTCTCTCCCCGTCATTTTCTCCCTCCACTCTCTCCCCCCACTCCCCCTCATTCTCTCCCCCTCATTCTTCAGCCTAATTCTCTGCCCCTCATTCTGTCCCCCTCATTCTGTCCCCTTCATTCTCTCCCCGAAATTCTCTCTCGCCTCATTCTCTCCCTCTCATTCTCTCCCCGAAATTATCTCTCGCCTCATTTTCTTCGACTCACTCTGTCCCCCTCATTCTTCCGGCTCATTTTCCTTTACATTCTCTCCCCCTCATTTTCCCCCCTCATTGTCTCGCCTCATTCTCTGTCTCATTCTTTATTCTCTGATTATTCTTTGCCCTGATTCTCATATTTTCCCTAATTCCGATTTCCCAGTTCTCTATCCAGACTCATTATTTGCCTCTCTCCTTCTATATTTCTCCCTCTGATTCCCCCTAGTATTTTATTTTCCCTCTTAATCCTTCCTCTCTCCCACGCTTTCAGTTTCGATCTATCTGTACATTTATTTTCCTAGGGCCAATTAAACATAGTATTTCGTGACCCCAATAAAACCTTAAAAACGCCTGTTTCGAGTGTTTTTAATGCATGCATCTTTCGCTTGATTAATAATGAGTTCAGCTGGGCGAGGTCCGCATAGGAACAGTCTCGTATTGACAGATTTCAAGTTTGGCAAGACCTTAAGATCCATATGGAAATCGTACATCCCCACTCAATTAACGTCTGCTTTTATCGCCTACTCTGGCACCGCAATGCTCAGTTTGCCTGGCACAGCCTGAGCTGAGGAGGGGGGTGGGTGGGTGGGTAACCCCGTCCAACGTGCCTTAAGATTTGAGCATGCAAAACAGCTCAATGCGGCCGTGGCCTGGTTGGTGACAGTGGCGCCATTTTTATCACATTATTATCAACGATAGTAAACTTTGACCTTCAAGGCAGCGAGTGTCTTAAATAATAGAAAATGTGTCACAGTTCAGGGTCGACCCAGTTGACTGCTCTGTCTATTAGAAGTGACGATATTTTCAATTAAAAGCGATTGTCTTTATCTTCTAAAAATTCGTAAGTATCAATGTTTTTATATTCCTAAAACATTACATTTATTACATAGAAGTAACGTACTTTAGTGGTATTACGCTATCTGGTCACAACTCAGACTTTAGCCTTTTCGTTGCCCGAGGGCCATCTTAATCTCCCCTTATCCGCCACTCTCGAACCACTCTATTATCACCAGCTTTATTGTCCCCTTCCCCATCTTCTATTCTCCTTCCTCTGTTACTTCCTCCGTCTATAGAAGGTCATGTCCTCACTTTCTACCAGTAAGCCAACAAGTTTTGCCTGTCAGATTTGTTAATAGCTTACTAATTAAAATTAGTAAGCTATTAGCCATATCAAGCATTTTTTTATTTTCCAGGTGGACAATATGACAGTTCTACTGTACGTCTACTCCGGAGCTTTTGTTGCCATAGCAACAGCAATAGCTTATTTCCGCAGTAGCGGCGCCAAAAAATACCTTGGCGTGTACAGCCAGCCCGGCCTGTTCTATCCCCTGAAGTACGCAGCCTTCTACGCTCTGTTGACACTGCGGAAGCTTCGCGGCGACAGCGGGGGCGGCGAGAGCGACGGCGGCAGCGGCTACGGTCGAAAGAGCCGCGCCAGCGAGGCGGACATGGAACGAGTCCAGCCGCTCAGCTCGCATCCGCAAGCCATTGACGCCGCCTATTTTAATGGCTACAGCCGGGACGGTTGGTATTTCGGCGCAGGCATCCAACGTCGGCATCATCGCAAAGCCGAGTGCATCATGGTGATCAAGCCGCCGCAGGGGGTGTTCGACAGCGACGACGTCCTCGAGTGGCCATGGGGTCCCGCCACCGACGTGGACGCAGTCGACGACAGCAGCTGGAATGCCGGCGGCCTGACCTACCAAACGGTGGCGCCCATGAAGGAGTGGCGAGTCACATTCAGCGGAGAGCTGCGCCAGCGCCGCGGTCGCCAGGTGCGTCGGGTCAGCTTCGACCTCACCTGGCTGGCTAACACGCCCTGCTTCGACTTCGACACCGACATGGACGCCGGGCCCACTTGCGAGGCCATCGCGCGCGAACCCTGGAGCGGCGATTTCTTCCAGCGGCTGAAGGAGGCGCACCAGACTCATTACGAGCAGTTCGGCCAGCTGATCGGCGAGATTCGAATCCATGACGTCGGCAATTGGCAGCTGAATTTGGACAGCATGCGAGATAGAAGCTACGGACTCTACAGAAAGTGGAACGACTTCCACAGGTACATTCTGCAGTACTTTGTGCTGGAAGACTCAACCTGCATCGCTTTCCACCTCGTGTGCCTGCCGGTGCTCATGACGCACCTCATCACCGGCTTTGTAATCACGCCTGACAAGAGGAAGCTGGCGGCTACAGGCAGCTCACGATCGCTGTGGCAGCTTGGCGAGACTGAACCGCCGCCAAAGACCTATCAAGTGGATCTCACTGTGCAGGACAATCAACGTTACGAGCTCGAGGTGACCGCCGTGGATGCGCCCTTTTACTACTGCGGCTGGAATTGGGAGGCCAGGCTCTACTGCGTGCTGGCCCAGATTCGTTGCAAACTGCCCAACGGTCAAGTAATCGGCGGGCGTGGCATGTGCGAGTTTGAGTACCGACACACCGGTGGTAGAACGGACGGCAGGGTCCCGGTACCGGCTAATTAGCTGAGCCCAAAGTCGATTTGACTTACGTAGTAGCCTTTTTAGAATTAATATTTTTTAACGCTTAAAGCTGTTGAATGTAGATTAATCGAAACGAATGGAAATATTAGCTAATTTGCTGATTATTCGTGCACGCTGGTCCAAATTAGCACAGGCAAACAATACTGAGTAAATATTGGGTCTCAATTTTCATAAAAAGGTAAAACAAGGACCACTTAAAAGTTACGCTAAAACTTTCTACTTAAGTTGTATTTGAATTAAAAACAAAAATATTTGCTTTTCACGAAATCAGTAAATAAAATTAACAACTGCAGTTCTGTCTTATCAAAAAGGTCCATTCTGAATATGCAATTTAAAAAGATATAGTACATAGTTGCTGGTTTGAACAAATACAATAAAAAATTTATTGTAAAATAATAAAGGCAATGAAAAGTTATTTAAAACAAATTTGGCGAGAATTTTAACCTTTTCATAAGCATAAATTCGAAATATACAAGAAATTTCTAAGTCGGATTTCCTAAATAAAGCATATAACATCAATACATTAGTGTGCTGATGCGTTGTATGCGCCGTTTACGTGCAAAGATGCTTTGCACTAAACGCAATTGATTGAAATTCAGAGCTTTTCTAAAAAATTATGCTAAAATTATCAAGATTTAAACAGCTAATAGATGTAACTTACGAAGAATTAACATCTTTTTGTTTGTTTATGCATAAATTTTGCTGTTCTGATTTAACACGGTAAATTTTTTACCATTTTTACAAATCTTGAATTGTGTTATCGCGGTGCGATATTATTTGTAGATGCGCTGTGCTGTCGTATTTCTACTTCGAGATTAAAATAACTATCTGCCTTAATATAGTTTTATTAACTTTTCCTCCAGCATAATTTTAAAAAGACATTTAATGTCGCTCGCAGGATTCAAAAAGCAATTAAATAAAGCGAACCAGGTATGAATCTCTAAAGTTTCTTTTCACTAAAAGTTAATTCCCAATAATTATTTTGCTGTTTTAATCTTTGAAAAAATTCGCAGTTGAATAATTAATACAAGTGATAATGCTTATCTATAAATTCATTTTTAGTTTCAGAATTGCCATAGTTTTACTTATCCACATGATTATAGAAGTATTAAAAATCAAAAACTAAAATTTGTATTTAGTGTGCGTATGAAAACGTCCATGTAGTTAAATATTTTTTCATTTGATTTTTTATGGAGTTATGGTTGTATTATAAACTATTGGGAGCAGTTTTATAAATATTAATAATATGTAACAATGACGACTAAGTAACAGTCACTCAAAAAAAGAAGCTTCACTTGTTTTTAGCAATATATTATATTTAAAATATATGTGCTTTGGTGAAAAAAATTAGAGCAATAGTTAAATTTTGTGCTAATAATTTTAGAGCTTATTAATCATTTGCAAAAAAATAGACATTCATTTTATGAAAAAACAATGATAAAAATCAAATTCATGACTTTTGGTACAATTTTAATGTGATCAATATGTTTCAACTTATTTTGCTTAATAATGATAAATTTTAGGAAAAAAAATTCTTTTTGTGCCCTGTTTTCTATTTCCTAATTCTTGAGATTCAGTAGGTTAGTTCATTAGTTAATTTTGTGATTAATTTTTTGTAAATATTTGAAAGGCTTTAGTTGACGAATACTGTGGTCATACTAAAATTAATAAAATATATAATATTTTTTTTGTTTTTTGAGCCATCGATTTATATTTTTTGTGTGCGACTATAAGTCCTTAATTTTTTTAAAACCTAAAATCTAGACTAAAGTAAAAAGTAGTTTGTAAATTTAGTTATTAACTTACATAAAAATCAAAATCACCCTGGAAATGTAAAACCAACAAAATCACTTTTTTCTTCGCGTAATTAAAAACAGCTTTTCAATGAAAAAATTGCTGGAGCCCGTGGTACAGAGCTGGAGCCTGAATTCCTGGAAATGGAACGGGTAAGTTTGATGTCATTATGTTCTTGTAGGATTTTTGCTTTCGCGATTTTCTTTATGTTTCAGACAGATTCACATTAGATATCTTTTTTATCATCTCTTCGTGCAGAAGATCGACGTCGCGGGCAAGATGGTTGAAGATCTAATCGCCAGGACGCAGGAGTATCTGCAGCCCAACCCGAGTAAGCTTTGCTCTACGAAATTACCAAAACTTTTTGATCAGTTTTGCTCACAAGTTTACAATGAACTCCGACTAACTCACTATTCCAGTGGCTCGCGCTCGCATGACTGCAGTGAAGGGCCTAAATAATCTGCAGAACAAGAACAAGAGCATGGTGTATCCGCAGCCAGAGGGCATACTCGGCGAATCTATGGTCAAATACGGCAAAGATCTTGGCAGCGACTCTGTGCTGGGTGAGATTTTCATTTATTATGCACTGTAACTATTCATTCCAGCTTTAGAATTTCGCTACTGAAAGTTTTAAGGTGATTTCTTCCCTTCAATTCTTCAGTTGTGGGTAAGCTTTTCTCTCTTCAGTTCTTCAGTGAGTAAGCTTTTCTCTCTTCAGTTCTTCAGTGAGTAAGCTTTTCTCACTTCAGTTCTTCAGTGATTAAGATTTTCTCCCTTCAGTTCTTCAGTGATTAAGCTTTTCTCCCTTCAGTTCTTCAGAGAGTAAGCTTTTCTCCCTTCAGTTCTTCAGAGAGTAAGCTTTTCTCCCTTCAGTTCTTCAGAGAGTAACTTTTCCCGCTTCAGTTCTTCAGAGAGTAAGCTTTTCTCCCTTCAGTTCTTCAGTGAGTAAGCTTTTCTCCCTTCAGTTCTTCAGTGAGTAAGCTTTTCTCCCTTCAGTTCTTCAGTGATTAAGCTTTTCTCTCTTCAGTTCTTCAGTGAGTAAGCTTTTCTCCCTTCAGTTCTTCAGTGAGTAAGCTTTTCTCCCTTCAGTTCTTCAGTGAGTAAGCTTTTCTCCCTTCAGTTCTTCAGTGAGTAAGCTTTTCTCCCTTCAGTTCTTCAGTAAGTAAGCTTTTCTCCCTTCAGTTCTTCAGTGAGTAATCTTTTCTCTCTTCAGTTCTTCAGTGGGTAAACTTTCTTCCCTTCAGTTATTCAGTGCGTGTGCACCGCATGGACTGTACTACTTCTCTAAGCTTTCCAAGGTTGTACCTTTTTAATTTCTGGTTTGAGTCGATCTTACACTAGATTTGCAACAATTGGTGCGCCAATACTTGCTAACTGCCCCCTACCCTTCAGCATTATTTGCAGATGTTTTTGCAACTACTGTAACTCTGTTCTCTTTAAGGTCAGTTTAATTTGCATTCACCCGTTCGCCAAATTTCGCATATCCTGCTGCAGGCAACGCTCTAGTTGACGGTGGCGAGGCCTACAAACAGATGGCCGAGATTAAATACAGCCTTGAGGACAATGTTAAACAGAATTTTCTAGACCCCTTCACTAGCCTGCAGCACCGGGAGCTCAAGGAGATTAATGTAAGCTTCTGTTAGGGTTATTCGGTTAATCTGTTTGATCCTATAGTATCACTGTCCCAATCATTTTGCATTTGATTGCAGCATCATCGCAAGAAGCTGGAAGGCCGTCGGCTCGACTTTGACTGCAAGAAACGCAAAGGTGAGTTTTTTTTAATACATTGATGTTGATTTCAGCTAATAGGAAAATTCATACGCATATGACTAGCTAAATATTGTATTTGTTCACATCCTCACTCATGTTCAGGTGGTGGTAAGTGCTTTAACGTCTTTGTTGCTACTGCACTAGAGACTAACTTGTTAAAAATAATTTAACTGCTTATTTTTCTCTGTTGTTTATGTTGATGTTGTGTCCTTCGTTGGTCTCTAGGAGTTATTCATATCGTATAATTACTGTGCTTTTGAGTAGTCTCGGCGATTTAACAAGTCTGGGAATAGCCAGCATCCTGTTGTGGCCTTTGTCTTTTTCAGCTCCATTCTCTCCCAGTCCTGTGTCTGGGTAGGTAGCTGAGTTCCCACTCATTCCCATTCTCCCGCTTTCTATCCCTCCTTTGCGTTCCCCCGGTTGCCCAGCCTGTCCTAGCCCAGACCCTGCCTGTAGTCCCGGGTATGCAGTGCAGTCCGCCTGCCAGACTGCGTGCCCTTCCACCTCAGAATCAATACCGCACTCAGCATTGGCAACTGCAGGAGAAGGAGAGAGGCATTACTGCTCACTCACTCGTTCCTTCTCATCTCCCGTATTCCCAATGCCCAATCTATTGGCGTAGCTCTTATCCCCTTTCCAAGCTCGCGTCTCGCCTTCCTCCTCATCCTTATGCATCCTTAGTGCCTGCGCGGGCGTACTTTGCAGAGCTGCGGATCCCCGCGTCTCAACAGCTCTACCCTTTATCCCTGCTCCCTTCCCTCTCCTCTGTGCTGGCCCACCCAGCTTCTCATTCATTTAAGTCCCCATCCGGTCTGGCAAGGCAGTGCGCTCTGCCTCCTCTCTCTCTCTCTCTCCCACTCAATCGCTCTCTTTTCCCCTATTTCGCACTCTTTTAACTCTCCCTCCTTCCCCTCCCATCAAAAAACTATCCCTTGCGCTGAGCCAGTTTGTCCGGCCTCCTTAATTCTTCATTCCGAAGAGCTAAATCCGCAGTCCAGACCGCGCTATAGCTACTCACTTCTAAAACTAAACATATTACTCGTATAGTGTAGGCAGAGAATAGAAAGCTAGCAAAGCGATGCGAAGATATTGAGCTCACAGCGGGGTCTGGGACTGCTCAGACGATCAGTCTTTTCAGGGAACAATTTATGCAGGACCTTCCCCTACTGCTGCCTGCCTGCCGCCCTCCCCCTTGCCCCCTGCAGTTCGCCTTACCCCTAGCCAAGCCAGCTTCAAGCAGAGTTTGTTCAGGCATTTCCAATCTCGTTTCTTCAGTTACTCCGACCGCTTCACTTTCTCCTTCTGCTCCTATATCTGGACTCTGCTGACCTCGGCCGTCTCGTTCTCGGGACAAAACCTTGATTTACCAACGGTTTAACTCTGAATGCACGCTGTTAGCTTTCTTCTCTATGCTAATTATAGATGGAGATCCGTTGCACTTTGATTGTTGATTGCGATTCGGAGCTCTGTTTGCTAACTATTTTCGGGTTCTCTTTTTTCTCTCTGTCTCTCTCTCTCTCCTGTTCCCCTCTGTTTGTCTCTCATTTCCTTTGTAGTGTAATTTTCTGCTTGAAGTCCGCTTAACCACAGCAGATGGAATCTAGCAGCCGATGGTTTAGTGACGGTTTTTGGGTCACTGAGCTCTGACAGACCGCTCTTTCCAGCTTATAAAGAGTTGTGAGACATGGAGCTTCAGCTTTGTCCATTGTGACACCATTCAGCAAAAGAAACATGATAAAAAGTGAAATGAAAAACTTTTTTAAAAACCGAAAGAGTCTCTTTATGAAGCTTGGCCAATTCACACCTCAATAAAGCTTTCAGTAGCTTTTACTCTGTTGATCGATAATCTTACAATGGCACGTTGGGCAGTATTAGTTGAACTTTATCTCCGATTTCCTGTCGAGGAATCTTCGAGCTGGGGCTTGTATCCGTACGGGAATAGAGGGAGTGAAAGGGAGAAATAGAGAGGCTACTCCGGGAAGGAAATGCTTGCTAATATACTGATGGCTGGAATGGGTAGCATCACGTGACTGGGGGTGGCGGTGCGGCGGCCTTCAAGTCTGCGTAATCTTAGGCTCTTTTTTCCGGCCAGTTTATTGTCTAAATTTCTCACTTGATTATGCAGAGAATGGGGAACTTTTTTAGGTTGGGATTCGTCTAACTAGTGATCCTATTTCAATGATGATTTTTTTGCTCCTATTATTCTATTTACGCAACATATCGTTAACCAATGGTTTGTGCACTATCCGTATTCCTTCTTGATTCTAGTTTTAAAGTAAATATTTTTGCACATGGCTGATAAAAATAGTTCATTACTATGCCTTCAGTCCTTTTATTGATGATTTTCAGCCTATTCAGAAAGTGCAACTAACCATGCCTAATGAGCAGCCTGTTATTTTTCTCAATCTTTAGTTTCTGCTTTTCGATGAGACAGCCGTAGGCGGAGAATGATTAGGTGGAAAGAGATTAGGGTAGCGCATTAGCAAGACATTATTGAGGACTCGGGGGCTTGCCTCTCTGTCCGCCTGTCTCTCCCCTGTCTGCTCTAATCCCAGATTTTCTAATCATCCGAGCTGTCCGCATTCATCCTTGACTACCTCGATGCATCACTAACTAATAACCCATTCGCAATAATGGCCCTAGCCCTATCTTGCCCCTTTGCCCTACACCTCACCTTTTCTTGCTTTTCAAAATGTTGTTGTTTTCTCTTCAGATGGCGGATGTGAGGGCAATATCCTTATTCGGTTGGAAAACTGTTAAATAACTTTAGACCATTCAAGTGCATTTTCAACGGTTAAAAATCATCAAAATAATATGCTTAAGTTGAAAATTCCCAATCCCAATTTGATCTAACAACAGCCGGGGGATCGAAAAATCCCGAAGAGGAGCTGCGCATGGCCGAGGAGAAGTTCATTGAGAGTAAAAATCTAGCCGAAAATGCCATGGTCAACTTTCTCAATTCTGATGTGAGTCTTCTTGGCTAATTTTTTGGCTATTTTGCACCAATAATATTGGTGGATTAGACTAGCTAAATAGGCCGAATTTCATTAAACAGGCTGAGCACATCGCGGCACTGTACGAGTTCGTGTCCTCTGAGGTTGTCTACCACCAGGAGGCGGTCAGGATTCTGTCTGATCTGCAGCAGCGGCTTGAGGAGAAGTAAGGCTGTTGGCTTTTT
Organism: Macrostomum cliftonense; assembly: GCA_950096795.1. NCBI lineage: Eukaryota > Metazoa > Platyhelminthes > Macrostomidae > Macrostomum > Macrostomum cliftonense. The sequence continues at coordinate 430,673 of CATNEM010000115.1, read as the reverse complement.
TTAATCGCTCATTCGATTACTGATCTATGGGTGGATTGCTGATCTATGGGGTGAATTGCTGATCTATGGGTGGATTGCTGATCTATTAGTGGATTGCTGATCTATGGGGTGGATTGCTGATCTATGGGTGGATTGCTGATCTATTAGTGGATTGCTGATCTATGGGTGGATTGCTGATCTATTAGTGGATTGCTGATCTATGGGTGGATTGCTGATCTATGGGGGAATTGCTGATCTATGGGGTGGATTGCTGATCTATTAGTGGATTGCTGATCTATGGGGGAATTGCTGATCTATGGGGTGGATTGCTGATCTATGGGGTGGATTGCTGATCTATTAGTGGATTGCTGATCTATTAGTGGATTGCTGATCTATGGGGTGGATTGCTGATATATGAGGAGGATTGCTGATCTATGGGTGGATTGCTGATCTATTAGTGGATTGCTGATCTATGGGTGGATTGCTGATCTATGGGTGGATTGCTGATCTATTAGTGGATTGCTGATCTATGGGGAGGATTGCTGATCAATGGGTAAATTCTATGAGTGGAATTGCTGATCTATCGGTGAATTGCTGATCTATGGGTGAATTGCTGATCTATGGGTGGATTGCTAATCTATGGGTGGATTGCTGATCTATGGGTGGATTCTATGGATGGATTGCTGATCTATGAGTGGATTCTATGGGTGGATTGCTGATCTATTAGTTGATTGATAATCTATGAGTGGATTGTTGATCTATGGGTGGTTTTATGGATGGATTACTGATTTAGGAATGGATTGTTGATCTATGGGTGGATTTTATGGATGGATTACTGATCTATGAATGGATTGTTGATCTATGGGTGGATTTTATGGATGGATTACCGATATATGAATGGATTGTTGATCTATGGGTGGATTTTATGGATGGATTACCGATCTATGAATGGATTGTTGATCTATGGGTGGATTTTATGGATGGATTGCTGATCTATGAATGGATGGGTGTTCAAAATGTGAATTCTTTATTCAAGTTAGGGTTAGTGATTAATACGAGCATTTTTATCGGTGTTCATGTGTAGATTTCTCTTAGATGTGCACGAATCCAGGCCACCTAACCCTTATGAACAAAACCATCGTGAAGGTTAAGTGATTGTGCTTTTTCCTGATTTGTTTCAAATTTGTTAACACTCTCAAGCAGAGTGTTTTGACGAAAACTCACATCCGGATTTTTTTCTCTTTGGCAAAAATTTTTGAACGGGCTTTATCAAAGCCTGACTTTGCAGTATTAAGCCAAGCCCATTTGCCTGATTGATTGGGGTGATGGGCAGAGCGATGGGGCTTGTAAGAATCAGGGGATAAGATTTTCTGCTTATTGATTCTAGCATATTTCGAGCTGCTTGCTTCCATCGGGAAAGTTTTTATTGCCACTTTCAGCATGTCCACGTATGTGTTTGCTTTATCACTGTACTAGGGTATTGTGCTAATAGTATGCATATGTACTGTGTGTGTACTAATGACTTTACAAACGCACCACGTTCGACTAATCTATTGGAAAGGAATAATTAGCATTATAGATCAGCAATCCTACGATAGATCAGCAATCCTACGATAGATCAGCAATCCTACGATAGATCAGCAATCCCTCCATAGATCAGCAATCCTCCCATAGATAAGCGATCCTCCCATAGGTCAGCAATTCTTCCATCTACGAGTATTTATAAAATAACTGTTATTATTTACCTATGAGCGATTGTGTATAATATCAGGGGCACTAGATCGGCATGCATTAGAAATCCCATGCGCAATAGTTCGTTAATAAATTCTTCTAAATTTAGTCCGATCGGCCTGAAGTCAAAAGTGCAGAAGGCGGCGCAATTTAGCACGCCCCCCTCCTCCATTGGGACACTTGAGCGAGAAATATTGCAGACAGGGAATGAAGCTGCGCAAGATGTCACCCCATCTCACTCTGGAGCAGGGGGGGAGGGGGCAGAAGGGGACGTCCTTGACTTTTTTTGGACGATTAAGAGCCGCATAGAGTCCGTGTGTGTGTGTTCAGAACGAACGGCTTTAATTGCGTCTTGTATGACGACGGCTTGCTAAGTTGTATTGAAGCTGTGAATAGCGGAGGGGTTTTAGGGGGAGGTTGGGGAGAAAGCCCTGTGTGTGTCCGCACGGAATGGGGGCATTCTCCATTGATGTAGGAGCTGCTCAGATCTGCCTTCATCGGCCGGCGAGATGCGCGTGGGCGGCTGGCTGAATACTGAGTTGGGGGGGGGGAAGAGGGAAGGGGTAAGCGAGGCCGAGAGTAGATTTTATCGATCTATAGTTTCGCCATTGTGACTGGGCGAGATTGGCCTGCCGTTATAGCGTTAGGGCATGCAGGAAGCTGAGGGCGCATATTAGGGCCGGGGCTTTCTCCCTGAGTGATCTATTTTTAGACGGGCAGAATTTAGAAACTTTATATAGCCTATATAGTAGCTTTTGCTGAGTTGGCTAGCGTGCAGTTATACCTGCCTTTTATTCTTTGTTTTGCCAGCCTAAATTGGCTTGGCCTTATATGGTTCTCTAAACTCTGAACTCATTGACTGCCTGTCTCAATATAAATTATTGACTTTAAGTCGAAACAGCTACGTACAGTTCCTGGCCTTAGCAACTAAAGGTGTCAATTCGTGCCATTATAATTGTTATCAGTGTTGGTACTGCTAATAAAAACTTAACTACTTAGCGTTAGTAGCTTAAGACAAATGAAAATCGCACAAAATATTAACAAAACATAATTATTATTAAATGAACCGAACATTTTTTTCGATAGAACGGGGGGGGACAAGACGCAATTTCATAAGCCGGTCTAAAGCCTAGGCGTTGAGCACCAAATTTGGATGCTGGGATTATAGGCCGGGGACATTTTCGAATATTTAAAAAAATTTGGAGACGAATTCGGGGGTTAGCTGGGTCCGGGTTGGCCAGATAAACAAGAATGGCGCGGAGCTTTGGCCCGGGGGGGGGGGGGCTCGCGTGATTTAGCATCGAGGCGATCAGGGAGGAAGGCGGCGACGAATGCAGCGATTCAACGGAGATTGTTCGGCGAAATTGGGACAACGAGGATCTCGGAGGGCCGATGCGAAGGGGGGAGCAAGCGGTTTGAGGATTCATCCATGCCCCCTCCCAACCGACACTCTCGCTCTTCATCCCATACTGTCCCCAACTGTCCCAACTTTCTTCACTCGGTCCGTTCCTCAGCTCGTCCTCGGCTCCTCCCTACCCGAAAAGGCGCCCTGTCTCTACCCCTGCCTGCTCTCGCTCTTCTGTCTCTCTCTGGTGCAAGAGTTCTCAAGCCTGTCGATCCAATGATGCGGGAAGCATCCGGTAAACTTGCTGGAGTTCCCGCTAAACCAACTCCGGCCCATCTCTCCCTGGGGGGATCTATCTAAAAGTGAATTATTTTTGTCCCCTTCTCTCTGTTAGATTCGAAAATTGAAGATTCCATCTTAACTGTTTTCTCTTCTTATTTTCTCTTTCTTCTCTTTCGCTTCGACGATTCTCTTTAACTTGTTCACTTCTTTCCCAGCAATGCTGCAGAATGGATTGCTAATCTATAGCCCACGGATAAAGGAACTGAATGGATTGCTAATCTATAGCCCACATATGAAGGAACTGAATGGATTGCTAATCTATAGCCCACCGATGAAGGAACTGAATGGATTGCTAATCTATAGCCCACGGATAAAGGAACTGAATGGATTGCTAATCTATAGTCCACGTAGGAAAGAACTGAATGGATTGCTAATCTATAGCCCACAGAATGAAGGAATAGAATGGATTGCTAATCTATAGCCCACATAGGAAGGAATAGAATGGGTTGCAAATCTATGGCAATATTTATTTATTTAGTTTTTTCTAGCTATTAGCAGATTTTTCTAAACTACGCTACTATTAGTAAGAGCGACTATTTTTAGTTTATTTATAAGTATCATGGAGTGCCTACTGGAGCATTCATAACAGACTCGTATCTATCTGCTTCGCCCCGAAAACACCGCCGCAGGCGCAGAGAAGCAGCCGAGCGGCCAAAGACCGAATACGTGCCGTCCAAGCCAACTGGCGGGGCTGGCAACAATTCCAGTTTGAGCCGCGACCACCTCGCTTCTCCGCAGCGGCAGTCGGGCAATTCCTGGCTCTCCGATAACCAGGAGAATCATCATCAGCCGGGCGCCACCACGCCGCAGAGTGAGTTCGCTTGCGGGTGACGGTGTGGCTTCATCTTTTTTTCTCACCTAGCGGCTCTTTTCTTAGACACTCAATCCACAATTCCAACTATCTTGTTATCAATCTCAGTCTCACTTTTAGAATCTCACTCTCACCCACTCTTAATCTCAGCCTCTCACTCTCACCCCCACTCTCAATCTCAATTTCTCACTCTCACCCACTCTCAATCTCAGCCTCTCACTCTCACCCCCACTCTCAATCTCAATTTCTCACTCTCACCCCACTCTCAATCTCAGCCTCTCACTCTCACCCCCACTCTCAATCTCAGTCTCTCACTCTCACCCCCACTCTCAATCTCAATTTCTCACTCTCACCCCACTCTCAATCTCAGCCTCTCACTCTCACCCCCACTCTCAATCTCAATTTCTCACTCTCACCCCACTCTCAATCTCAGCCTCTCACTCTCACCCCACTCTCAATCTCAATTTCTCACTCTCACCCCACTCTCAATCTCAGCCTCTCACTCTCACCCCCACTCTCAATCTCAATTTCTCACTCTCACCCCACTCTCAATCTCAGCCTCTCACTCTCACCCCACTCTCAATCTCAGCCTCTCACTCTCACCCCCACTCTCAATCTCAGTCTCTCACTCTCACCCCATTCTCAATCTCAATTTCTCACTCTCACCCCACTCTCAATCTGAGCCTCTCACTCTTACTCCACTCTCAATTTGAGTCTCTCACTCTCACCCCACTCTCAATCTCAGTCTCTCACTCTCACCCCACTCTCAATCTCAGTCTCTCACTCTCACCCCACTCTCAATCTGAGCCTCTCACTCTTACTCCACTCTCAATCTGAGTCTCTCACTCTCACCCCCACTCTCAATCTGAGTCTCTCACTCTCACCCCACTCTCAATCTCAGTCTCTCACTCTCACCCCACTGTCAATCTGAGCCTCTCACTCTTACTCCACTCTCAATCTGAGTCTCTCACTCTCACCCCACTCTCAATCTCAAGCTTCAATCTTCAAGTTGCTTGTCACACTCTTCTTACGAGTATTTACATATAATGTCAGCGATAATACTCTTTCTAAGAAAGCATCAGGCCCCTAAAAATGTTTTACTTAAAACTATCTCTATTTTTCTTTCTCTGTACTTGCGATTGCCGGATCTTCTGTTGATTTTGGATTTTATAATTTTTTAAATCCTTATGTTCGATTTAATGAAGTCAAGCACATGAATTTCTACCTTTATCCGACAAATATACTATTTTATGGATACTTTAGCATCGGCGAAAAAGAAAAATAACGTTAAATTACATTACACACTACTACTGCCCAAATTTTAATAGGCAAATGGAAATCCAATGGCGGTAACGATGAATTCGAGGCTAGACATGGTAAATTAAAATTTTAGTCCATCACAATCTTGCTAATCTCTCAGCTATTGAATTTGTAGCTGGTTGAAATAAAATTATTTATTCATCAGATAGGCTCGTACATTGACACTAACTAATTTAATTTATGAAAAATGACCCTGATTTAGTACGTTAAATTAGATATCATTGCTCCGGTCTAATCGGTTTATGGAATCTTTCTATAGACATCAGTTTTATTTTATTGTTTTTTGCACTTTTTTTAGCACAACAAGAAGCACCATTGTATCTTGACTTGACGCAGTACATTTCCAGTCAATTGCATTATGTACCCGCTTCCAGTAGCTTGTACGTTTTTATTGATCAACTTGGAAAATAATAGTTGATTTATTTGATCTCTGCCTAATAGACAGTTCACACTAAAGCACGTAGCTCTTTTAAATGATGATTGACAGTGAACTAATTATCATCTTTTTATCGTCTTCCCTCTCAGCCCCATTATCTCCTCTCAGCCTCACCATCTCCCTCTCAGCCTCATCGTCTCCCTCTCAACCTTATCATCTCCCTCTCAGCCTCACCATCTCCCTCTCAGCCTCATCATCTCCCTCTCAGCCTCATTATCTCACTCTCAACCTCATCATCTCCCTCTCAACCTTATCATCTCCCTCTTAGCCTCATTATCTCCCTCTCAGCCTCATCATCTCCCTCTCAGCCCCATCATCTCCTTCTCAGCCTCACCATCTCCCTCTCAACCTTATCATCTCCCTCTCAGCCTCATTATCTCCCTCTCAATCTCATCATCTCTCTCTCAACCTTATTATCTCCCTCTCAGCCTCACCATCTCCCTCTCAGCCCCATCATCTCCCTCTCAACCTCACCATCTCCCTCTTAGCCTCACCATCTCCCTCTCAGCCCCATCATCTCCCTCTTAGCCTCACCATCTCCCTCTCAGCCCCATCATCTCCCTCTCAGCCTCACCATCTCCCTCTTAGCCTCACCATCTCCCTCTCAGCCCCATCATCTCCCTTTCAACCTCATCATCTCCCTCTCAACCTTATCATCTCCCTCTCAGCCTCATTATCTCACTCTCAGCCTCAACATCTCCCTCTTAGCCTCACCATCTCCCTCTCAGCCCCATTATCTCCTCTCAGCCCCATCATCTCCCTCTCAGCCTCACCATCTCCCTCTTAGCCTCACCATCTCCCTCTCAGCCCCATCATCTCCCTTTCAACCTCATCATCTCCCTCTCAACCTTATCATCTCCCTCTCAGCCTCACCATCTCCCTCTCAGCCTCATCATCTCCCTCTCAGCCTCATTATCTCACTCTCAACCTCATCATCTCCCTCTCAACCTTATCATCTCCCTCTCAGCCTCACCATCTCCCTCTCAGCCCCATTATCTCCTCTCAGCCCCATCATCTCCCTCTCAGCCTCACCATCTCCCTCTTAGCCTCACCATCTCCCTCTCAGCCCCATCATCTCCCTTTCAACCTCATCATCTCCCTCTCAACCTTATCATCTCCCTCTCAGCCTCATTATCTCACTCTCAGCCTCACCATCTCCCTCTTAGCCTCACCATCTCCCTCTTAGCCTCACAATCTCCCTCTCAGCCTCATCATCTCCCTCTCAGCCTCACCATCTCCCTCTCAGCCTCACCATCTCCCTCTTAGCCTCACCATCTTTCTCTCAGCCTCATCATCTCCCTCTCAGCCCCATCATCTCCCTCTCAGCCCCATCATCTCCCTTTCAACCTCATCATCTCCCTCTCAACCTTATCATCTCCCTCTCAGCCTCATTATCTCACTGTCAGCCTCACCATCTCCCTCTTAGCCTCACCATCTCCCTCTTAGCCTCACCATCTCCCTCTCAGCCTCATCATCTCCCTCTCAGCCTCACCATCTCCCTCTCAGCCTCACCATCTCCCTCTTAGCCTCACCATCTTTCTCTCAGCCTCATCATCTCCCTCTCAGCCTCACCATCTCCCTCTCAGCCCCATCATCTCCCTCTCAGCCCCATCATCTCCCTCTCAGCCTCACCATCTCCATCTCAGCCTCATCATCTCCCTCTCAGCCTCACCATCTCCCTCTCAGCCTCATCATCTCCCTCTCAGCCTCATCATCTCCCTCTCAGCCTCATCATCTCCGTCTCAGCCTCACCATCTCCCTCTCAGCCCCATCATCTCCCTCTCAGCCTCACCATCTCCCTCTCAGCCTCATCATATCCCTCTCAGCTTCATCATCTCCCTCTCAGCCTCACCATCTCCCTCTCAGCCTCATCATATCCCTCTCAGCCTCATCATCTCCCTCTCAGCCTCACCATCTCCCTCTCAGCCTCATCATATCCCTCTCAGCTTCATCATCTCCCTCTCAGCCTCATCATCTCACTCTCAACATCACAATTGTCTTCACCATTCGCTTACGCTATGGTTCATAATCACAGTTGTCCAAGCTCGCCTAAGCAAAATCCATCTATCTGCGCTATGCTTCAATTGCCCGTCTCGCACAAGCGCACGCATCTTAAAAAATTAAACTAAAAATCAAGCCCAGCATGAGCCACTCGCAGATAAAAAACTCACACCTACTAAACCATTCCGACTGCAGAGTCCTCCGGCGCCGGCTCATCAGCCCCGAGCTGCAGGGCTCTGTACTCATTCTCAGCTGAGAACAGCACTGAACTGCCATTCGACGAGGGCGACACGATCACCCTGCTAGCCCAGGTGGACGAGAACTGGTACGAGGGCGAACTGCGTGGCCGCCGCGGCTACTTCCCCGTCAATTATGTCGAGGTCCTGGTGCCGCTGCCCTAAGTTAACAGCGATAAGACGTTGAAACCAAAAATTAATTTTATTATTCTACTACTACAGTGAAAGCGCTATAGACAAAGGCGTTAAATCGTCCCGTATTATTTAGCAAAAAAACATTTATTAATTCGCCATGTTAAGCCTGTTTGTGTTTATTATTTTCCTTAGGAAAAAATGCTATTATAGATATTTGAATTAGCGCGTAAAACCGGAAATTTTCTAGAAAAAACACAGTAGATTTTAAATGGCTATCAAGCATGATTTTTTTCAAACATAGTGGGGAAAAATACAATCAGCAATCAATAAAAAGTAGAAATTTAAAAATCGTGCAAAGTTGCAGCATTTCGTTTTGGCGCGATTTTGAAATTTAATATTTTTGTTCATAGTCAACATGGTTTGATTTTATAATGCAGCAAGTGAAATGAATATTATGCATAGTAATTGTTTTATTTTCTAGTCCGCTATTATAGGCATTCAATCAATATGTTCCTAATTATTCTGGTCTGCCCTAATCATAGCTGTCACCTATTTTGGGCCAGTCATTTTTTTATTTAGCGGAAGAAAAATCATTGACCTATCTATTATTACTTGTGTAAAACTATGGAGATAACAACCATTTTCTACAAATTCACTCCAACTAGGGACATTAAACAACATATTGTCTTCGCTTCATAGTACTTTTCACAAGCGTTTTTTGCACCCATAAATGAGGGATTGCTAATCTAGCGGAGCTATTGAATGTCCTCGTTGCATAGATTAGCAATCCATAATGTTTCTGTCTTAAATTATGCTGTTATTTTCAATTGTACTCATTGCTCTAGTCTCAACTTTAGTCATTGATAGCGACTTCTCTGTCGCAATACAGGCCACCCCACTATTTACCCATAAATTTTATTTTTAATATTCTCGTTTTATTTTTAGTTTAATGTTGCTTTACGTTGTCGAAGCCTCCTTTTTTATTTTAAATCTATTTTATTTGAATTGTTAAGCAGCCATATCTAGTCTACTATATTAGCTTGAATCGTCATGCTGAGAGTCATTAGATTCGATTTTTTTCTGTTTTACTAATCTATCTAGTCAGTTATATATATTCGTGTTCTATTTACTCTTCGCTGCATTTCACTTAAGCTGATCAAAAAAATTTCTTACTACGATGCAATGTAATTTCATTACAAAAAAAGTGAAAGTTTTACGTCAAACTATCACCCAATTCGCTTACCCCGTCTTGCCTTCATTTCACCTTCGTTCCGCCTCTCTCCTGTCTATTTCTCACTGTTTTTTAATTGAAGCAACTGAGCATAATATGTACTATAGACTAATGTCCGTCTGTCCTATCGTTCTCATGCTATTGTGTATTATTGCGCGCTTATTTTGCACTGAACAATTGCTTTTTTTCAAAGCCAGTTTGCCTATTGCGCTACTGATATTAGTAGTAGTAGTAGCAATCGAAAAGTTGTGTTATTTTGTTGTTGATCAAATTGAAAATTCTCTCACCCAAATGGCTCGATTATGCTAGACATGCGAACGCAATGACATAATCATGCAGTTATCACGAGAACAACGAAAAACCCTCCTTTAATATTCATCTACGAGCGCAACTGTTTTTTGCACTTTTTACTTTTAATTTTAATAGATTTACGAGTACATCAACCACGACCAAGATTGAAATTAGCTTGCAAGCGGAGGTTTTACTAAGAACCAAGAAAAAACATTGTCCTAAAATCTGTCTGTGTAGTTTTTTTGTGCTTTTACAACTTTTGCCTGAAATTCTCCCCTACAGTCAGTTTTTGCAGCAATCTAAAAATACTTTTTTTCTGCTTTTCTGCCTCGCTGCCATCGTTGCTATCAGCACTGAATTATTGTTTTTGTTGTTTAAGTAGGCATTTGACTGGTCACAGGTTAAATTGTGATACATAAGGACGCACATATGCAGCATTCGGTAGCAATATTTCATTGTCAGTTCTGCTGCAGCAATCACGGTTAGAGTGGCTGCAACTAACCAATAATTGCAAACTAAATTCGCATCTATAGCAACTAGCCTACATTTTGCTATTATTTATCCGAACAATTTTCCATCCTATATTTAATCAAATATCTATTTAGCGCAGCGGTCAAACCTTTAAATTTGAAATTTTATAAGCACCAGTTTATTTTGCCTGCCTGTAGTGTTATACATAGTGCGCATGCATTCTAGATCAATACGCCAGCGTGTATTCAACCAGCAAACTATTATCCGCTTCTATAAACTTGCTGTGTCGTTGAAAACTAAAATCAAATTAAACAAATAAAGAAGTTAGAATAATGAAAAACTTTACTGAAAGCTATTGGCTATTGTGTAACGAATTGCCAAGCTGATTCAAATTTTGAAGTGGCGTTGTTTCGTGATGTATTCTTATTTTTTAAAGCAGTTCTTGTCTTTCATCTCATTGTGAAGCTGCCTGGCCTTTCTCTCTACTAGCATGAGTAGTGTAACTCTCAAAAAAGTGAGGTCCGTGTAGGTATTTAAGCACTTTATTTTCTAGGATCCAGACAAGAAAGAGCGCTGCTAGTTTGGCAGTCTCCATAGGCCAGGTGGCGCCGAAGAGGCGCATGTCTGCAACTTTTAATTTATTTACATTTGAGGTCTTTTACGGGGAACTAAAAAGATCTCCTGGTGGGATGGTATCGGGTGGCAACTAACCCAACCAACCAGAAAATTTCAAAACCGTTTTATAACAAAAACTACTCGATCGTCCAATCAGGAAATTGTCGTTCTATACCATAGGCACCTGTACTATAGAACGGAATCAACCCTTCGATCCAGCTACTTCAGCAACAGTCACTTCGGCGATCGACAGACACTTCTGTCACAAACAGGAAAATTTCGGCGACAATAGAGGACCCCCATTTTGGTGACAGTAATAGCCCACACTGCACATGTGTCATTTTGGAATAAAATATTAGTCCTGACAATTTCCTACTCGGCCTACATTTAATTTCGTTTATAGAGTAAAATACACAATGAAAATATGTCGTAATGCTTGAACAATTGATTTGAAATTATAAATTATATATTGCAGTGTACTGCACGTATAAGTAGTCAGCTGTTTAAAACTCATAATTCAAGCAATCGAGTAAATTAGAATGCATATATCGATCAGCGATCACCTATATGTGCCCCTTTATTTTATTACAATGTCAACTCATGCGAGTAGTCGCTACGACTACGAGTAAGTTACATGAGCATGTAGCTGGTCATGGTGGACCTGCGGCTCTGCAAAACAGGTCTCCCGGCAGTCAGCCAGGGAATCAAAATAATTACGGTCCAAATTATGTACTCAGTCGTGGCTTTTTATTATTATTGTTATTATTATTATTATTATTATTATTATTATTATTATTATTATTATTATTATTATTATTATTATTATTATTATTAGCGCAATTGCTCGTGACGAGTCAGAGACGTCAGCAAGGGAGCTGACTTTCAGGATTGACATCACCTCAACTGCCTATTTAATGAATTGCCCCTAAATATATTAATCACATTAGCACATAATATCCAGAATAAGCAATTTAAGGTTTTTACCGGTCTTTTTTGCCGACATTTACTTTTTATACATTTTTTATTTGTTATAAGCCAACATTTCTCATCTTTTTCCTACGTCTTTTCAAGCGTGACACCTTCGACACACAGATAGTCGGCTTGAACTGAACTAACCTAACCCATGTTAATGGCAGGTGCACCTGAACCCACTTACTCACTGAATGAAGAGTTCGCCCATGCATGCTTTAAATTCAAGTGTTCACGCGCATGACTAGGCCTATTGTTTTTTCCGAAATCTACCATAGTATAGGCCCTATACTAGGCAATGAACGCAAAAATGTTATTGCTTCTGGCATATTGTGTATATTTTGTAGCCTGTAACTGTAGCTTGTAGCCTTGTAGGATTTTTTACCAGTTGCAAGATGCAATTTCATGCCCTGCGCCTAATTCAGAGGATCCAGTTCAAAGGGTTAGCATGCAACTACATGACCATAGAAAAAGTAAAAAAATTATCTTATCAAAATATGAAAATGTATTTTAGTTTTAAACTTTAGGATAGAGGCCTATAACCATATATATCCTATTTATACAAAGATGCTGCATTAGCATAGGATTCAAAGAAAAAATTATTTATTCTCAAAAAAGGTCCATGGTATATATATTTAAAATTGGGGTTTTGTCATTTAAGCTATACTATTTAATTATTACTATTGGAAAAAATGAGATGTTCATTCAAATTGAATAAATGAGAATTTGATTTTGAGTAATATTTGTTTAGGGACTCAATGGTATACTAGGCTCTATAGTAATTTTCAAATCACCTGACCTGCAAGACTATGTATTTTTATATAATTATATTAATTATATAAGTAGACTAACACTAAGATTGCTATCCAGATTTTTGAAACATATTATGTAGAAAAATATAGAACAAAAGATAATATGTCTTTTTAGATTGTTTTTTTATAGTGTTAGTTTAGAAATGAAATTATTGAATATCTAATATATTTTATTTTTAGCAATGCTAGGGGGCTCAATATTATAGACTTAGTGACTACTAGAATTTACAAGCTAATAACTTGGCATGTCATTAGTTCCCTTATATAAACCAACATTTATTTTGAGGCATTGTATTTTTTGTTTTGTTGTTTTGTTATATAGATTATAAAATAGATAGTTAAAAATAAAAAACAAATAGGAAGCTTAAATATCTCAATTAAAATAAAAATTTCTATTGTATTTAAACTTTTTTGTCAATAAAGGTACTAAACCTCAAGAACCTTAGTTAAAATAACTTTTGTATCAAAAAATTTTATGTAAAATTTATTTTTTTACTTTAAATATTATATCATTGGGATAAGAGATATTTTTTTATTTGTCATTGACTAACTTTACAATCATAAATCTATAATTATAAGAACTAAATTTATTTTATTATAAGTAAAAGATAAGATAAGTTGGTGCCATAAAAGTAGCTAACAGTTTTTAGATTCTTTGAGAGATGAGATTCTTTGGCAAAATTTAGCAAAAAATAGTATAGAAACCTTGAACCCTAGCCATTGCATAATATTCTTTGAAATAATAGCATAGTAGTATACCCAAGAGAAATGGTTTTAAGGCCTAATTTTTAGTATTTAATATAACTGTTTATTTAATTAAATATTTTCTGCCTATACAATCTTCTTGAATATGTATAAAAAGGTACTGCATACATTTAAATGCTAGTAAGTGTTATAGAAAGTAGTTTTTTTAAGATAAATTTTGCATGACTGCAATCACTCAGAAGCTTAAGCTAAAGCAGTTAGCCAAGGAATCAATTAGCCGGAAAGCATTTTACTTCAAACATTTTTTTACTATTTTATATTTATATTATTTTATTTTATATATTTGCCATTTTCGCTAAAGATATTTTCCACTCATTTCAGTGCTTACTGATCTCGCCATGAAGCCTATTTGCCTGCTGGGGCACATGCGCTCCATAACACAGGTTCGTTTTAATCGCGAAGGCGATCTAATCTTCACCTGCGCCAAGGATCCCCACCCGTCGATTTGGTTTGCATTGAATGGCGAACGTCTTGGCAGCCTGAATGGGCACAATGGCGCCGTGTGGTGCGTCGACTGCCGCTGGGACAGCGAAAAGGTTTGGTTTTACTTTCTTTTGTTTGTGACACACGACCACGAGGTACCAGGTGGTATTTGAGGACCCGCTACTGATGTACCAGGTGGTAGTTAAGGACACCCGCTACTGATGTACCAGGTGGTAGTTGAGGACCCGCTACTGATGTACCAGGTGGTAGTTGAGGACCCGCAACTGATGTACCAGGTGGTAGTTAAGGACACCCGCTACTGATGTACCAGGTGGTAGTTAAGGACACCCGCTACTGATGTACCAGGTGGTAGTTAAGAACACCCGCTACTGATGTACCAGGTAGTAGTTGAGGACACCCGCAACTGATGTACCAGGTGGTAGTTGAGGACCCGCAACTGATGTACCAGGTGGTAGTTGAGGACCCGCAACTGATGTACCAGGTGGTAGTTGAGGACCCGCTACTGATGTACCAGGTGGTAGTTGAGGACCCGCAACTGATGTACCAGGTGGTAGTTGAGAAGGACACCCGCTACTGATGTACCAGGTGGTAGTTAAGGACACCCGCTACTGATGTACCAGGTGGTAGTTAAGGACACCCACTACTGATGTACCAGGTGGTAGTTAAGAACACCCGCTACTGATGTACCAGGTGGTAGTTAAGGACACCCGCTACTGATGTACCAGGTGGTAGTTAAGAACACCCGCTACTGATGTACCAGGTGGTAGTTAAGGACACCCGCTACTGATGTACCAGGTGGTAGTTAAGGACACCCGCTACTGATGTACCAGGTGGTAGTTAAGGACACCCGCTACTGATGTACCAGGTGGTAGTTAAGGACACCCACTACTGATGTACCAGGTGGTAGTTAAGAACACCCGCTACTGATGTACCAGGTGGTAGTTAAGGACACCCGCTACTGATGTACCAGGTGGTAGTTAAGGACACCCACTACTGATGTACCAGGTGGTAGTTAAGAACACCCGCTACTGATGTACCAGGTGGTAGTTAAGAACACCCGCTACTGATGTACCAGGTGGTAGTTAAGAACACCCGCTACTGATGTACCAGGTGGTAGTTAAGAACACCCGCTACTGATGTACCAGGTGGTAGTTGAGGACCCGCAACTGATGTACCAGGTGGTAGTTGAGAAGGACACCCGCTACTGATGTACCAGGTGGTAGTTAAGGACACCCGCTACTGATGTACCAGGTGGTAGTTAAGGACACCCGCTACTGATGTACCAGGTGGTAGTTAAGGACACCCGCTACTGATGTACCAGGTAGTAGTTGAGGACCCGCTACTGATGTACCAGGTGGTAGTTGAGGACCCGCAACTGATGTACCAGGTGGTAGTTGAGAAGGACACCCGCTACTGATGTACCAGGTGGTAGTTAAGGACACCCGCTACTGATGTACCAGGTGGTAGTTAAGGACACCCACTACTGATGTACCAGGTGGTAGTTAAGGACACCCGCTACTGATGTACCAGGTGGTAGTTAAGGACACCCGCTACTGATGTACCAGGTGGTAGTTAAGGACACCCGCTACTGATGTACCAGGTGGTAGTTAAGGACACCCACTACTGATGTACCAGGTGGTAGTTGAGGACCCGCTACTGATGTACCAGGTGGTAGTTGAGGACCCGCTACTGCCATTTTATACACACTACTGTTATACCAGGTGCTTCATGAACACTCACTGATATTGTAGGTGCTGACGGGATCCGCGGACAACTCGGCCAAGCTGTGGGACACCGAAACTGGCAAGTGCACCGGCAGCTTCGATACTAATAGCGCCGTTCGGGCCTGCGGCTTCGACTTTGCCGGCAATAGCGCAATGCTGACCACGGACAAGACCATGGGCTACAAGTGCACCATACTGCTGTATGATGTCCGGCAGGACCCCGCTAGTCAGCCGGCCTGCCAGATGCTGGTGCCGGAGTCCAAGATCACCAGCGCTGTTTGGGGTCCGCTAAGTCATTTTCTGATTACCGGACACGAGAATGGCGACCTGTGCCAGATGGATGTGCGAGCTCAGAAGGTCGGTTCTGCATAGTTTTCTTACTTTGCGTGAATGCTAATTTCTCGGAGTGAGCCTCCGTTCTCCTCCTGAGACTTCACTGCAGTCTTCCCAGATCCTCGTGCTAGGCTGCCAGCCTCCCTGATCTTCATACTGGGCCGCCATCCTCCCAGATCCTCATGCTGGGCCGCCCTCTTCTCCCAGATCCTCATGCTGGGCCGCTCCCGTTCTCACAAATCCTCATGCATGGCCGCCCCGCCCCGTTCTCCCAGATCCTCATGTTAGGCCGCCCCGTTCTCCCAGATCCTCATGCAGGGCCGCCCTGTTCTCCCAGATCCTCATGCTAGGCCGCCCCGTTCTCCCAGATCCTCATGCTAGGCCGCCCGTTCTCCCAGATCCTCATGCTAAGCCGCCCCGTTCTCCCAGATCCTCATGCTGGGCCGCCCCATTCTCCCAGATCCTCATGCTAGGCCGCCCCATTCTCCCAGATCCTCATGCTGGGCCGCCGTTCTCCCAGATCCTCATGCTGGGCCGCCCCGTTCTCCCAGATCCTCATGCTAGGCTGCCCCGTTCTCCCAGATCCTCATGCTAGGCCGCCCTGTTCTCCCAGATCCTCATGCTAGGCCGCCCCGTTCTCCCAGATCCTCATGCTGGGCCGCCCCATTCTCCCAGATCCTCATGCTAGGCCGCCCCGTTCTCCCAGATCCTCATGCTAGGCCGCCCCGTTCTCCCAGATCCTCATGCTGGGCCGCCGTTCTCCCAGATCCTCAGATTCATTCAAAAATGAAAATCTCATATTAATTTCTTAATGATAAGTTTGTTATTTTCAAACTGAACAGGTGGTGAGAACCGAGAAGCACCACAAAGGCGCCATCAACGACATTCGCATGTACAAAGACGGCACAATGTTCGTGACGGCCAGCAAAGACCACACCGCCCGCCTAATTGACAGTTACGAACTGCAGCTATTTAAAACTTATAAAACTGAACGGCCAGTGAATTCCGCCGACCTTAGCCCGCTGCTGCCGCACGTGCTTCTTGGGGGCGGCCAGGAGGCCCAGGATGTGACGACGTCAGGCGCTCACGTTGGCAAATTTGATGCAAAATTTTTCCACACAGTCTACGAAGAAGAATTTGCCCGGGTGAAAGGCCACTTCGGCCCAATTAATTCTGTCGGCTTCACGCCGGACGGGCGCGGCTTTGTGACTGGCGGCGAGGACGGATTCGTTCGCCTGCACACATTCGATAATGACTACTTCGATTTTGAATTAGAGTAGCGTGTCTAGAATATTGTCTGTTGAATTGCTTAATGAGCTGTCAAGCTGGTGACGGTAAACCGGGTCTTTTAATGGCAAAAAACATTGACGGTCGAACTTGTTAAGATGTTAGCTAACGATTGAAATATTAATAAATTAATGTTGAACTGGTGTGTTGGCCACGATCCAGCGTTGTCCAACGCTTTGATTGCTTCGTTTTTTTAGTTTTGTTTCTTTCATTTTCAGTATTTAGGGATCATATAGCATTCTAGGACACCTTAAATAGGACGGGACACTTCGTTTCTTGGAAAGTTTTTGGAGTCCAATTGTGGCGAAAAAATTACACTACGGAGAAATAAAAGTTTCAGTTTTTTCGACATAAAATTAAAGATTGTGCTCGATTGGAAGCAGATCCGAATCTCATCTTTTGATACGTGTCTCCCGTTTTCTTACTTTATCGAGCTATGTACGTCCTTATTTTAGAAATATTGATCTTTAAATTGTAAAAAAATTTGTCGAAAATTATAATTTCAATAAAAATATTATTTCACCAGCTGGGCAGGTTCTGATTCTCTTCTAACCAAGTCTGCTTTATTCAAATAACGTTCTATCAATCAGTATTATGGATGATCTTTCTGGTCCAATCACATTTCAATGTCCAAATCTGTCTGGATTGGCGATTTTTCATTTACGAGGGGTGATCAAAAAGTTCTGCAACCTTTCGACCTTGCGTCAAGATTACTGGACTGATCACACTTAAAATTGACGCAATGTAAGAAAAATTTGTATTTTATATCACTCTCGATTTTCAAGTCATTTCATCAATCCATTCCAACTTGGCTGACAGTTTACCATAAGCAGTTTTTAGCTTGTGCGTTAAACTGTGAAAGTCAGCTTTTGCTTCATAGTATTTTTTCCGTGCAGCATGGCAACATATCTTCTGACATGCACATAAATTTTACCACTGTTTCTACAAATTCCGCCTCGTTATTTAACACCATCGCAAGGCTCGTGTGTCATTGGGTTGATGCACAGTCGAGTTTTAATGACAAGTGAATGTCTGACCATCTGTGAATGTCAATGTAGTCTGTGAATGTAGGGTAGGAATGTCAAACCTTGACATCCGTGACCGAGCCATCCATTCACAATAATTCTCACATACTTCAACTTGCAGGGAGATATGGCGGTAGAAATCTTCCTTAGCAAGTTACTGGGGACTGCTAAATGCTTAAGTGAAGTTTCTTGCCAATGCTTTCGTAGGGGAGGCATGAAAGGGGATAAAACCGGCGCGGCGACAACAGATGCGTCGAATGCTGCTCCTCACACAGCGAGAAAGACCGGATTACGTATGGAGGAAAAAAGGGTTCAGCTGGTTCTACATCCACCTTACTGGCTTACATTGACCCATATGACTCCACTGTATTCTCAAAACTGAAAGCTGCTACTCATGGAAGACCTTTTTTAGAGCGCTCAAGAACTGAGATAGGTGCTCAAATGAGAGTTGCAGACACTGCTTGCAATCAATTATCTTAGCTACTTCCAGATGCGTCAAAAGCGACGGAAGCGGTGCATAGAAGCTGATGAGAGATAGCTTGAGGGAATGTAATGCTGATTGTGTGCACAAAATTTATTCGAGTCACATTATTAACTCACTTGCAGAACTTTTTGATCACCCCTCGTAGTAGGTTATGACGAAAGTGAATCAGAATCAATAAAAATAATTGGAAGATCAATTTTTCACAATTTAAGACGTACATAGTTCGATAGAGGCAGGAAACGCATATCAAACGATGAGATTTTCATCTGCTTCCAATGGAGCGCAATCTTTAATTTTATGTCGAAAATATGCTAATTTCCTATCTATTGTATGTAGTGTAATTTTTTCGCAAAATTTGGACTCCAAAAACTTTCCAAGAAACAGTTTCCCTTCCTTCTAGTTAAGGTGTCCTTGACGCGTCTATTGGAAACAATAGTATAAATCTGGTCATTGAAGCAATTTTTAGGGTAGGAAAGTAACGCCGAAATCAAGTGGCAAACAGAGCATTTTACAGCCATAGACTCTATGGCTGCGCTGCCAATTGCTATTTGTCGAAATCCATGGACTTCCATATTTAGTATCATAGATGCTAAATATAGAAGTCCATGGTCGAAATCAAATGACAATTTTATGAAATCAAACGAAAAATCCTATATAAAATTGCCGTATTACACTGACTGCCTTAGTTAAGAACACACCGTAAATAGCCTCATGATTTAGCTCTAGGATTCTCTCTCTTTCTGCCCTCAGAAGGTCTATGGTATTAATATATTCTTAAAAGATCCTTTTAGAGTCGGAACTTTCATACTTTAGGTCGTCAATCAGCAAGTGAAAGTAGAAGTTCCCCTTAGACTAAATTTGGCTGGGAAAAATAGCTCAGTATAGCTGTGTAACATAATTCACACAAGATAATTGTTTAGTTCATAGACATCCGCCCGCGCCCCTCCCATTTGCAGCCAATCAGTCAGTCATGGATCCCTATCAATTAGCCGATAATTTGGATTCGTTCGATCCCGAGACTCTGGACGCATTGCTGCGAGCCATGACTGGCGATCCGCTGAATGACGCGCCTGTGGAGCTGTTGCCGCAGTTTTATGCCAATCCTGAAGTTGTAGAATTGCAGCTGCAAGGCCAGCCAGCTTTGCAGACTAATCAGCAGGCAGCGCCTCCGCCTGCGGCTCAACAGAATCCTGGTGTTGAACAGGCACAAGCTCAGCCTCTCCAGCAGGTTGAGCAGCTTCAGCAAACTCACCAGCGACCCATACATCAGCAACAGGCAGCTCAGCAGCAGCCACCCGTCCATCAGCAACAGGCAGCTCAGCAGCAACGGCCTGTCCATCAGCAACAGGCAGCTCAGCAGCAACGGCCTGTCCATCAGCAACAGGCAGCTCAGCAGCCGCCTGTCAATCAGCAACAAGCAGCTCAGCAGCCACCCGTCCATCAGCAACAGACAGTTCAGCAGCAACGGCCCGTCCATCAGCAACAGGCAGCTCAGCAGCCACCCGTCCATCAGCAACAGGCAGCTCAGCAGCCACCCGTCCATCAGCAACAGGCAGCTCAGCAGCAACGGCCTGTCATTCAGCAAGCAGCTCAGCAGCAACGGCCTGTCATTCAGCAAGCAGCTCAGCAGCAACGGCCTGTCATTCAGCAACAGGCAGCTCAGCAGCCACCCGTCCATCAGCAACAGGCAGCTCAGCAGCCACCCGTCCATCAGCAACAGGCAGCTCAGCAGCAGCCACCCGTCCATCAGCAACAGGCAGCTCAGCAGCAGCCGCCCGTCCAACAGCTGCATCAGCCGACAGAAGCCGCAGCAAGCGAACAAGCGGACTGGGTGCTCTGCGAGCTGCTGGGAATGTTCCCAGACGCCTGTCCGGAAGCAACCGCTGCTGCTGCACGCGCCGCTCTGACCGCCGCAGACGGATCTCGCGAGACCGCCGTCCAGCGTGTGGCCACCGACTTTCTTGAACGAGGCTTTAAGCGACGTGTCAAAAAGTATCAACAGCTGCGGGAGAGCGGCGGTGGCGCCGGCGCTGCTTCCTCGTCTTCGTCGTCTGGCGCCGGGCCGTCCGGCTTGCAGCCGTCGGTTGTCGCTGACTATTGGGACGTCGCCAACAGGCAGCCGCCGAAGACCAGCTCAGAGAATCGAGCTACTCTGGAACTTCTGCTGCAGGAGTTCCCTTTCCTCAGCCATCAGACTGTGAATGCCGCTTTGTTCTCTCACAAGTACCTGTTGGCACCCTCGTACAGCTTCTTGCACAGCCAGCTAACAGGCCTGGGCCTAACGCCGGACTCGCAGTTTCCCTATCGGACCTACGGCCCAACCTACGTGTTAAAGTGTCCAACTCAGACGCCCGCTCCCCTTATTGACATTCCCGGCGTTAAGCAGCCGCCAAACGAGTTGCACTTTTTGCGCAATCGTCGACAGAGATTTTCTTCGTCAAAGGCTGCTCAGATTTTTGGATTCGCTCAGAGCCTTGTGAAGGAGTTTCAGGCCGCCAAGGAACGTTGCCAAGCTGGCAAGGGCGCCGCTTCTGCTGGTGGAGAAGACAGTGAGATTGCTACTTTTTTCTAATATGAGTAGGGCTGGCGAGATGTTGGTGCTAAATTTTTCGGAGGGCTTATCTACCCGCCATTGATTCTTTGGAGGGCTTATCTACCCGCCATTAATTCTTTGGAGGGCTTATCTACCCGCCATTGATTCTTCGAGGGGCTTATCTATCCGCCATTGATTCTTCTGGGGGGCTTATCTACCCGCCATTAATTCTTCGGAGGGCTTATCTACCCGCCATTGATTCTTCGAGGGGCTTATCTACCCGCCATCGATTCTTTGGAGGGCTTATCTACCCGCCATTGATTCTTCGAGGGGCTTATCTACCCATTATTGATTCTTTGGAGGGCTTATCTACCCGCCATTGATTCTTCTGAGGGCTTATCTACCCGCCATTGATTCTTTGGAGGGCTTATCTACCCGCCATCGATTCTTCGGGGGGCTTATCTACCCTCCATTGATTCTTCGAGGGGCTTATCTACCCGCCATCGATTCTTTGGAGGGCTTATCTACCCGCCATCGATTCTTTGGAGGGCTTATCTACCCGCCATTGATTCTTTGGAGGGCTTATCTACCCGCCATCGTTTTTTTAGAGGGCTTATCTACCCGCCATCGATTCTTCGGGGGGCTTATCTACCCTCCATTGATTCTTCGAGGGGCTTATATACCCGCCATCGATTCTTTGGAGGGCTTATCTACCCACAATTGATTCTTTGGAGGGCTTATCTACCCACAATTGATTCTTTGGAGGGCTTAACTATCCGCTATTGATTCTTCAGAGGTTGTCTATACCTGCGCTAATGCTTTTTAGGACTTTGTTTATCCAAATTCTTCAGTGAATGTTGCCCCCTCATTATATACTGGGTATGCTGGCAGGTATAGAGCGGGCTGACATAATGAGCCAGTATTTGGTGATAACTTTTCCAGAACCTGCTGATGGCGCCGCCTCGACTAGCAAGGCAGCCGAAGATTTGGAGCAGTTCGAATGCGAATGCTGCTTCGGCGAGTTCCAATTCGAGCAGATGACTCAGTGCCCAGTTGGCCACTTGTTCTGCCGCGAATGCCTCAACGGCTACGTTAGAGAGAAAGTCTTCGGCTCGGGTAACGCCGCGTTCGACTGCATGGCCAGCGGCTGCGACGAGCAGTTTTTGCCGTCTCTGGTTCGCCCGGCCCTGGATCCCCAGGTGCTGGCTAAATTCGAGGACCGCCTAATGGAGGAAAACCTGCGCTCCGGTCTAGTTGACGACGAGAACTTTGTCCGATGCCCCACCTGCCAATGGGGCGCCATTCTCGATCCCAGCGCTAAGGTGTTTAGCTGTCAAAACTGCGAGCTGGAGACCTGCCGTCACTGCGGTCAGGATTGGACTGAGCATTTCGGCAAAAAGTGCTCGGAGATGGAGCAGAATGGTGGGTCATACTTTTTTATGCGCGCTTGTGGGTGCTTTTACATTCGACTGTCTTAGTACTTCTCTTTAAATCACCTGCTCTTCATGACATTCTCTGCTCTTCCTGACATTCCCTGCTCTTAATGACGTTTCTGCTCTTAATGACATTCCCTGCTCTTGATGACATTCCCTGCTCTTGATGACATTCCCTGCTCTTAATGACATTCCCTGCTCTTGATGACATTCCCTGCTCTTAATGACATTCCCTGCTCTTGATGACATTCCCTGCTCTTCCTGACATTCCCTGCTCTTGATGACATTCCCTGCTCTTGATGACATTCCCTGCTCTTCCTGACATTCCCTGCTCTTGATGACATTCCCTGCTCTTGATGACATTCCCTGCTCTTAATGACATTCCCTGCTCTTGATGACATTCCCTGCTCTTGATGACATCCCCTGCTCTTGATGACATTCCCTGCTCTTCATGACATTCCCTGCTCTTCATGACATTCCCTGCTCTTCATGACATTCCCTGCTCTTCATGACGTTTCTGCTTTTGATTTCATTCCCTTCTCTTTAATTAATTTTCTGCTATTAATTTCATTGCAATTATTTTTCTCAAACTTCCAGCTTCTTATCTTATTGTCAGCGCTGCTCGTGTATGCTACTGACTTCAGTAGCCAGTTGCGCTATAAACTCGATCCTCCTATTCCAGATGAGACCCGACTGCGTCGCGAATACGAAGAGCGCATGACCCGGGCTAGGCTGCGCGAGTGTCACCAGTGCCACGCGTCAGTATATAAGACGGACGGCTGCAACCACATCACCTGCAGGTGTCGGGCCCATTTTTGTTACATTTGTCGGCAGCCGCTGCTTCAAAAAGACCCCTATTCGCATTTCTGCAACCATCCGAAAGATCCTAAAGATCCCGGCTGTCCAAAAAATTGCGGCAAGTGTCTATTGTACACGGATACTAAACAGGACGAAGATCTGGCCATCCGTGAACTGCAGCAGGAGGCCAGGAAGCGTCGTCGTGAAGAAGGATTCGACGAGGACAAACTGATTGGTGCGCCGCACTCTCCTAAACGGCAGAGGCATTGAGCCATTCAAATTTATAATTAGAAAGACAAGTAAAGCCAAGGCCGATAAGTCAGTGCACGGATTTACATAAATTGCGTAAGACAGCGGGGCAGATGCATTTTTGGGGCATTGTTATCAATCAAATCGACGATGGGTGGCTTAAAAAGACGAAAATCTTGTCGTCGTTCTAGGATCAATATATTAAAGTGCAGATTTTTAAGTCCTATTTTGCCTTATTTTAGATAGCATCAATTGCTGTACAGATAACAATCTAATTTTAGTTTCAAACAAAGAAATTTTCAATGATTAGTACACTTTGTGCGCCCGGTCGAGTTCTGCCCGCTTTTTTGCTCGGATCATTTTAGGATTGTTTGTCTCAACTGAGCTTTGCATTTTATAAATATGTACATCCTTTATGCATTTGCCTGCCCCATTCAAGAGTGTTTTTGTTGCTATTTCGTTAAAAATTTTGCCCATCTACGTTTATAAACTTTTTTTCAGCTAAATATTGACGGCTGGTGCTCTATGCGTTTTTTCCTAATGAGTTGCAACCATATTATTTTCTATTATCGTGCGATTCCTTAGACGCAGTTTACAGTAAGCTTACTGTAGCGTTATCGTTATTACTGCAAGTAGAGGGGATAGATTTATGCTATTTTTTATTCCGTTTTCGCTGCAGCATAGTATTACTCTCTAGATGGCAGATTGGCTGATAAAATGGAGTGAGGTGGGTGAGAGGAATGCAGATTGGCTGATAAAATGGAATGAGGTGGGTGAGAGGAATGCAGATTGGCTGATACAATGGAATGAGGTGGGTGAGAGGAATGCAGATTGGCTGATAAAATGGAATGAGGTGGGTGAGAGAAATGCAGATTGGCTGCTAAAAGGGAGAGAGGTGGGTGAGAGAAATGCAGATTGGCTGCTAAAAGGGAGTGAGGTGGGTGAGAGAAATGCAGATTGGCTGCTAAAAGGGAGTGAGGTGGGTGAGAGAAATGCAGATTGGCTGATAAAATGGAGTGAGGTGGGTAAGAGAAATGCAGATTGGCTGCTAAAAGGGAGTGAGGTGGGTAAGAGAAATGCAGATTGGCTGCTAAAAGGGAGTGAGGTGGGTGAGAGAAATGCTGATTAGCTGTTAGGATCGATGAAACTTTAAGCGAGGCAAAGAAATATTCTGTTTCTGAGTAAAATGCAAACTAAACTGGTTGACCAAAGTTGACTTAATAAGCGTATTGCGTACTATTCAGCTCTTCTCAATATCGCAGAATAATTCAACAGTTATTTTTTTCTTAATTTTTTTAGTCGGCGTTGCATGTACTGTAAATTTGTCAGTGCATTAATGCGCGTTTAAGTCTACTTGATTTTAGAATAGTTTGATTTCTAAAACGCCTTCATTTTATTTGATCTTGATCAACTCAGTAACTAAAACAACAATTGTAAATTTTTTTCGACAAGCAATAAACTTTTAAAAGGTAAGGCTTATCCAGCACTGACAGTTTTAGTCTTAAAGAGTGCTATTTCCAGCATTTCTGTTTGTAATCATTAAATTAGGCTACTTCCTGTTGGTTATTTTTTCATCAGAATAGGTTTTCTTAGTTTCCTCCTTCATCAGAAAAAAACCTTCCTTTCGTTATGGTACAAAAAATTAGTAGACTCGATATCATAGGGTTTTTAGGCACGTGAAAGAATGCAAAACTAAAAAAATCCCAGTTTCCTTAGTGCATATTCGGTTCGTCCAATCGGTTCAACCAATTTAGTTGACTAATATGCTATTAAACCGACAAATTATTCGTTGCATTCTACTTACAGTAACAAACATTTTAGCTCGTAATTTAAAATCACCGATGAACATGAATCTCCTATAAAAATGTATATTCTATCGGTAATTTTCTGTAAGAAAACACAGAAATTTATTTTACTTTTTCTTAATGAAGTTAGGGGTCCTTGAAATTTTTTAAGGTTTTCTGTGCCCTTTGAATTCAAAACTACGATTATATTTGATTTTGACTTACAACTGGCATCACCACTTCTCTTAAAAAGATTAATAAGTTCCGAGCTAATGTATAAAATTCAATTGCTTTTGTAAATGTTTCAAATTGTAACGTAAGTTAATTTATAACGTATTATATCTAACACTCGAGCCAAGACACACTATGATTATAAGTTTCGTAGCTAAAAAAATTTATTTACGATACATATAGGCTTTTTTAATCTTCGATTGACTTGTTATGAATAGAAAGAAAGGAAAAACCAAAATATGGAAAGATTTTTTATTTCAAATGTAAAATTTTAATTCTAACATCGCAACAATCTTTCGTAAAAAAGGAACACGCCCCCGGGTGGGCTCGAACCACCAACCTTTCGGTTAACAGCCGAACGCGCTAGCCGATTGCGCCACGGAGGCGTTACGTGAGGTGGGGTTTGTGTTCTATATAAACCCCAAATAATTTTCGACCTTGGACTTGTCATGCAATTTATGCATGCTACGAACGCTCTATATTTTTCCATTTTACCTCTAGGGCGCAAAAAGTACTGTCAGCTCGCTTTTTCTCTGGGCAGGGGACGCACACGTGTTCCAGTGACTGTACATTTATCTTTGGGGGCTGAAGGGCAAAGGACACTCCCTTTTGAAATTGCTTTTGCATATATACATGGGTCGTAAAGGAAATAGAAGTCTAAGCCCCATTTCTTTTTGCTGCCTAAGCTGATCGTGAATGCGCACTGCGATTTTTTGCCAACTACTAACCAGCAACTACGAATTCTCAGTTCTTGCCTACAACTCTTCAACCGTTGTAAAAAAGAGAAGGTGCTCGCGAGCTAAGTTCTGCGGTTCCTGACAACATTCGCACAAATTGCTCCCCTCCCGATTTAGGCCTAAAGCCTTCCAGACGTCAGCACTTGTTAGCACTGTTAAATCAATCGATCGAGGCAAATGGCTTGCATGACCGTTCCCCAGCTGGTTGACATCCCTAAAGTGCAAGAGCCGCACACGTCGCCTTATTATCAACAGAAAGAGAAGCGCAAACGGAGCCAGTCGGAGGCCTCGGCGGACTCCGGGTACAGCGCCGACAGTCCGATGGAGGTCGCCATCGACTCGGAGACGGCCGAATCAGCCAACAACGTTTGGGGCATGTTCAAGTCGCGCGAGGCCTTCGTTGAGATGCACATTTGCTAGCCAAGCCGATCGGATTAACAAATGGCTCTACGTGGCATTGATGACGGCTTAGTCAACTGCACGATGATGCAAAATTGTGCTCGTTGATGACGCCTGAGTTGCGGCTCACGGGCCGTCTGATCGGGAGGGGAGTTTTTTGTGACGATGTTAACTTTTTTTCCTATAGCGGTGTCAGTTTCGTTTTTTTCAATTCATTATTTTTATCACGTCTTTAGCATGTACTTGTATTCACCAGCAGTACTTTAATTTGTTTAATGCTTTGTGTAGTAAAATATTGCTGCTACTGTCTGATAGGACACGTTTTTCTTTTAGAAATTGTACATTATACTTATTTTAAATCGTATATATTTCAATCGACCCAAATGTCGAATGATTAAATCAATAATTACGTAGCCAAGCTTAAGCTGGTAACCATACTTGCGTTCGTCTACAATTTTTGTTCAGCCAAATCCTTATTTCTTAATGCAAGCATGAAATTAAATCAGTGACTAATTGGACATACCTACGAAAATCCCCATCTAATTAAAAAAGTATGATGCAAGAATGCTAAAACTACTACGGTCAAAAATTGCTTTCACGTAGATTTATATGGGCCAGGCTTAATGACGTATCTTTTTGGCCTTTTGTGGCTTAATAGCGGGAGAAAAAGAACTAAAAATCTCGGGAGCAAGTGGTTTTGCCAAATAATCAACAGTTAAAATTTTCAGATCAAAGCTCTCTTATCGCAGGCTCTTTAACTATAACCTTGAATTTACACACAGTATTATGACCTGACTTGGAGATTATTTGGCTAGTCCCTGCACTGCGCTGCGATCTGCAACGTTTTTGCCTTCATGTATGCCTGCTATTAAGTTTAAGAGTGCGCTTGATATTAATGTAAAAGGTTAAACAGAAGAAATCAATTATCGCTGCTATGTAGCCGTATAAGTTGCTTTGAGTAGCATATGCTGCTTATTACTGTAATTAGAGACTTTTTTGCTAAGCATAATTGATAATATTAGATCAATTCGTTGGGCTGAAAGCTTTTTTCGTTGTTTATTTTAATTGTATGGAGATCATCTAACAGGTTTATTGTATAAAGCCAGACTTATTAAATTCCATATGTGCATTTAAGTTGATTCTAGAATACAGTATGATCTGCCAAAATTATAGGGCATCAATATTGCTCGGGATTTGGGAGTTGAAAGCTAAAAAATTACACAAAATGTTCAATCACTCTGTCTACATGACTCCGTCTCCGAGATGATATCCAGAGGCTGAAAGTACAATGATTCGGGTTCGTTATTTGAAAACTTTTATAGAATAAAAATATGACAATACTGTGTGAATTTTCAGTAAAATTATATGTACATTTTGTTTTAAAGCCTTTTCTATGAAAAATTGTCACTGTTTAAGTTGCCATTATTTTCTTGGAAAACGTGCACTGAGTTTCGATACTTAATAACTATCGACTGATCGTTGCTCTTAACCCTAAGGCCTCATAATGGAAAAGTAGATCTATCCTAATTTCTGTGAAGTGATAGCTGCAAGCAATTGCTTTCATATTGAAGTAGAGGAACCGATAACTAACTAACTGTCATAACTAACTGGCAGTAAAAATGTTCATAAAAAATGTACATAAAAAACATTATATTACATTATTACTGCAATATTAGCTGGATAGCCCAATACTAACTGGACACGCTTTGGCCGTAAAGTTGCCATTAGATTACCAATTAGAATAAAAAATTTGTTAAACTTGCAATGAGCCAATTTTAGATTGTAGAATAGTTGTGGCATTTTCAAATTTCAATTTTAAGTATATAAATAAATGTGAAATAAATGTACATTCATTCATCCAAGTTAGTTTAAGCAAAATTAATAAAGTTGAAATTATAGAAAATTTTTATTCTTAGATTTTCATTTTTGCAAGTTATTTATTTGATAGTAAAGTACAAGTTGGTTTAAAAAGCAGAATTAATTCTTGTAGTGTTGGCTTGCAGCATAACTATCTATAACTAAAATTGTTTGAATTTTGAAATGATAAGTTATCTAATTTTTTTACTGCTGAATTTGAAATTGCCTATTGTTGGTGCTATTGATAAATCAATATATCTAAAGAATCAAATCCAGCATATGCAACTTTCTATTAAAAATGAATCCAACTTATTGAATACAGGTAAGTTACAAATTTCTTAAAAATATAATATTCAATAATGACAATATTGTTTGTTAATAACTCAATAATAATAAAGTATACTGTATATAATAGCTTAATAGCTATTTAAACTAAATATTATTTAAAAGTAAAATACTTGCTTATGTCATAAACTACTATTCCATAAAAGATAAATCTACAATAATCCCATTTTGTAAAATCCCACTTTAGTCTTTTTATACTTAAAACTTTAGGTCTTTTATAAAAATAAAAAGATAAGGAAAAAAATCTTTAACTTTTTATAATTCTATTTTATGTAGACAAATGATTTTGAAAATTTTCTAAAGTCTAAACCATAATTATGGTTTATATGTATTTCAAATATTTCTTGTATTTTAGGTAATTAAAGTATATTATATATTTTTCATTATGTGCAAGGGTTCTTTCTCCTACTGCTGATACCAAAGTTGTAACATGGCTCTTTATCCTACTGCTGGCACCAAAGTTGTCATAGGGTTGTCTATATAATTCTTTAATAATCTCTTTAACTAGCAATATTAGATTATCCCTATAAAATTTCTTTATACAAACTCTACTACTAATATAGATTTGGTAGCATTCAACACTGTGCTGAGCAACAAGCACTGGTTTTCAGCCTGAAAGGCATACTATGGAACAGAGGGTTGTGGCCTTTCACTCTATTATTACTCTACTATCACACCTCTTTCACTCCTACTTTAAGCACCTGATATGTAGAATCTGAGTAAATCATAATTCCCTAAATTTTTTCTATCAATATTAAAAGTGCATAGCAAAATTTAAAAAAATTGGGATTTAAGCAACAAAAATTTCACTAGTTTAATTGTCAACTATTTTAATTTAGTGCAATTTTTTCTTGTTAGCTAAAATTATTATTATTTAATATCCTTATATTTAAGATTAGGTCTTTAAAATTATTATTTATAGCATATTGCCATAAATTAGTCTAATTAGCTCCTGTTTTTTTGAATGATGTGACAAAGCAATTAAGTATGAATATAGGTTATATAGCAATTTTTTTAAAAAAGGCTATTCTTTTTTATAAAACTTCTAGAATTGTTCTAATTTTTATTTGTTTTTGTCATTTAAAATTTCATTTTGGTTAAAGCTTGTATTTTACTCATTTATTAGGGTAATCCCTAGTCTAATAATTGTGATAAGATAAATTTTGTATATGAGAAATAAGAAAAATTCTGTTATTATTTTTCTCTTAATTTTAGTTTTCACTAATGGTCCAACTAAACCATGGCATGACCATAATGTCAGTTTGGCATCAAATTCTGCTGTAGTTCTAAACTGTCCACATGTACATGGAGCAAGTATTTTGTAAGTTGTTATTTTATTTTTGATAAAAATCATGAAAATAAATATTATATTAAAATTAATAGGTTATGAAGTTCTTTTAAGATATTCATTTTTTCCACTGATATTAACTCCATTTTCCCTTTAATTTGGACTCTACTAGTTTAGTAGTATTAGCCGTTTATTATGTTAAATTGTTTTCTACCTCTACTCTAGTTGGATGCACTCGTTGTGGGCACCAGATTTCCTGGTTGCCAATAGCAACAAGTCCAATTTGGTTGGTAGCCCTAACAGAAGTCGCCAGGCTCAGCCAGTCTCATTAAGATTTCCTAGTCGCCTGTGCCGTCCAGTTGAGCTTTCGCAGCCGCCTAACGCTTGGCTTATGATAAAAATCGAATCGCCAAGTCTTCAGGCTGGCTATTATTGGTGCCAATCGAGGACACCAGAGACTGGCCAGCCTAATATAAACGCCGTGTTTCATCTGAATTTGAACAAGAGAAATTCATTCGGCTCGCAATCGTTGTCAATTCCCGCTTATAAGGCCGAGTCGCTGCTAGTTGATAACAAAGCTGTGACAGCTCTCACTGGGTCAAGGGTTGCTCTGCCCTGCCAGTCAGCCTTGAACACAGCAGCTGGTCGGTTTCAGTGGGTGCGGAATGGCGCATTCATTTTTGGCGGGTGAGTTCTTTTCTAACTGTCCATGTTGTTGTCAGTGAGTGAGTGTAAGCTAATTAACGTTAGGCCCTTAATTTTTGCCCGCCTGCTAGATTTTGAGCTAATTTTATTGTTTTTAATTGCTTAGTAAGTAAAATCTATAAGCTTTCTGCTGCGTAGTTTAAAAAATTATTTGATTCAAATTTTTTTATTTCAGTTAAGCGAAGAAAGGAAAGCTTTTTTTTAGTCAACAAGTGCATCCAGTGAAGAGTATTCTTTAGGTCTGTAATGCTTTTGTTGGCAAACAGACATGCTTCTCCATTGTGTATATCATCATCAGTCTTCATTTGGGGCTGTGCAGATGCGGACAGTCTTCTGCTGAAAAAGCTCCAATATTTAGCCTGTTAATTTTAATTGGAACGGCTTTTATTTTCTGTTTTTTTTCACTATAATTAGCGGGCCTTTACTGTCTGTTCAGGTTGAGGTTTCGTTTTCTTATTGCGTTTCTTAAGTTTTTGTTAATTTTTAGAAAAAATCAGCGCTAAATATGCCTCGTTTAGCATCTCTAACGACGCCGAAATCCCCATTCGCATTCCAATAGG
This sequence comes from Macrostomum cliftonense, assembly GCA_950096795.1. Taxonomy (NCBI): domain Eukaryota; kingdom Metazoa; phylum Platyhelminthes; family Macrostomidae; genus Macrostomum; species Macrostomum cliftonense. The sequence continues at coordinate 398,967 of CATNEM010000115.1, read as the reverse complement.
CCGCTGCTAGTTCTCTACTCTGTCAAGTCAACGGACTCCGGCCTGTACGCCTGCTGGCTTGTCGACAGCGGCAATCGTCCGCTGAAGGTGTTTGCTCGATGGGACCTGCTGGTGTTGCAGCTGGCCGACTCTGATGCCGCTGCTAGCCTAGTTGGCAAGCTGGATTATTACTGTTCGAGTAAGCTTTGAACTTTAAGCTTTGTTTGGGATCTCAGGTTGGTCAGTTTTGTACTGGTGAGATCTCAGGTTAGTCAGTTTTGTACTGGTGAGATCTCAGGTTGGTCAGTTTTGTACAGGTGAGATCTCAGGTTAGTCAGTTTTGCACGGGTGAGATCTCAGGTTGGTCAGTTTTTTACAGTTGAGTTCTCAGGTTGGACATTTTGTACTGGTGAGAATATTGTCTAATTCGGTTGGTAAACTATTAGATTTTTCGCTTCAAAGTTACTTAAATGATTTTCTGTACTTGAAGTGCCCTCTAGAAAACTTATGTATCAAGATTAATATATGCTTTTGACCTATTTGGTCAGAATACCTTTAAGATCAGTGATAGTTGTATTCTATTGCTCCCAAATCGTGTCTGATTAATCTTTCAGAGCTTCAGCACTGACAGTTAGGAGTTTGCTTTTTTTAAATTTTGCATATCCGTGAGGGGCAGTGGGGCAGGGCGGCACCATTGCAGTGCAAAGTTTTTTTTGCAAAAGCTTGCTAAGTCGCCGTTAGCTGTGGCAGACTTTGAGGCGCCCGGCGGCCCGTCTGTTGGCTCTTATTGTCGGCTTGTTGTGTGTTGGTCTCGTGCTTGTTTAGGAATATTCGAATATTAGGCTTTTCGGCGAATAGAAACGATTGTAAATCCTGTGTAGATGCCGCCTGTTGCGAATGTCCAAAGTATTTTTTGCCCAGTCTTAACCTGGAAAAGTTTTTTTCTCTTTCTTGTACAAAAATATTATTGCCCCTATTTTCTTATAATATTATTCAAGATTTTCATCATTCAATTGGTAGCTATCAAGCGTGCGTCAAAAAGGTTTAAAAGAGATTTTAAATTCTTTATGATAGGTCTGATTGATGCGTCAAAGACATCAGCAAATTTTTTTCTTAAGTTTTCTGACTGAATCACTAATGATGTCTGACTGAGTCACTAATGATGTCTGACTGAATCACTAATGATGTCTGACTGAATCACTAATGATGTCTGACTGAATCACTGATGTTGTCTGACTGAATCACTAATGATGTCTGACTGAGTCACTAATGATGTCTGACTGAGTCACTAATGATGTCTGACTGAGTCACTAATGATGTCTGACTGAATCACTGATGATGTCTGACTGAATCACTAATGATGTCTGACTGAATCACTAATGATGTCTGACTGAATCACTGATGTTGTCTGACTGAATCACTAATGATGTCTGACTGAGTCACTAATGATGTCTGACTGAGTCACTAATGATGTCTGACTGAGTCACTAATGATGTCTGACTGAATCACTGATGTTGTCTGACTGAATCACTAATGATGTCTGACTGAGTCACTAATGATGTCTGACTGAATCACTGATGATGTCTGACTGAGTCACTAATGATGTCTGACTGAATCACTGATGATGTCTGACTGAATCACTGAGGATGTCTGACGGAATCACTGATGATGTCTGACTGAATCACTGATGATGTCTGACGGAATCACTGATGATGTCTGACTGAATCACTGAGGATGTCTGACTGAATCACTGATGATGTCTGACTGAATCATTGATGATGTCTGACTGAATCACTGATGATGTCTGACTGAATCATTGATGATGTCTGACTGAATCACTGATGTTGTCTGACTGAATCACTGATGATGTCTGTCTGCATCACTGAGGATGTCTGACTGAATCATTGATGTTGTCTGACTGAATCACTGATGATGCCTGACTGAATCACTGATGATGTCTGACTGAATCACTGATGATGTCTGACTGAATCACTGATGATGTCTGACTGAATCATTGATGTTGTCTGACTGAATCATTGATGATGTCTGACTGAATCACTGATGATGTCTGACTGAATCACTGATGATGTCTGACTGAATCACTGATGTTGTCTGACTGAATCACTGATGATGTCTGTCTGCATCACAAATGACTGAGGACAGTTTATATGAATTAATCAGTATAGTTGATGAGGAAGTGTAAAACTTCCGTATTTTACTATATTATATTTTTTCTCTTTAGCTTAATTTTTGTTAAAGGAACTTTACCTTGAAAAAATTTGAGAAACACATGTCTTTGAGGGAGATTGGGATTTCAAACTGCTTCTGTCACGCTTCCATGTTGCAAAAGCAAAATATTTTTATTTAGTTTCACAGTGATCCCAGAGCGCGTTGCTATATGACTTTAGAAAAACTCCCAGCAGCTCCAAGAGGAAGTCGGGAATGTGTCAAAGTAACCCCCTGAAAGCAGGGTGACGAAAACAAGTTCACTACCCTGTCACTTCGCAAAAATTCTGTTTTCTTTTTGCAAAAGAAGTGCCATCTGTTGCTGGATTTGAAACTTTCGTGCCAGTTTTTTTCTCCCAGTCAGTTGTCAACGCATTTAAAAGTTAAATTGAAATCTGATGCTTTGCGTGTGTGTGACATTAAAACTTGATTTCAGATGACGGTAGCAAGCTGGCTGGCTCTGGCAGTGGTCGCTGTCTGGTGACCTGGTCTGACGTCTCGCCTGCGGCTGATGCCCTTCTGGACACGCCTATCTTGAAGAAAAGCTGGTAAATGTTTTTTGCTTATTGCTTGGAGCAGCTTTTTACAATCAGCTGGGTGACTCTTGATTTCTTAGATTGAGGTATTAGAGTCAGAACACAATCATTTAAGTCTCTAAAAATCACTTTAATTCAGCTCTAAACCTCCCCTAGAATTGGCTCTAAACCTCCCCTAGAATCGGCTCTAAACCTCCCCTAGAATCGGCTCTAAACCTCCCCTAGAATCGGATCTAAACCTCCCCTAGAATCGGCTCTAAACCTCCCCTAGAATCGGCTCTAAACCTCCCCTAGAATTTGCTCTAAATCTCCCATAGAATCTGCTCTAAATCTCCCATAGAATCTGCTCTAAATCTCCCCTAGAATCGGCTCTAAATCTCCCATAGAATCTGCTCTAAACCTCCCCTAGAATCGGATCTAAACCTCCCCTAGAATCGGATCTAAATCTACCCTAGAATCTGCTCTAAATCTCCCATAGAATCTGCTCTAAATCTCCCATAGAATCGGCTCTAAATCTACCCTAGAATCTGCTCTAAATCTCCCATAGAATCTGCTCTAAATCTCCCATAGAATTTGCTCTAAATCTCCCATAGAATCTGCTCTAAATCTCCCATAGAATCTGCTCTAAATCTCCCCTAGAATCGGCTCTAAATCTCCCATAGAATCTGCTCTAAATCTCCCCTAGAATCGGCTCTAAACCTCCCCTTGAATCGACTCTAAACCTCTCATAGAATCCTTCTAAACTTGATGCTCCGCTCGTACAGAGATGGTCAGTAGCTGTTCCTATCCTGATAAGATCAGTCAGTGCAACAGTATTTCAATGATACCCTAGCTTATGTAGTGAGCCGATTGCATTAATAATGTATGGACTATAGAATAGCCTTCGGGGAATACGCTGGCACTGTTGTTAGCATAATATCAATATAATTTCTACGCTTATATTTACTAATGATCGTTTATTGCACCGTGCAATTATTTCATAGCAACGGGCAAGGCAAAACTGTGAGCCAGATTGCGGCCCATGAAGGCTTAAGTAAACTAACAAGCCAGCCGGGACTGACTTAGCCCCGTGTGTGCGATAGAAATACACTAGGAGGTGACGCATCTTGGTCCTATTGCTTTTTGTGGATTCGCCCGATGGGAATCATTTCACCACTCGCCTGCCATTGGTTGGACTGGGTGGGTGGGCTGGTTGCCCCGTCTCCCTACCGTCCTTTACTTATGCACATTTTTTAGCCAGAAAATCCGTTATGGAAGCAGCCGAGGTTAAGATTTTAGAGCAGCTTGGCCTCAGGCCTTGGCATCTATTTTTTTTTCAAATAAAACAAAAGCATTTATCGCAAATGCGCCTAGCAACTAGAACAAAGGCAGCCGCCTATGTAGCCATGCTGCTATCAATTGGTTTATCCGTTTTATTAACTTCATCTGCCGTTGTTAAGCCAATTAAAACAATCGTTTATATTGACAGGCCTGCTACAGAATTGGCGCAGAGATTGCGGCGAAGTCTGACAGATGATTTGACAGGTAAATTTTCTGCTTTTTTTAATCCTCGTTTACGTAATCAATCAATCATGACTAGTGATTTTATATTTTACAATTCGACAATGCCATAAATACCCGCGCAGGTTCTTCTATTCAACACCAATCATCGTTAAATTTAAGAATTTTATTCGCAACTGGTCGGATCCTGCGGGTTGCCTGGGATCCCCCAGATTCGTCCGCTGATTGTCTTAAAATTAGGTGAGTTTAATTGATATTTTTTCTTGTTCGAAAATTTATTTTTTAAGGTTATCCTAAAAAAGACCTTTCAAATTGACAAAGAAAATCAATTTTTTTTTTCATAACAAGCTTGAAAATTTACTTACAGAAAAAACAGCAAGCATGACTTAAATAAAAATTGTTGGTTAAATAGCCCACAGGTCAAACTGAGAGAATCGCCCCCACAAATCAAGCCTAGAGAATCGATCAAACTGAGAGAATCGCCCCAAAGATCTAACTGAGAGAATTGCCCCCTCAAATCTTACTGAGAGAATCGCCCCTACAGATCAAACTGAGAGAATCGCCCTCTCAGATCAAACTGAGACAATCGCCCCCACAAATCAAGCCTAGAGAATCGATCAAACTGAGAGAATCGCCCCAAAGATCTAACTGAGAGAATTGCCCCCTCAAATCTTACTGAGAGAATCGCCCCTACAGATCAAACTGAGAGAATCGCCCTCTCAGATCAAACTGAGACAATCGCCCCCACAGATCCAACTGAGAGAATCGCCCCACAGATCAAACTGAGAGAATCGCCCCCTCAGATCAAACTGAGAGAATCGCCCCCACATATCTAAATGAGAGAGAAGCGTCTTAAAGATTTTACTTAGAGTATCGCCCCCACAGATCTAATTGAGAGAATCGCCCCCACATATCTAAATGAGAGAATCGCCCCAAAGATTTAACTGAGAGAATCGCCCCCACATATCTAAATGAGAGAATCGCCCCAAAGATTTAACTTAGAGAATCGCCCCACAGATCAAACTGAGAGAATCGCCCCACAGATCTAACTGAGAGAATCGCCCCACAGATCAAACTGAGAGAATCGCCCCCACAGATCAAACTGAGAGAATCGCCCCCACATATCTAAATGAGAGAATCGCCCCAAAGATTTAACTTAGAGAATCGCCCCCACAGATCTAATTGAGAGAATCGCCCCCACATATCTAAATGAGAGAATCGCCCCAAAGATTTAACTTAGAGAATCGCCCCAAAGATTTAACTTAGAGAATCGCCCCCACAGATTGAACTGAGAGAATCGCCCCCAAACATCGAACTGAGAGAATCGCCCTCACAGATCAAACTGAGATAACAGCATTTCCTTTTTTCAATATCGATTTTTTGCCTGAAATCCGAATCCTCTTATATGGAGCCACATTGAGCAAAAAATCCCACTGAGACTAGAGAAGACTGTTGGAGAGCTCTCAGATAGATGAGATGTGTGTGGATCTGTGCTTGTGTTTTGCATTTCCCATTTGTTACGCTAGTAGATAAGCTAAAAGCAGTCGCTATCTAGTTGAGCCTCTTCATTAATATTGTCCTCATGTTATCCCTGCCGTTCTGTTTCTGTTCTGTCCTTGTGCTTTTTCTTGCTTGTTGCTGCTTCTGCCAGCCTGGCCGATGACCCTGGGGTGCCGCCCGCCCCCCTGATGGTCTGGCTTTTACCGCCGCATGTTCCTCTCCCTGGAGATGAACCAGCAGTCTTGTGGAGGTGAAGGACGTTTTGGGAGAATTGATTGCGGCCTGGCCAATTTTTTTATATTTCTCCAATTGCACTCCCCCCTCGATTTTGGTTCGGTTTGAATTGCTAATTTACAGTAGCCAAAATCGACTTGAACTGTCTGGACGAGAGGGGAAAATTATTGAGTGCATAGGGCTGGGATTTTATGGGGAATCGAATCGTGAGGGGGTCAGGGGAATGGGATAAAATTCCCAGACACATTGGCGTCGAGTTTTGTTGGCCTGACCGGTAATAGAGAAATCACAGGAAATACTGGGGCAGCGGTTTGACTAGCTGCAGAGGTTGGGATTTGGCTATTCAACCTGTGTGCGGAAATGGGTCTGTTTACAACGACAACCGCATTAGTAATTACCAAAATGCCTTGTTAATTGCCAGGTGCGTCGGTTAGACAAGCTAAGCCTTGATTTTCTCAAGGTTTTTGGTTAGAAGGTCCCGAGTTCGATTCCTGACTTAATGAGATCCTCAAATAGGGATTGTTTTTTTAAATAAACCCTTTTGACGATATGTATCGTAATTAACTTAGACAGAGAGTGAGAGAGATGAACAGATCAAATAAGTACACCAGCAACGGCTAAATTGTTCCGTTTCCGATATGTTACGCAGGTAACTATTTAGCCCTAAAAATTACGCTACTTTTAAACTGTAATAGAGTAGTCAGTAAATACAGTAAACCTGCATATACATGACCGACGATTTTTCCCACTAGGCTGCATCTTCAACAATCCAGCGGCAAAAGTGTTTCCACTGTGTATTCGATCAGCTGTTCGAGCAGCTTCGCCGAGTTGTCAATCCGTCCCGGCTTCAGCTATCGTTTGTTCGCCGAAATTGTCAGCTCGAGTAACAATCGAGCTCTGTCAAAATCGACGACTTCGTTGTACTTTACCGCCTCTAGAATCGGAGGTATGGGCTTTGGGAATACCTGTGTGCTATTATTGTTTGTTTTTGCCTGAACTTAAGCTTGACCCCTCCCTCTGTCCCCCAGTTGACCACTGCTGACCCCTCCCCCTGTCTTCCAGTTGATCACTGCTGACCCCTCCCCCTGTCCCCCAGTTGATCACTGCTGACCCCTCCCCCTGTCTCCTAGTTGACCACTGCTAATCCTTTCATTGAGTTCGTCAGTTCAACCTAAACAAATGAAATAAGGCACCGCAGTATCAAGTGCCGAATATTTCAAGCAACCCATAGAGTTCTTTAGCCTGTGTAGCAGAAACTTCTTGTGTTCCTACTTTGGTCTGCTTGTCATTAAACAGCAGTGCATGCACGCCTTGATTTCATTTTGAAATGTGTGCGCGAGTGAGCTGCAGTAAAACTGTGCTATCCGCCTGTCGTTAGTTCAGTTTATTATATTCACAAAGTCCGTGACATTTTATAAATGCCCCAATACTTGCACTGCGGAACTGGCTGTTAAATTTGTGTCACCCAGTCTGTTAGTCTGTCTGGTCCAGTTCTATTTGGCATTTCGCTATCTTGCGCCTGGAAAGTTTAGGATTTCAAATTTTATATTGCAGTATCAGATGATCCTATATTGAGGCAACTTACAAACAGGATATATGAATCCTTATCTAGAAACTTTCAATACCCATGTAGAAGCTAAAAATCACAATCTGTACAATTTTGAAATCCCCATTTCAAACAAAACCCACTGTGAAAATTCCCTTTCTAGCAAATAAAAATCCTTGTGTAAAAACTAACATTCCCAATTTAGAAACTATAAATCTCATGTAAAAGCATTTAGAGAAGCTATCCCGCTGTTGAAATGAAAATTAATCTAAACCCTTGAACCTGTAAAACTCTTTACAAATCTCTTCCCCACTCTCCAGATCTATCTGCTAAGCCCAGAGAGACTCGGTCCGCTCAGACCGAAGCCTTAGCTGACCAGCTGCGAATCAAAGATTTGCTTCCAATTGGCAAGCGCGATTCAATCCTGCTGTCCTGGACTAGGCCGTCGCACGTGCTGCCTGACAAATACGTGATTAATTATGGCCTGCATTATCCCAAGGAGAGGAGCGCCGGCGAGATTTCCGGCGATCGGGACAGCTTTCAGATTAGAAATCTGGGTGAGCGCCTCTTCTTATCCTAAGTCTTTTGGTATGCTTATTTTAAAGGTAGAACACTGTGATAGATGTAAGCCGTTGGATGGGGAGTATGAGATATATGTTAGTCTCCAGATGGGAGAAAAGATGGGATGGATGTTAGTCTCTGGATGGGAGAAAAGATGGGATAGATTTTAGTCTCTGGATTGGAGAAAAGATGGGATAGATGGTAGTCTCTGGGTGGGAGAAAAGATGGGATAGATGGTAGTCTCTGGGTGGGAGAAAAGATGGGATAGATGATAGTTGGATAGCTGGATAGTTAGTCGTTAGTAGTTTATTAATTTCACCGATAGATTTTTATATAAATCTGTTCTACTTGTCAAAAGAATGTCATTGTTTGGTGCTCGCATCATGTCCACGCATGCTTTAATAAAGCATAAAATAATACACGCCAAAGCCTATCATGGCTGCTTATAAAAAGGCTTATATAGTCTATCCATTATAAAACTATTGAAGCCAGCCTGCGCAAACATGCAGTGTTAGGACACGGACGGGCATGAGTCAGCCCGTCCACAGACGCCGCCAATAAATGACCAACCAAAACTACTAAGAGATCAGAGGCATGAGGCTGCGACTGAGCGCCTAGGGTAGCTAAGCCTTTTGATAGAGAAACAGCGATGGAATGATAAGGCTATAGGCTAACCCCCTCTACCCACCTCTTCCCCACAATCTCCCATGCCGATACATGCGCGCAGTAAAAACCCTGCCAGTAGTCTATTGAATGAATGCCGGGAATGTAACTGTCTAGTCCAGGTACTGCTTAACTTTCTAGTAGTTAGTTTAAAAGAAAACTTTCTCTTTCCACACTAAACTATACGTAGTAATTGGGGGTTGGATGATGAGTAACAGAAGCCAACACGATTTATTGACTCGTCCGATTCAGAGTCCACTTTAAGTTTTAAAACAATAGGCTTAGCTTTAGTAGGTATGGTAGGGCCTAAGCCTAAGCTTCATCTCTCCCGTGTCCAGAGGTCTGGTTCTCTGCCAGATGCCATACCGAAAGAGAGAGAGATTCTAATCTTGACTAGCCTTCAAATAGCATTTTAATGTTCTCTCTATTGTCCTCTTTAAGTCTTAACTAGCTCTGTTATACTGTAATTCTAACTGATTCATAAGGCAACAGATTTGCCTTCTACCCAAAACGCATCATTATCTGACTGGCCGAATCAGCAAAAACTGCCAACTTATTATCAAACAGCAATACTGTGGGGGTTAGGGAAAAATCAGCAAGCATCAAAAGTTATTTTTTTCCTGGGGAATAATTTGTTGATCAGAGTGGCCCGATATGGGCCCCGCTAACAGGCTAGCTTCGGTTTTTTTCTCTTTTAGACACGGGGCTGTTTCTTGCAGTTTCTTCTGCTGCTTTTTTTCTCTGTTTCGGCGCTGCCGATGCCGCTTGCTGATAATCTATTTGCCTACGGGTCTGACGCGATCCTGTTTGTTTCCAGCGTCGAAAAGCCTTCTTAGTAGAAGTTTGCTTTGGCGAAAGCAGAAATGCCAGAAACAACAGCAACTGGTGCAGATCAGCTTGTCAGCTGTTTGCTGCTGCTACTGCTGCGGCTGCTAGCTCCATACCTTGCCTTTAGAATTTTTTAAAATGCAATTTAAGCAACGTTGTTTTTTACAGTCCGAATCTGATTGCGTAAATACCAAATATTTATTTTGTTTTACCAGGCGCTTCATTAATCTATGCATATTTTAGATAGCTTTTAGAATCTGAAGTAGTAAATTGTCTAAAATGCGGTCTTCCTCGTACGCACCCGTTACTAAATAGTTTCTGAATATAAATGTGTGCGCACTACTGACATGCAGTTACTGAGTAGTATACCGACAATATAATTTTCATTTTTTTCAGAGCCGGATACGCGCTATTTTATCTGCGTCTCGGCTGTCAAACGCGAATATCATTTTGAAACGCCAATCGAAGCGCGGACTCTGGGATCTAAAGGTTTGCGCTTGATTTGTCAAACTTACTATGAGCACTCTGTGTTTATCACTGGTTTATGTGTTATTTTTACAGCTTTGAATTATACTTCTTAGCAGAATATTTGACCATTGCTAACAAATCCTCACTTTCCCCCTTTTTCCCATTTCAGACGACTCCGGCTGTAAGTAGCTCAGCCTAAAGATTTTCTTTAACTACGAGTACATTATCGATACATCTTTCTGATCGTTGGTATATAGATAGATGGATAGATAGCTAGATAGATAGATAGATAGATAGATAGATAGATAGATAGATAGATAGATAGATAGATAGATAGATAGATAGATAGATAGATAGACAGACAGATAGATAGATAGTTAGTTAGTTAGATAGATAGATAGATAGATAGTTAGTTAGTTAGATAGATAGATAGATAGATAGATAGACAGATAGATAGATAGATAGATAGATAGATAGATAGATAGATAGATAGATAGATAGATAGGAGTAGATAGACAGATAGATAAATGGACAAACAGATAAATGCGAGCTGGAACGACAACAAGCCATGCCGTCATCCCCCTCCGTGTTGCAGACCCGCTGCAGCCGCCGCAGGTGCCCATGGCTGTGAAGGTCTCGCAGGTTGGCAGCCGCAACGCGTCCGTGACCTGGACGGACCCGCAGCTCGGCCTTCCTGGCGGCCTCCAGCTTAGCCGCCGAGTCTACGAAGTCGAATGGTCGTTTGACACCGGCGAGCAGCCGCAGGCACTGCCGCCGCCGCCGCCGTCGTCGTCTCCTTCGACCTGGCGGGTGAACACCAGCGAGCTGAGCGTCGGGCTGGCTGGCCTGCGGCCCAGCACGGCCTACACTGTGCGAGTTCGCTGCCTGGCCATCGCCTCCGACGTGACCGCCGTGCCGTCCGAGTTCAGCATGCGGGCGAGCTTCGTCACCCAGCCAGAGGCGCCCGGCAGTCCGCCTCGCGACCTAAAAATCAGCCGGTCAAGCCTGCCAATGTCCGTCATGCTTTCTTGGCTGCCGCCTCTGCAGCCGAACGGCAAGATTACAAAGTACACTGTGCTCTATCGGCCAGTGGACTCATCGGGCGGCCCGCCTGCCTCGGAGCAGGCTACGCCGACGGCCGAGACTCAGGTTGTCATCGCCGGACTGAAGCCATCGAGGCACTATTATTTCCGGGTTCGGGCGGCCAATAGCCAAGGTTCCGGGCCGGAGAGCGAGCCCATCGAGTTTATGATGCCGGACTGTGAGTGCCGTCTTGTACTGCTGTGTTGCCTGCATTTTTGACTCATGGGTTTGTGTTTGTGACTGACAGGTTTGTGTTTGTGACTGACAGGTTTGTGTTTGTGACTGACAGGTTTGTGTTTGTGACTGACAGGTTTGTGTTTGTGACTGACAGGTTTGTGTTTGTGACTGACAGGTTTGTGTTTGTGTGACTGACGGGTTTGTGTTTGTGACTGACGGGTTTGTGTTTGTGACTGACAGGTTTGTGTTTGTGACTGACGGGTTTGTGTTTGTGTGACTGACGGGTTTGTATTTGTGACTGACAGGTTTGTGTTTGTGACTGACAGGTTTGTGTTTGTGACTGACAGGTTTGTGTTTGTGACTGACAGGTTTGTGTTTGTGACTGACGGGTTTGTGTTTGTGACTGACGGGTTTGTGTTTGTGTGACTGACGGGTTTGTATTTGTGACTGACGGGTTTGTGTTTGTGTGACTGACGGGTTTGTGTTTGTGACTGAAGTGTGTGTGTTTGTTACTGACGGGTTTGTGTTTGTGTGACTGACGGGTTTGTATTTGTGACTGACGGGTTTGTGTTTGTGACTGACGGGTTTGTGTTTGTGACAGATGGGTTTGTGTTTGTGACTGACGGGTTTGTGTTTGTGACAGATGGGTTTGTGTTTGTGACTGACGGGTTTGTGTTTGTGACAGATGGGTTTGTGTATGTGACAGATGGGTTTGTGTTTGTGGGACTGACGTTTCTATGAAAGCAATTTCTGATTTCTCCTCTTTTTAGCGTCCGGCCAAGGAGGCGGCGTTGTGTACAACACGGACAGCGTCCTGCAAAGAGGTGAGCCTGAGCTCTTTTGTCTTGTTAGTTTCCTGTACCCTATCGAACCCGTCAATCAATACTTTCCCCACCAATACATTGAACAAAGACTCCGCCGACGGCTCCGACTCTGACGGGCTGTCTAGCCGTCGCTGGTGGCTGCTGATTGCCGGCGTATTCGGGCTGGCCCTGCTGCTGCTGGCTGTCTCCACCGCCTTTGTCTGCGTGTGCCAGCAGCGCAGGCCGGGCCGCTCGGCCTCGGATCGGGCCGCCGCTGCCGCCGCCAACAAGGAGAGCGCCAGCCTCATCCCCGAGCAGCAGCCGCTGCAGCCGCCGCCGCCGCCGCACTCGCATCAATCGTTGCAGCCGCCACCCGGTCCCGGCTTGCTGGCCTCGGCTTCGCCGATGTCCATGCCGCCGACGTCAGCGGCTCTCCTGGCTGGTCACCAGATCCAGCATCATCAGCTTCATCAGCTGCAGCTGCAGCAGCAGCACACCCCGGATCTGTGTCGTCACGCCGATTTTGAACTCCGGGCGATGGCGGAATTCGGCGGCGGCGGACGCGGACACCCGATGATGCCAATGCAGCTGCCGCCGCCGCCGCCCATGCTGCTGGAATCGGGCCCGGCGTCCAATCCGCATCCGCAATCGGCGCCAGGCTGGCGGGCACTTCAGGAATTTGTCGAATTCGGGCAGCGGCTCGTACCAGCTGCCGGGCCAGCAGCACCGGATCGGTTCGGTTGTCTCTCCGCCCCGGGTCGACGCCCCGGACTTTTCGTCGCGTAAGTATTTGGGATCAACGAGTGACAATGTGTTTAAAAATAAGTGATAAAATATACATTTATGATATTGAAAATCGATCTTGGAGTGACAGTGGATCTAGGAGAGACAGTGAATCTAGGAGTGGCAGTGAATCTAGGAGTGACAATCGATCTAGGCGTAACAATTTATCTAGCAGTGACAGTGAATCTAGGAGTGACAGTGAATCTAGGAGTGACAATCGATCTTGAAGGTGTGACTGTGGATCTATGACTGACAATGGATCTAGGAGTGACAATCGATCTAGGCGTAACAATTTATCTAGCAGTGACAGTGAATCTAGGAGTGACAATCGATCTTGAAGGTGTGACTGTGGATCTATGACTGACAATGGATCTAGGAGTGACAATCGATCTAGGAGTGACGATCGATCTAGAAGGAGTGACAATCGATCTATGAGTGACAATTTATCTAGGAGTGACAATGGATCTAGGAGTGACAATCGATCTATGAGTGACAATTTATCTAGGAGTGACAATGGATCTGTGAGTAAAATGGTTGTTGGAGTGACGATGGATCTAGAAGAAGTGACAATAGATCTAATGGTGAATCTAGGATTGTCAACTGATCTAGAATTGGTGTTTTTGTTTTATGTTTGAAAATAGATCATAAAACGAAAAATAATGATATCATCTACACAAGGTACACACAAGTCCCAGCAGTCAAGATTGACACATTCGTCACAAGCGGAAAAATCCAAATCCCTTCCCCTCTCCCTTGCCGACCGCGCAGCCGGCAAGCTGTCCAGCCCGCACTCGAGCCTGAGTTCCTCCATCGGCTCCTGCATCAAAGCAGCGTCACGCCGTTGCATCGTCGGCTGCGGCGGCGGCTGCGGGCTCAGCGGGCGGCGGCCCTCTGATGTCCACGTCGGCTCATTCGCGGCCTTATCCGGCGCCGGACATTCTCAACCCGGCGCCCGGTCACAGGCAGCTGGACCAGCGTCCTCCGCACCAGCATGTGCAGCAGCCGCATCAGCTCAGGAACAGCCACGCCACTATTGGCAGCCTCACTATGGAGAGTCAGAATTCGCAAAATGTTAGTCCTATTTTATGTTGCCTGCTCGCATCTATCGTCATCTGTCTAATAAAGTCTCTGTCCGACTATCTAACGGCTCTATCTGGTACCTCATAGTCTAATCTGACACCTCGTGGCTTCATCTGACACCTCATAGTCTAATCTGACACCTCGTGGCTTCATCTGACATCTCATGGCTTCATCTGACACCTCGTGGCTTCATCTGACACCTCGTAGCTTCATCTGACACCTCGTGGCTTCATCTGACACCTCATGGTCTAATCTGACACCTCGTGGCTTCATCTGACACCTCGTAGTCTAATTTGACACCTCGTGGCTTCATCTGACACCTCATGGTCTAATTTGACACCTCGTGAATTCATCTGACACCTCATGGTCTAATCTGACACCTCGTGGCTTCATCTGACACCTCATAGTCTAATCTGACACCTCGTGGCTTCATCTGACACCTCATGGTCTAATTTGACACCTTATGGTCTAATTTGACACCTCGTGGTCTAACTTGACACCTCGTGAATTCATCTGACACCTCATGGTCTAATTTGACACCTCATGGCTTCATCTGATATCTCATGGTCTAATTTGACACCTCATGGCTTCATCTGACACCTCATGGTCTAATTTGACACCTCATAGCTTTATTCGACACCCCATGTTCTAAACTGACACCTTATGATTTAATTTGACACTTTTCAGTTCACTCTATCCACTGAGGACATGGACATGGCTAAGACGCTGGATGGCCTGATACAGGATCTGAAAGGCCTCACCACCAGAGAGTTCGAATGCTGATGCTTTAATTTTTACTCTTTAGATATATTGACAAAATTTTCTTATTGGTCAAATCAGGCTTTCCTTCTGTTTGTTCATTGTTTGTTCTGTTTGCGGGAGCAACTCTGCAACTGCCGGTTGTGCTTTTTCTGTCCCTTTTCTCCTTTTTTCTGTTGTTTGCCTGTTGCTACTTTTAAAGTAGCGGTGTAATAGTCATTCTATACGATCATATAATTGTTAAAACTGTGTATAGCTGATAACTTAGCCCTAAATTCTGCCTATTAAAGCAGCTCGACTTGTTTCTAACTTTTACTTTTTTTAAATCTCAAAACTTTTTACTGGTTGTTTTGCCCCCAAACTACTGCTGTCTTAACTTGATTCTGTAATTATAGTAATTAATTCAGGTAAAGCAAACCTTGCATTTGTTTATTTGGGCGGGATGTGCAAATTATGGCTTATGACGCCAAGTTTTGAGCGGGACCAACTTCAGTGTAATGAAATGCTGCCTGATTTATCAAGTCTCAAGTTTTTTCTCACGTAATCGGTATTTCATTGTTGTAACTTATTTTTTAACCTGTTTTGTAAAAGAAACCTGTGAGCAGCAATTTTGTACGTATTGTCTTGCTATAATTTCTATTTAGCCTGTCTTATTGGTCTGCTTTATAATTTTAATTAATAAATATGTTTGTAATCGGTTTTTGTACTGGGAATTAAGTTGAGATCGCTACGTATTAATTATCGTGTTTTATTTATTTCTTAATAATGATATTGTATCCATGCGATGATAAAATTAACAGTCCTTCTATTTTTATGAGTACAAATTCAAAACAATTTAAAGCAAAGAAATTCAACTTTCGTGAGTTTGATTATCGCACGCATTGCTAATAAAAAGGAGGTAAACTTAATTAGTAAGGCTGCTAATAGCTGAAGGTCATAACATAAAAATGGATTTCAAAGCAAAAGAAATTTGGTTGTATGGCGCCATTTCGCGAAAGATAAAAATTATTTATCGTAAGGAACATAACGATGGAATTAACAATAATCCGTGATCGTGACGATCTCGGATAAAATTTCAGATGATATTATAGTTTTTCTCCATTAGTACAGCCGTTTTACTAACAAATTATTATTAACAGTATCGATAATTGCGAACCTGCTAACGAATGTAATAAAAAAATTATAGCTCAAGGACCACTTTTAACATCGTCTTAAGTAGTCCTTATAATAACATTGACCTTTCATGGGTATTTGACTGAAGATTAAGAATGACTTTAGGTGGCACCGTGGTCCTTTAATTGACGGTAATTAAATAAAAAGTAATTCTTCATTTGGCTTTTCAATAACTTCATTAACTAGCCCGCAAAGTGAAAGTAAGAAATTACCTACAAAATTTTCAAGGATAATAGTACGAATTTTGGAATCAAGGACTCTTGGATTGTTGTCCTGTTAGAATCTCTTGAATTAAACTTTAGCTGTCACTGCTTCCGGAGAAATTCATTGCAATAAAACAAAGTAGTCAATATGTTCGTTTACTAGACATGATTATTTGAGATCGAAGGGTAATTTTTTATTTAAATATCAAGCTTAATCATAACTTATTCATCCTAACAAAGAATTTCATGTACTTAGTACAGTCGCACATTGTTTCAAAATAATTTTGCATTTACTGCGGCCTGCCATGACACATCAATTGCTTCGAATTATTCACTTACAAAAGTGCGTCTTCTTTTTTTCAAATTAAAGTTCAATTACAAAATCCCTCTAAACTGTCTTTAAAATCAAGTTAAGTACAATTTTCATTTCAATCTAATTATTGATAGCTAATAAAAAAGTTTTTTTTAACTTTGATTACTTTTAGTAATCAATCTTACTAATTTGTCAATCATATATAATGATTTTACTCGAATGGAAGCCTAAAAATCTTTTTTTAAACATAAAAACATAAATATATAAGATTCTTGCTTTAAAAATGAATTTTTTTATTATATAATCCCTGTAACTGTCACAAATTTTGCTTCTGTAAGTTAAAATAACTCTTGTATTTTATGAAGGAACCATATAAAATATAATTGGTTCCATTTTAATTTAGTAAATTTTTTAGGCTTTGGGATTGAACCTAAGTAAAATTGTACTTCAGTACAATTTTTTAATTATTAGACTTTCTATTTTAATTTGAATATTACAATCAATGAGTTGCTCAATTTTGTTAAAAAATATAAATGCATCATTTTTTACTACTTGAAGAAGCTAAGGAATTTATTGTGTATCCAAGCTTTTATTGTGTATGTTTTCTTGTTTATATTATTACAATTCATTGTTTATAACTATTCTACAAGACGATTTTTGCCCCTAATATCTCTTAATATTTCTGTGCTTGTAAAAGTTGCTTTCAGTCAAATAATTCATTTTACACGTACTATTTTAGGGATTTTTAGGATAAGCCTTTAAAAAAAGTATGAATGTTGTATTTAATTCTAATATGACTTACTATAATAGTCTATAAATTATCATAAACATAAATTAATGTAACATGTGCTTAATTATGTTTATTGCCTATTTTCTTACAAATTTGTTGTTTTAAATAATTTACTTTTTGCTGTTATGAATTAGCAAACAAATTAACTGTTGGCACTGACTGGTGACAAAAAAATGTTTACTTATTTTCAGAAAATTAAAATACAAAGAATCTATTGTTATGTCCGAACTCCACACAAATACCTATCACGAGTTAGTGCCATGCAATCCCAAAGACTTCGCCAAGCAGGATCCACCCTTAGCAGGCTTCACAGGCCCCGTTCTGCAGTGCGCCACCTGTGACAAGCCATTCCTATTCGAGAGTCACATGCTGCAGCACCAACTGTCCCACCTGCTGCCATTCCTGCGCCGCTCGCTGGCCAGACGGACCAACGGCTATCGAATTGTTTGCACGCTTAGCCTGGACTCAGCCACTATACCGCTGGCCAGGATGGCCTCAGCCGAGCCGCAGCCACTCGATGCTGTTCGAATCCGCGCCAGGGAGAAATTCAACGACCAATTGGACGTTTTGAGCTTAATTGGCGACCCTGCGCTCAACATCTGGCCTCGAAGGTGTCAATTTTATTGCTGAACAAGTAGCGGCGCCCCTCCTAGGAGTAAAATTTCTTTGCCCGCCATGCAAGCTTTTCACGCTACTTTCTTAGCTTTCTACTTGCAGTAGACGAACTCACACGTACACTTATATAACCAAGAAAACGCAAGCATAAACCTGAAGAGTTCTTGATCGCTTAATAATTGAAACTTATTTTATAATTTAACAACTGCGCACGAACAGACGGGCCTACGAGTGCCGCCTATGCCGGCTTCAGTTCGGGCTCAAACGAGTTGCGCTGCAGCACGCCGAGCAGCACTCGCAGTCGGCCCGTTGCAACTTCTGCGGCTTAGATTGTCGCTCTGTGGAGGCCAAGCTGGCCCACGAGCGACGCCAGCACAAGGAAGACATTCGCAAGGCTGTCAAAGCTCGTCGTCTGTCAAAAGCGGCGAAAGCCAAAGCGGACGGAGCTGCCGCCAATTCTGCTAGCAATGTTCAGGGTAGGGTTCGCTTTAATGACACTAATTCATCTTGTATTAAGTGTCGTAATTTCAATTTACATTACATCTAAGTTTGCAAACACCCGCAGCAGCAGCGGCTCCTACTTTCTATCCGCATTTGGAAGCTCCGCTGGCTGGTGCCGCCGCTTTTACTGAACAATACGGTTTGTGTGGCTTTTTTTCATACAAAATAATTCAATCATGCTACTCTGTAGTGAGTAGCTTATGCGAATGTTTGCTTAACAATGATTAGCCCATCGGGCCACTCACCGTTGACCTTCCGCAGCCACCATACTGCAGTGCCAGAACTGTCACTACTGCTTCACTAGTCTGGCCGCACTCAGCGAACACGTGGCCAGCTTTCACTGCCAACCCGGCGGGCCACCCGACCCCGGCGCGCTCGCCTTCGCCATCGGCGGCGTCGGGGCCGGAGCCGACATGGTCAGCGCCCAGCAGCAGCAGCAGCAGCAGCAGCAGCTGCCACCCTGCTCCTCATCTTCATCGGCAATGTTTGTTGAAGCGGCCGGAGCTGAATCGCTTCGTCTAGTATCTAGCGACGAGCTGCAGTGCATCCAGGGTCTGTACCACCTCCGTGGAGCCGTTGCCGATGACGCCCAGCTGCAGCAGCAGGCCCACGCGGATCAGCAGCCAATCTACTATGTTGACAGCTCGGCTATCGACCCGAGACTGTACATGCCAGTCAGCGAGGCCTATCACCTACCTTTGGAGAGCCTGCACCAGCAGCAGCAGTACTATTACGCCTACGCTGCTCCTCAAATTCCTCAGCAGTCGGAGCAGGAGCAGCAGCTGCAACAGGAGGCTGACCAGCAGGATAACTGATTGCTTGCAAACACGCTTTACTTGCTACTGATGAGCAGTAGCGAGATGTTGAATGAAGTTTAAAATTTTCAAAATTTGTGTTTGTTAAAAAAATTATAATTCAGATTCTAGAAAACTATCCAACAGATTAGTAATCAATAAATCGAATTTTGTTCAGCGATATTCGCTTTTTTCTGTCAATCGACAATATTGAGTTGAAGTTTAACATAATTGGTTCAACTGTTCATTTTTTGGCTTGTTACCGGTTCTTTCCCAGTTATTTTTTGTGACCAAAATTTATGTTTTTTTTCGACTGGTAAAAAAGTAAACGGCAGTTAACTTTCATTTAGCCGAGTCTCGTTTTGTTTGTTGAAAAAAATCTAAAAAACTCAGTTTTTACTGACTTTCCTTAACCAATTTGAGCGGTTTCATTCTGTGTAAATTTTTTTAAAGCTCTTTGGCAGGCGCTCCTGTGGGCACTGATAAGACACCAAGGGGTGTACAAGCGTACACATCCTGTGGTGGCGGCACTGCAGCGGAGCAAATCTGATAAGACAGCTGTGTAACCTCTCAACTTAACACGCAGCAAATCTGAACTCTTATTCAATACAACGCTTTGGAGTTTTATTTCTGATTTGAAGTTTTAAGTTGTCTCTTCTGCCTTCAATGCAGTTTAGCTGCATATCACTTTAACAGTTAGAAATCTGTTACAGATTTGCCTTCGTTGTGCGGGATTATGTACTGAGTATTATGGGATTATTTATCAAGGATTTGTGAGAGTAGTGTGGTATTATTTATCAAGGATTTGCGAGAGTAGTGTGGTATTATTTATCAAGGATTTGCGAGAGTAGTGTGGTATTATTTATCAAGGATTTGCGAGAGTAGTGTGGTATTATTTATCAAGGATTTGCGAGAGTAGTGTGGTATTATTTATCAAGGATTTGCGAGAGTAGTGTGGTATTATTTATCAAGAATTTGCGAGAGTAGTGTGGTATTATTTATCAAGGATTTGCGAGAGTAGTGTGGTATTATTTATCAAGGATTTGCGAGAGTAGAGTGGTATTATTTATCAAGGATTTGCGAGAGTAGTGGGGTATTATTTATCAAGAATTTGCGAGAGTAGTGTGGTATTATTTATCAAGAATTTGCGAGAGTAGTGTGGTATTATTTATCAAGGATTTGCGAGAGTAGTGTGGTATTATTTATCAAGGATTTGCGAGAGTAGTGTGGTATTATTTATCAAGGATTTGCGAGAGTAGTGTGGTATTATTTATCAAGGATTTGCGAGAGTAGTGTGGTATTATTTATCAAGGATTTGCGAGAGTAGTGTGGTATTATTTATCAAGGATTTGCGAGAGTAGTGTGGTATTATTTATCAAGGATTTGCGAGAGTAGTGTGGTATTATTTATCAAGGATTTGCGAGAGTAGTGTGGTATTATTTATCAAGGATTTGCGAGAGTAGTGTGGTATTATTTATCAAGGATTTGCGAGAGTAGTGTGGTATTATTTATCAAGGATTTGCGAGAGTAGTGTGGTATTATTTATCAAGAATTTGCGAGAGTAGTGTGGTATTATTTATCAAGGATTTGCGAGAGTAGTGTGGGATTATTTATCAAGAATTTGCGAGATTAGTGTGGGATTATGTATCAAGGATATGACTGTGCACTTTTATCTTATGTATTAAAGATATGCCTTAGTCTATTCCTTCATCAGTCGTGACGGAGTCGAGTTGGTCTGAATTTAGTTGGTTCTCGCCTCTCTCTTATTTAAACTTCTCCATAAACAGCATAGCAATAAACACATCCGACAGTTTACAAGCTGTCAGGCAGAAAGTGAAAGAGCGAACTTGAAATTTTTGTTCAGCAGTTACTGCGACCCTCCCGAGTTAGTTTTAATACCAAAATCTAAGTGAAGCTTCGCCAGATTTAAATAGATTAAACAGTAGATAATTTCTATATGTCAGTCTTTACAATGTATATTTGTCTCGCCTGTTGCGCTTAGCTCGCCGCGATCCTTACCGTACACAGTTTGCACGCGTGGCTGAATCGTTTTAATTTGTTTCGCGCTTTCTCAAACAGTCAGCATTTTTAGCAGTGTTTATTCAGATTAGCATTGTAATAGTAAATTCAGAATCAAACAGTAAATCAAAGACTATTTATAAACGATATGAGTAATGCATTGCTTGAATAACACAAGCGGCAGGATGATTGGCACATTACTGAATGAAAAATTAGGCCAGAAAATTTGAGCAACAATTTTTACCACAATTCAATAATTATGTAACTAAGCAAAGACCGCCAGTAAATGAAATAAAAATTTCATTCACTTTCACTTAATAAACAAATTGAGTTTTGGTTTCTAAGAATCACATGCGCTGATAATTGCGACCGGTGCGGCGCTTGTAGTACATGTAGGCAAACATGCCCAGAGCCACTAACCCCGCTCCCAAGGCTATTCCGCCGACAAACGACCCGGCATCGAAGCCGTGAGACGCTGGCGGCGGTGGCGGCGGCGTCGCCTTTGATGTTGCCGTGCCGGGCGGGAGTGTCACTGTGGTGGCGGTGCTTTCAGCAGTTGGAAGTTTTGTCGTTTCGGTCGCCGGCGTGGTGTCATTGTCGGCGTCCAGTGCGTCATAGGCCAGGTCGAGTCGCTCGCTGATCTGCTCTGGCGGCATGCTTTC
The DNA here is from genome assembly GCA_950096795.1 of Macrostomum cliftonense. NCBI lineage: Eukaryota > Metazoa > Platyhelminthes > Macrostomidae > Macrostomum > Macrostomum cliftonense. Next base: position 377,171 of record CATNEM010000115.1, on the reverse strand, counting down.
GCCTGAGTGAATGAGCACAGTGGCAAAATGTATAGATTCGATGTTAAATTGTTATTTCTATTTTTTTATTTTTACTAGCACAAAGAAAATTTAAGGATATTTTTTCTCATTTAAGAAATTGCAAATTTTATTTAAAAAAGAATTTTATTAAAAATGGTATATTTACAGTGTGTACAGGTAAAAACAAAAAACTATGATAAATTGTGTGAAATAATCAAATTAGTATTTAATAATAATAAAGTTGATACCATATTAGGCTCGCCAAAGTTTCACCTGATTCTAAATAATATCGAATGATTTTTTCTTTTCCTTCAATGCAAATAAAATTCGACTTACACATGCGAACCGTTAGCGCGACCAGCAGCGAGGCAATCAGCAATAATGTGAGCTGAGTGCTTTGACTCTTCATTTCGACGCGGTGCAATTGCTTTCAGTTTAATATAAATATATCAATGAAATAAGCTAGCGTGTTCGTAGATTGCCAAGTTTATTTAAACCATTCGCATTGCGGAAGATTTAAATTGCCGCTTTTTGTCTTATCAATTTTATAATAAAGATAAACAAAATCTAGAAAAAATATTCGTCGAAATATTAATAATTTAAATAAAAATTGGTAGTAATTGCTGAAAAATTGAAATCCAAATTATATAAGATTTTGTTCAATTTATCCCCTGTAAAACCAACCGTGTAATTAGTTATACAGCTAGACCGGATTTATTGTAGGCATTTAAGAATTAAAATTTTTACAGAAAAGCGAAAACCAACATTAAATTGAACAACGCGTTTCGCACAGCAGTGTGCATCTTCAGGTTTATTTTAAACGAAGAAAACGAGTTGAGAAGTGAATAAATATGAATTTTTGGTGTGCAAATTTAATCAATATTTTTTTGAATAATTTAAGCATTTGTTAGTCCATAAGTCGAGAGGCAAAGTCTAGGGACGGATAGTTAGCGTTGCAGCCAACAGAACAGAACGAACAGCCAGTGCCCCCTCCCTCAGAACACAGAGAACATGGCCGGCGCCACTATGTTGGAGTTGAGTGTTGAGGTTGTGGGAATGCGCTTTAATGTACAACGCTCAAATGGGCATTGGTCGATGACTTTGAAGCACATTTCAGGGTTGCAGCTAGAGCAGCTATTGCATTCTAAGAGATGGTTTTGAATAGCCGACGGTTTCAGCCATTGCTCCCTGACTCTAGTGTGTAGGTGCCTTTTAGTCTTCCCCACGTAGGAGACGCTCTGGTCATCAGAGCAGTTGAATTGATAAACTACACCAGCACGAAGAGCACAGGGAACCCGTGACTTCAACCGACCGACAAAGTTGCCAACCTTAGCAGAACGAAAGATGGCGCGAACTGTTGCAATTAAGAGAGTTGCGAAATAATTTGCAGATTCTATCTTTGAAGAGTTGAGACGGATAGCCAAAGAAAGGGAGGACAAGTGTTGGTTCGTTGAGATCGATGGGATCGGTTTTAGCGCTGGGCTGTTAGACAACTTTCTCAGAGACGAATTTGTGAATGTGAGTGTGGATAAACACACGAGGATAACCATTTTGTTGAAACATTTTGGTCAGAAAATTCACTTCTTGGTCAAAGTTAGTCCAGGTGTTGCAGACAGTGAAGGCTCTGTGGAGAAGGCATTTGATCAGACCGGATTTCGCCTTTCTATTTATCTTACTTGCCAAGCGAGCTAGCAACTTTAATTGTCATTATTTTCCATTGAAAATAAATCCAAATTTCCATTGAATTGTCATTATTTTAGTGGCAATTACTTTAGTAAACTGTTATAATAAAAGCTGCTTAAGCTGCCAGTATTTTTTATTCATAAATTATTTTATTAAAAATGCATTGCATTTTATTTCATTATTGATGAAGGGCGATTCTATTGACAGATTATCCAGAATGCTAATTTTCTTAGTATAGATACATTTAATTAGAATATAAAAATTACTAACGGCCATACAGTAGTTTGATGCTGCATAGATAAAGACACTCGTTGAGGTAAACAATTATTTTGTAAGGCCCGCCGGTCCGTGGCCGGCGGGAAATAAAGGTAAGGATAGCGAAGGCGGTGGTTCTTTGTTTGTTATTTGGTAAATTAGGAGTAATGAACAATTAAGTTCGTACGTTTATTTGATGAGGTTCGCATGCTGTGTATTTATGTACTTCGTAAGGGATGACCGGAAAGTTCTAGAAGTTTCTTTAATTATAACAAATCAAATATTGATAAATTATACGACTATAATTTATGAGATCAAAAGGGTAACTGCTCAGGCTAAAATTAATTATTGACTACTAATAAATGCGCAAACGATATGTATCTATTGTAATGGAAGTTTCTGGAAAGTTCGATTTGATTTAAGCGATCTGGGGAATTTTCTAGAATGATGATTAATGTTTATGCTAAAAGTACGCTACAATTTAACTTCACGACGGATGCCATACTTTCGTATTTTGGCAAAGTTCGGGCTGTCTTTAGCGGCAGTTCAGCAGAGTGTAATTCAGTTGTACAGCCAACACCGACGAAAAAATTTACACAATCTTGTGAAATACGAGCGTAAGCTAGAATTGTTTAATAGTAAGCCAGGTAATTATATACTATAAAAGAAAGACTTTAATCCACATTTAAAACTTTTAGGCTTCTCTGAAATTTTTTATCGTTTAAAAAAATAATTGGAAAAAATGGGGAAGGCTTCCGAGCTAAAGTGTGTGTACCGTTGCAAAGTTTTCGCTTCCTAATGTGTCAAAACTGAATTCAGAGTGAAAATTCCCTGAGCAAAATCGAAATGAGGATCGTTGAACTTTATGCTTTAAAAAATTCCCACTCTCCAGCTAAACACCCGGTACCCCGATACGTAAAATTTTCTAAAACCCAAAAATCAATCTATCAATTTCTGAGTCGCGTTCATCTCTAGACTCTGTCCTCTCCTTTTTTAAGGAGACAAATACAGAAGTAAAAATTAAAAGTAAAGAAGGAGACAAGGAAACAAATACAGAAGTAAGAAGTAAAAGTACAGAAGGGCAAATGGGGACTGAGGGGTTAGAGGTGGAAACGACTGCTGAAGGTAATTTCTTCCCATAGGAATTATTGCATGATTGAGATCTTTGGATAGGAATTTTGCGATTATGATTTTCTAATGAGGAATATGTTTTGTTTTGGATTCTACCGATTTTGATTCTGTGAATAGCGATTTCACTCGATTGTTTAATTCTCTCGTTGGGAAAAATCAAGGGTAAAATCCTTCGGGAAACCTTCCGCCGGGCTAATGGGGGTCTCCCAAATCTCTTAGTCGAAAGAGGTGGTGGCGGCGGCTCACGTGGTCCTTTTTTACACGAAATGAAAAGACAGGCAGATACTAAAATATATCATTCACCGTTTTCGAGAGCATGCGAAAAAGATCACGCCACGCCATATTTGCATGGCCGATCCTCGTTTGGGCGATTTAACGTAGGAAATTAATTACAGCTTTAATCACTCTAGTCACTATGTTTTTTACAACACATTCCGCCTCGAGGTTATTTTATAAATAATTAAATTTCTTTATTTTTTATAACTTTTCATAATCATTTTTATCACAGAAATAGATTTGCCGAGAATCAAATTAAATTGAGCCGGATGTAAGAAAAGGCCCTCACTCAAGTTCGGTTGTTTTTATTTTAATTATAAATATATAATAACAAAAAATAGACTATATGATGTATAATTTTAACTGGAGAATCAATCACTTAAAAATCACAATTGATGGTAAGTCGAGAAATTCGAATCGCTTATTGGTTGCTATATCCTAAAAATATACTTTTACGGAGCTTAAGTTAGTCAGATTTACGAGCGTATAATCCATATGTATTCTGAAAAAATTTCTACTGAAATTACTTCGAGCTTATTCGAGGTCGTTTCAACTTGATCAGCTACGGCTTAAAAATAATTTACCGATTATATTGCTCAAAATTAATTGTCAAGTCAAGTCCGTTGCTAAGCCGTCGATCCTTCAATTCGCTGGTAGCCTGAGGACGCGAGCCGGTCTGTGACTACGCTTTGATTCCGCCTCCTGATGCACAAGAACAGCAGGTAGATGATCACAGCCAGCCCGACACCCAGAGCGACTCCGCCAATGAACGAGGCAGCGTCAAAATGACGCGTCGGCTTGCTGCTCGGCGGACCCGTAGTTGGTTCAGAAGGCACCGGTTTGGTGACACCTGTTGTAGTCTTAACCTCCGCCGAGGTGTAGTTTCCGCCTGACTCAGTGGTGGTGTCGATTACGGTCGTTTTAGTCGTTATGGGAGTTGAGGTCGGTTCTCTCGTGGTCGATTCGGTGGAGGTTTCAGTCGTAGTAAGTCTCGTTGTGGGTGTCGTTGTGGGTGTCGTTGTTGGTGTAGTTGTTGGTGTCGTTGTGGGTGTCGTTGTTGGTGTCGTTGTGGGTGTCGTTGTGGGTGTAGTTGTTGGTGTCGTTGTTGGTGTAGTTGTGGGGCTAGTTGTTGGTGTCGTTGTGGGTGTCGTTGTTGGTGTCGTTGTGGGTGTCGTTGTTGGTGTAGTTGTTGGTGTCGTTGTGGGTGTCGTTGTTGGTGTCGTTGTGGGTGTCGTTGTGGGTGTAGTTGTTGGTGTCGTTGTTGGTGTAGTTGTGGGTGTAGTTGTTGGTGTAGTTGTTGGTGTCGTTGTTGGTGTCGTTGTGGGGCTAGTTGTTGGTGTCGTTGTGGGTGTCGTTGTTGGTGTCGTTGTGGGTGTCGTTGTGTGTGTCGTGGTTGGTGTCGTGGTCGTTTCAGTCGTATTGGTTGTGGTAGTTGGGGTCGTGGTTGGTGTCGTGGTCGTTTCAGTCGTGGTGGGTGCGGTAGTTGGTGTCGTGGTCGGTGTCGTGGTCGTTTCAGTCGTAGTGGGTGTGGTAGTTGGGGTCGTGGTCGGTGTCGTGGTCGTTTCAGTCGTAGTGGGTGTGGTAGTGGGTGTCGTAGTTGGGGTCGTGGTCGGTGTCGTGGTTGGTGTTGTAGTCGTTTCAGTCGTGGTGGGTGTGGTAGTTGGGGTCGTGGTCGGTGTCGTGGTCGTTTCAGTCGTAGTGGGTGTGGTAGTGGGTGTGGTAGTGGGTGTCGTAGTTGGGGTCGTGGTCGGTGTTGTAGTCGTTTCAGTCGTGGTGGGTGTTGTAGTTGGGGTCGTGGTCGGTGTCGTGGTCGTTTCAGTCGTGGTGGCTGTTGTAGTTGGGGTCGTGGTCGGTGTCGTGGTCGTTTCAGTCGTAGTGGGTGTTGTAGTGGGTGTCGTGGTCGGTGTCGTGGTCGTTTCAGTCGTGGTGGGTGTTGTAGTTGGGGTCGTGGTCGGTGTCGTGGTCGTTTCAGTCGTAGTGGGTGTGGTAGTGGGTGTCGTAGTTGGGGTCGTGGTCGGTGTTGTAGTCGTTTCAGTCGTGGTGGGTGTGGTAGTGGGGGTCGTGGTCGGTGTCGTGGTCGTTTCAGTCGTAGTGGGTGTGGTAGTGGGTGTCGTAGTTGGGGTCGTGGTCGGTGTTGTAGTCGTTTCAGTCGTGGTGGGTGTGGTAGTGGGGGTCGTGGTCGGTGTCGTGGTCGTTTCAGTCGTAGTGGGTGTGGTAGTGTGTGTCGTAGTTTGGGTCGTGGTCGTTTCAGTCGTGGTGGGTGTGGTAGTGGGTGTCGTAGTTGGGGTCGTGGTCGTTTCAGTCGTAGTGGGTGTGGTAGTGGGTGTCGTAGTTGGGGTCGTGGTCGTTTCAGTCGTAGTGGGTGTGGTAGTGGGTGTCGTAGTTGGGGTCGTGGTCGTTTCAGTCGTGGTGGGTGTTGTAGTGGGTGTCGTAGTTGGGGTCGTGGTCGTTTCAGTCGTAGTGGGTGTGGTAGTGTGTGTCGTAGTTGGTGTCGTGGTCGGTGTCGTGGTCGTTTCAGTCGTGGTGGGTGTTGTAGTTGGGGTCGTGGTCGGTGTCGTGGTCGTTTCAGTCGTAGTGGGTGTGGTAGTGGGTGTCGTAGTTGGGGTCGTGGTCGGTGTTGTAGTCGTTTCAGTCGTGGTGGGTGTGGTAGTGGGGGTCGTGGTCGGTGTCGTGGTCGTTTCAGTCGTAGTGGGTGTGGTAGTGTGTGTCGTAGTTGGGGTCGTGGTCGTTTCAGTCGTGGTGGGTGTGGTAGTGGGTGTCGTAGTTGGGGTCGTGGTCGTTTCAGTCGTAGTGGGTGTGGTAGTGGGTGTCGTAGTTGGGGTCGTGGTCGTTTCAGTCGTAGTGGGTGTGGTAGTGGGTGTCGTAGTTGGGGTCGTGGTCGTTTCAGTCGTAGTGGGTGTGGTAGTGGGTGTCGTAGTTGGGGTCGTGGTCGTTTCAGTCGTAGTGGGTGTGGTAGTGGGTGTCGTGGTCGGTGTCGTGGTCGTTTCAGTCGTAGTGGGTGTGGTAGTGTGTGTCGTAGTTGGTGTCGTGGTCGTTTCAGTCGTGGTGGGTGTGGTAGTGGGTGTCGTGGTTGGTGTCGTGGTCGTTTCAGTCGTGGAGAGGGTTGTGGTTGGTGCCATTGATGTTGTCGGGGTTGATTCGGTAGTCGTCGAAGTTGTAGTCTTTTTAGCCACGTAGTCGTCTGACTTAACTTTGTGCGAGGCTGCAGTAAAAAGAGCGAGGTCTCACTTAAATAACTTAATGATCTCATTGTTAAAAATTAATATCATATGCGATCAGTATTACTCAGGTTTAGAAAAATACCCAGTTTTACTCGCATATCGATACCAAGGTATACCAAGGACACTCAGGAATATCGATACCAATGGTAAAAAAACTTATGCATCAAACACGCATTGTAAATACACTTTCATAATCATGCACGCAAGGCTTTTACCAGTAACCGAAAATTTCTCCAGTGCTTATTGCTTTCGAGGACCCAAGTAATTAAAATCAAAAGACTTCCGTTTCAGAATGAGGATACAGTAAAAGCATCATTCCGAGCATCTACATGTGTATTTTATTTGAGTGAGCGTCTTCGCGAGATTCATCTGAATTTACCTGGAATAATGAATGTGTGTTGCTAAAACATGTACGCCTCTTCTTTACACAAACAGGATGTGTATAAAGCCCCGATCGGTCTTGTGCTAGTTGTTATCAATTTACGATCATTTTAACAAGCAATTGCCTGACTAAATCACGCATTGGTATCGTGCAAATTGAAGGCAAATTCGTGCCATCAGATAAAACAGTTGTGCCCATACATATCCGCCACCAGGCATGAAAAATTGTTTAGCTGTGAGTGATACTGTTTTCTTGTCTAGTGCGGCGAGAGACACCATATAATGCAGTTAAACAACTTTGCTGCCAACATTTTGTCTAAAGAGCTAAATGCACAATTTTACATTTTAGCTCTATGTCCGACCGATTAGTTTAGCGATGTCGCCTAAATTATTTAATGTGGTCCTCAACCAATAGCATATAGGCCTATTGCAACATACATGCATGCATGAGCATTATCAGAGGTCAAACGGTCGGAGGCAAGATTACATATCAGAGTCTCCCAGTCTGGACCCCAGCCTCCCACAGGCCCTCACTAATTTCTTTCATAAAAGAAATTTATGATTCCAAATTGCTCAAGTCTTCAATAAAAATTTCTTGTTCCAAAATTCCCTGTGCATTTAGTTAATGTGTCAACTAAAATTTTACTCATGAGCGCTGTCCATGTGAAAGTACTCCGTTAAGTTTCTAAATAATTAGCGGAGAATTTACTAAGGTATTTGTGATTGCATGGGTGATAAAAAGATGAATTGAGAATTATTTGTCAGAGAATAGAATAATTTTGGGTTAAATGCTGTCAATGCGTATAACTATGACCTAACACATGCAACTATATCAAGGTACAGTACGAGAGTGTTAAGCATCATGTACTTACTTGTCTGACAGAATAAGCAGATCGAAAACATCAGAATCAAAAAGACTTTAACACTCATTCTTTAAGCTAAGCTTTCAACTTAAAATATTTTTGAGTGAAATGATCATGAATTGAACACAATATTTTAATAAAGTGGGGCTTATACATTCGCGTCTAAACTTTTAACTGTTTGTAAATCCGCGTTTGTTAGCAGACTAACAAATTTTATTCTAACATAGAAAATTGCGCGTCTGGCAAGGTAAAAGGAATTCTAGAGCTCGAAAATTAATAAAGGAGCTGCAAATTTATCATTGAGTAAATCCGATACTGGAAAAAGAAGACTTTCATACCTTTTTTAACACGCACATTGCATCCGCTTTTTCATTAAACTGCATGACTGGGACACAATATTCGTACCTCTAGTCCTAGTGCCTAAATTAGAACCAACTATCGCTGAAGCTGAAGCATGTGCTTTGAATTTTTTTACAATCCAGAAATATCTTATGGTGCATTTAAACATGTCTTTGTTTCCTGAAAAGTTTCTATTTATTTATTAACTTTAATAGAGAAGTAAGAACTGTAGGCTCGAAATACATTCTCTTGCTCTTGCTCTTTCCTTAAGTATAAAAAAGTAAAACCAAATATTTTTATGCATTTATACTTATAAAATATTTTGGCATAAGTTCAGTTTTTCATTTTACATTATTCTAAATTAATTTTATTTTTTGTCTGCATCTAGCTCAGCTTAATTGGTAATGCTAATTAATGTACTTATTTAATTTTAAATGTGAATAATTTTGCTTGAAAATAATTTTTTTAAATTTATTCTTTATTAGTTACTCTATACTTCGATGCCTAAAAATATTATATAGCTATGCATTGTTGTACCTAAATAAAATTTCAAATGTTAACATAATTTTATTTACACAGAGAAAATAATTTTTACCACTAAAAATTACTTGTTTTCTTTTAAAATCTGTTAGTGTGCATCAATAAAAACTACTACTAAAAATCTTTCAGAAGCGGCAGCAGAGGCGATGGGACTCGCTCACGTTGCTATAGTAACACTAGCCGTTGCATTTGCCTTGTTTGCAACGGGCGGCATCGCTATTGGGCCGTACCGTTGGATGACGCGGGACAATTTCGACGAAATCATGGAAAAGATGGACACGGTGAACGAATTCAACTGCAAAGCCATGAGCAGCGAGTCCCTGCGTCTCCCAGCTAATTCAGTCGGCCAGCGGCCAAAATTCAACGTCCTGCCGCAGATAGTAATCTTTCCCAATAGGACTAATCTAATTCATATGCACAACATGGCGCTTAACAGGGCTTATTTTTATTCGTACATTCTGCAACGCCTGAACGAGTCAGAGGTGACGGACTTTCCCATGCTGCCCGGCATGCTCTACTACTACATGAGCGCCTCGGCGGACGTCTCATCTAGCGTCGGCCTGATGAACGGCTCCGGCGTGCTGTTCGACACGCACACCCAGTACGCCAACTGGTACCCAACCATCCTTGCGTTCAACACCACTCTGCCGCTGTTTGGACCGAAAGCTTTCCTAGTTGACGATTTCCAGGATCCCGTTAACTGGCTGCGCGAACCGACTAATAACACGATTCAGGTGAGACGAGCTCGCTACAAGTGGCCTCTCTTTGTGCTGGGGCTCGCACCTAGGAAGACAAAACTATGGATCTATATGCCCAAAAAAAACTTACTTTAAGGTCGACGACCTTGGCTCCGGACCGGAGAACAACTACACAGCCGCTTGGCATCCGCTCAACTCAATGGTGGTCCGCGACGTTCCTAACAACATTGATTTCATACCGGACCGGAGCACGGACTACCGGGCCAAGCACCAGTACGACTACCTCATCTACAACGCTAGCAAAGTGGGCCAGATGGACCGCATGCCCAACATAAAACGCCAATTCTTTGGTCCGCCCTCGCCGGGCATCTCCGAGTCCTACCAGCCGGTGTACTTTACCAGACCATACTTTGACTGCGGCCGCTCCAACAAGTGGATTGTGAGCGCTGTGGCGCCCGTGATCGACTTCATGGTCCGGTACAGCATCGAGACTAAGCTGCGGCGGCCTCAGTGAGTGTTCATTGGTGGCGCCCGTTTTCAGCTCGTGTCACTAACAAAGTACTTGCAGTAGTCTAGGCAGCTCTATCTATCTTCTATCTATCTATCTATCTATCTATCTATCTATCTATCTATCTATCTATCTATCTATCTATCTATCTATCTATCTATCTATCTATCTATCTATCTATCTATCTATCTATCTATCTATCTATCTATCTATCTATCTATCTATCTATCTATCTATCTATCTATCTATCTATCTATCTATCTATCTATCTATCTATCTATCTATCTATCTATCTATCTATCTATCTATCTATCTATCTATCTATCTATCTATCTATCTATCTATCTATCTATCTATCTATCTATCTATCTATCTATCTTTCTGCTTTTCCAGCCATTAATCTTAGTCTTTCTATCTTCTCTGCGCCACAACTGACCCATCCCGAAGTACTAGAGCTAGGCTTTAGTTAGCACAGACCCCGTGCCTGAGTCGGAGTTCCTCTTATTCGATTCCGAACTCTCAGTTTCATTTATTCCATTCGATTTTGTCCACGCCAGCCCCCGCAGCGGCTCAGCCCCATCCGCTTTCCGCTGGTTGTCAGCTACGCAGCGCGGTTGACTGGGAAATGCAGGCCAAATCCTCCGGGGAATTTTCGTCTCGCAATTCGGCGCCCCCTTCCCCCTCCTCCCGTTTTCCAATTTCATTTTCGCACATCCGCCGGCCCCAGCCTCTCCCAGCTGGACAAATCGATTGAAAATTTTAATCAACCTTCCCAATTTTTTCTTTCGCATCCAGTTGCCAGGCGGGGAGGCAGGCAATGCTGAGAGACTTTCGCTGCGGGTCAATTAGGTAGCAACTGGACCTGCCTGTTTAGCTCTCTCCATCTCCCTGTCACTTATCCCAGTGAGAAAGAAACGGAATTTGAGTTAGCTGATGAAAGCACGAACCAACTTTATCGTTGTTGCCATGAATAAATCTACGCTCGCGATGCGCCCAATACAGGTACGTGGCCGTCACTGTGACCGACTTGGACTTTCTTCGAATCGACTTTGATCCCTGCGCTCGATCCGGGGATTCACCGGATAGAACTTACTTCAGCGGCGTGGCCAGGTGTCGCAGCACCACCTTGGTAGGCAGTTTGACGCCAAGTGCCTTTGCGTGACTGTCTCGCTTTAAGATACAGTGTCTTGATAGTTTTTTGCGTGTTTGCCTTTGCGTGTGTCTGTGTCTCTCTTGTGTGTGTGTCCATGTCTCTCTTGTGTGTGTGTCCATGTCTCTCTTGTGTGTGTGTCTGTGTCTCTCTTGTGTGTGTGTCTGTGTCTCTCTTGTGTGTGTGTCTGTGTCTCTCTTGTGTGTGTCCATGTCTCTCTTGTTTTTATGTGTCTCCCTTTGTGTGTCTGTGCCTCTCGTGCGTATCTGTCTCTCTTGTGTGTATCTGTCTCCAATGTTTCAGTTGTGAGTCTCTGTGTATCCCTCGTGTGTGTCTGTGTCTCTGTGTGTGTCTGTGTCTTCAGTGTTTGTGTGTATACGCCGGTCTCCCATGCATGTCTGTTTCCGTGTCCTTCGTGTCTGTTTCTGTCTCCCATTTGCGCGTATCTATCTTCTGTTTCATGTTTCAGTTTTCCCCATTTGTGTCAGTCTCTTACGACTGTCTGCATCTCCCAGGTCCCTGTTATTCCCCGCCTCTATATCACGCATCAGTCCCATATCTCTTATCTATCGCTATCGCCTAACCCTAAAACCTATTTTATACCCAGCTCCCTTATTTGCAAAACTTTTTCAAACTCAACTTCGATTGCACTCAGTGCGTTGGCGTCTCTTTCGAGGTCTCTCTCTCTGTTCAGACAGAATGTACGCTGGTGCTCAAACTGCCCTCCCTGTATCTCTGATTGCATGTCGGTATTTCGGACCTGAGAGCTCACTCTGGCGCCCTGCTGGAGACCGGCCAAACTAGTGTGTGCGGGGGTGGTGGCTTGCCGAGCTCGGCGCACAGAAAGAGTCTGGGCTATTGGGCTAGGGAATTCAACTCGGAGCTATAGCTGCCGGGATCTGGGATCGATCGATGCCTGATCCTCATCACCCTTCGGCTAAGCCGCATTTCTCTGTGTTCCCCCATCACCCGGCCACCGCCCGCACTGACCTGCTCTCTCCATCCTCAGCCTCTACTTCTCTCTCCCTCCCGTTACTCGTCACCCCCCCCCCTGCCCCACCGCTTTCACATCACGGGGATTCGCGCTAGATGCCCGGCGCTGCAGGAAGGGATAGCTGTATAAATTGGGAAAAATCGGGACAGGGCCGGCCGGGACTTGGGCGCAATATTTTCGGTGGAATTTTTTTCTAACTAAAATTAAAGCTTTAGTGCTGCTGCTGGATCTGTCTCACTGCTCCGCTCTTGTAAGTAGCTATTGAGCATTTAAAAAAAAACTATAGACAGCAATTCTAAAATCGATATTCTTTTTATTGTGTTGTATTATTGTATTAGACTTTGTCTCAGAAACTTGTCTCGAGTATCTAGTTTGTTTAGATGTTTAACTAGTTCAAGAATTCAAAAATTAGTTTTTCATTTCTAATAAAAATGTTTCACTGTATGAACAGCGTAAAATCGTTTTAATTCAAGTTTTCTACTGATATTTTACTATTTTTTACAGCTTTTTTTCCAAGCGCAAAATCCACACTATCCTACTTATCAGTAGCAATGCAGACAAATTTCAATAAAAATCTATATATTATTAACGTTATTAAACCCAGTGCGAGCCTCTGCCCGGCTACGGCTATCAGCGCGGCGGCTACATGTGCCACTGCCGGCCTGGCTACCGCTATCCCTACTGGCAGAACGGGCCCTTCCTCGGCCGCGAAATTGAACAGGCCTCCGAGGCCGAGGCCGACAAATTCGAATGCATCCCTGTAGAATGGAAACTGCAACGATTAACTGAACGCGGCATTACGCCCAGCCGTCGGCGTAGGAAACGATCTGTTGAGGAGACGCGCGAGCTGGTCCACCTGATGCAGCTGTACAATGCCAGCGGCCTGGCCGACCTGCGTCAGAAAGTCGCTGAGCACGACAGACGCGACCGGGAGTTGAAACGGGCGCAAAAGTCGGCGTTCGCCGGAGTAACTGGGCTGCTCAGCCGGGTGGCCAGGAGCATCTCGACGCCTGCAGACATGGGCGACCAGAACGTGCACTACCTGGGCCGCCTGGCCACCTTCGATCCGGATCGCTACCGGGCCGCTGCGCAGCTCGTCAGCTTCAAGAATTCCATCACGCCTGATAATTGCGCGGCCAAAACTCCCCAGCAGCTCGAATTGCCCGGCGAGGTCGGTTACGGAGCTGATACCAGCTTCCAGGTGAGTTTGGTGCTCGTTTGGGGTGGGTTATTGCTGGTTTGGGGTGGGGCTGGTTTGGGGTGGGGCTGGTTTGGGGTGAGTTGGAGCTGGTTTGGGGTGGGGCTGGTTTGGGGTGAGTTGGAGCTGGTTTGGGGTGGGGCTGGTTTGGGGTGGGGCTGGTTTGGGGTGAGTTGGAGCTGGTTTGGGGTGAGTTGGAGCTGGTTTGGGGTGGGGCTGGTTTGGGGTGAGTTGGAGCTGGTTTGGGGTGGGGCTGGTTTGGGGTGAGTTGGAGCTGGTTTGGGGTGGGGCTGGTTTGGGGTGAGTTGGAGCTGGTTTGGGGTGGGGCTGGTTTGGGGTGAGTTGGAGCTGGTTTGGGGTGAGTTGGAGCTTGTATGGGGTGGGTTGGAGCTGGTTTAGGGTGGGTGGAGCTGGTTTAGGGTGGGTTGGAGCTGGTATGGGGTGGGTTGGAGCTTGTATGGGGTGGGTTGGAGCTGGTTTAGGGTGGGTGGAGCTTGTTTAGGGTGGGTGAAGCTGGTTTGGGGTGGGTTAGAGCTGGTTTTGGGTGGGTGGAACTGATTTGGGGTGGGTTAGAGCTGGTTTTGGGGTGGGTGGAACTGATTTGGGGTGGGTTAGAGCTGGTTTTGGGTGGGTGGAACTGATTTGGGGTGGGTTAGAGCTGGTTTTGGGGTGGGTGGAGCTGGTCTGGGGGGTTGGAGCTGGTTTGGGGTGGGGCTGGTTTGGGGTGGGCTGGTTTGGGGTGGGTGGAGCTGGTTATGGGTTTTATTGGTGTTGGTTTGGACGGTTTGAAGCCAATAATTTAGTTCTAATTTCTTAGAAACGATGAAACCCCAATTGCGATGTCCCCCCGCAACCTCCAGGTGCAGGCCCGAAGCGCGCTACGTCTCGCCCACTTCCTCAGCGCGTTCTCGCAGATCGTGGACCCGGACGAGGTCTACGGGCCGTTCCACAGCGACAAACACCTCAACCGGGACCAGCTATTCGGCGAGGCGTTCGCCAACGTCATGTCAGACGGGTGGATCCGTTCAGCTGGTATCTACTACGACCGGGAGGCCTTCTGGGACCCGCTGACCAAACGCAGAATTGAATACTTCGGCCCCACCGCCTACAAAGTGGCCGCCGACGAAGCCGGAGATCAGAAGCAGCGCCAGCTGAGCTTCGTAGCCGAGGACGCGGCGGGGTGGCCCATGGAACGGGCCTACTTCGAGCGCGACTGGTTCCGCGTGCTCAAGCAGCGCTGGGCCTCCAACACGTACGGCCTGGAGACCTACGTGAACAAACCGTACGTCCGCGCTGACCTGAACGGCACCGGGTTCAAACCGTTCCAACGCTATCCGCTCTACTATCGGGCGCCCCGGTTCGGCGATATGTACTGGTCCAAGCCGCACTTCGACTGCAACAGGAACCGCGACCCGAACAGTCGTCACGTCAACGACTGGGTCATCACCGTGGCCGCGCCATTTTTTGGCTACTCAGAGCAGCGAACTCTGCAGTTTCTGGGCGTCACCACCGTCACGGTTCGACTAGATAAGCTGGACATCAACCAGTGCCCCGGCAACTTCTACGAGGCTAATTATTTTAAAAACTCGGCGCCCTGTCACTATGAGAGTAGCTTTGTGAGTTCTTAATGATATCAGACAATTTAGGGATAAAAAGTCTTTGAACGGAGCCTAAGAAGCCGCTCTTGGCACTGATGGAATCGTCGCCTTAATTTCCCCCGCAACTGTCAAACACAGTCGCTGCGACGGCTCTGATCAGTGCCAAAAGTGGTCCTCCGTTATTCTACGGTCCCCACAGCCTATACCTTTCCTCGTGTTTCATGTTCGCATTACATTACTGATAATGTCCGATACGAGTAGTCTAATACGCATCGTGTTTCCCATTTCTATCTACCTCTCTTCGCAGTGCGTGCCAATCATTCAAAATAAATTCCAATTGGAGAATTACAAGTGCGAGTGCCGCCAGGGCTACGAGTATCCTTACAACGATATCAGCATCTGGTTCTTCGCCGGCGGCACCGTCTCTAATCAATACGAACGGGCCCTGCGCAACGAGAGCAACTAGTGAGCAAATATATATTTTTTTTCTCATACTAGTTCAGCCTACTTTTAGTAGGATAGTTTGTGCATTTTGTGTTTGTTTTTTATTTCCTATTTCAATTTCAGTTACCGGCTAATGACTTGCCGCGAGGGCTCGGGTTCGAATCTGCTGCCGAGCCGATATTCGATAGCAACTGCTCTGCTGGCCGCCCTGCTTGGCGTCTGGTGCCAATTGAGCTACTGATTGCGGAGCTGGGATTGCGTTCACTTCTCCGTTCACTGTGGGACTGTCACCGAGATCTGATGCGATCTTCTATATCTCTTTCTTGACCATCATCTTAAAAACTCTATACTCTTAGCATTATAAAACTGACGTAAAGTTATTTTCGATACATATCGTTAATGTTTCTCTCTATATAGATCACTTCTCCATCTTCCACTAGGCATTCTAGCTTTATCAGTTGATAAATTCACTGAAAACCATTAACGAATCAATGAAAATTGGGCAGTTCATTCTAAACTTGATTTTATTCGCGCCGATTATTGTAATAGTGCGTTGTGCGAAAATTATGCAATCCGCTTTACCGCCTTCCAATCAATTGTTTTTTTAATGCCTATTTTATGCAATTAATGATTTATGGCTCAATCTGATTCTTTGATTTTTATGTGTGCTTTCGCTACTATTAGTAGTTTATTTGGCTACTGTGCAATCAGTAAAATGTGCAATTCTTTACATTCGGCTCCGAATTTGTTGTTTTTTTTCCAATTTCTATTGACTTTTTGCTGCCTTCCATGACCATTTTTTAAAACCATTTTATCCTAAGAAACCTTTGCAATCTTGACAATACATTGGAATTTTTGTAAATCTATTGATTTTTATCATTCATTTATTTTTTCAATTGAATTACACACTTTGTTCTTTCTTATATTCAATTTAAAATAATGGACGCAATAATTTGAAAAAAACAAATAAAATATTGCTTTTAAGTAACTAAGCAACAAGCACGACGCCAAACTTTTAAAACCTGATAAATAAACTTTACGAAATAGTTAATAAACTTCAGGCAAATATATTTACGCATTGATAAATAGTTATTATGAACTGTTCGTAGCAAATCGGAGGAAACAAGACGGCGCAGCATTATAAATATTAATTAATAATTTCAATTACGACAGGATAGCATTATAACAAGCATCAAGCAAATTAAATTTAAAAAAAAATTTTTGCCATCGTTTTCATATAAACATTGAATTACAAAAAAATCAATTTTTGCGAATAAAAAACTTGTGCTTAATTAGCGCAATAGACTGTTGTCAATAGTAGAGTTGACTCAATAAACCATTGAATTTCCCACGACAAATATTCGGTATCAAAACATTGTTATCATATTAATTCGATCAAGGAAACGAACAATAAGTGAATTTGCACAATACACTACTAACCAGGCGCACGGACGAGTAGAGGCAAACAATTGTGGACTCTTTTTAAGATTGCTCGCTATGCGAAAAAAATGAAACTTAATATATGCAAAACCCCTTTAACAGCGGTTTTGCTTAGATAGGCCGATAAAAATCAAATACGCTTTGGTTTGTTTATCTGCGTCCTTGAATTTTCAAATAAATTCGTTGCGACAATTTGAATTGCAAATCTAGAGTCCCATCCCCTCTAATCGCTCCCTTCGGGACCTTCGTTGTCATCTTTTTTTAATTAAAAAATTCGAGAAAAAAGCAGAAGTCACAAGCGGTTTGTTTGTCTCTGTGTTTGACTAAATTCTCAGATGTTCTTCCCGGATCCTCAGCTGCTGGACTCCTCGCCACCGCCGTCGCCGCCGCCGCCGCCGCCGCCGCCGCCGGAACCGACGCCCATGATTTTGGCGAACTCGCTGAAGCTGACCTGGCCGTCGCGGTCCGTGTCAGCCTCGCCGATCATCGCCTCGACCTCCTCCATGGTGAGCCGCTCGCCCAGATTTTGCATCACCTGGTGCAGCTCCCCGGCGCTCAGGAACCCGTCGCCGTCGGCGTCAAATAGGCGAAATGCCCGGCGAACCTCCTCCTCGGAGTCTGCGCTGTTCATTTGCTTCTTCATCATTTCTAGGAATTCGTCGAACTCGATGCTGCCAGATCCATCCTGGTCCACCTCCTTGATCATCTCCTGCGGGAGGGCGAATGAGTCTGGCGTGTTTGGGTTGTAGGGGTGGGGAATTTAGTGTTGGCTGGATTGTTGGATGGGGAATTTAGTTTTTGGCTGGATTGTGGGGTGGGGAATCTAGTGTTGGTTGGATTGTGGGGTGGGGAATTTAGTGTTAGTTGGATTGTTGGGTTGGGGAATTTAGTGCTGGTTGGATTGTTGGGTTGGGGAATTTAGTGCTGGTTGGATTGTTTGTTGGGGAATTTAGTGTTGGTTGGATTGTTTGTTGGGGAATTTAGTGTTGGTTGGATTGTGGGGCGGGGAATTTAGTGTTGTTTGGATTTTTGGGTGGGGAATTTAGTGTTGGTTGGATTGTGGGGCGGGGAATTTAGTGTGGGTTGGATTAGGGGTGGGGAATTTAGTGCTGGTTGGATTGTTTGTTGGGGAATTTAGTGTTGGTTGGATTGTTTGTTGGGGAATTTAGTGTTGGTTGGATTGTTGGGTTGGGGAATTTAGTGTTGGTTGGATTGTTTGTTGGGGAATTTAGTGTTGGTTGGATTGTGGGGTGGGGAATTTAGTGTTGTTTGGATTTTTGGGTGGGGAATTTAGTGTTGGTTGGATTGTGGGTTGGGGAATTTAGTGTTGGTTGGATTGTGGGGCGGGGAATTTAGTGTGGGTTGGATTAGGGGTGGGGAATTTAGTGTTGGTTGGATTGTTGGGTTGGGGAATTTAGTGCTGGTTGGATTGTTTGTTGGGGAATTTAGTGTTGGTTGGATTGTGGGCGGGGAATTTAGTATTGGTTGGATTGTGGGGCGGGGAATTTAGTATTGGTTGGATTGTGGGGTGGGGAATCTAGTGTTGTTTGGATTGTGGGTTGGGGAATTTAGTGTTGGTTGGATTGTGGGGTTGGGAATCTAGTGTTGGTTGGATTGTGGGGTGAGGAATTTAGTGTTGGCTAGATTGTTGGGTGGGGAATTTAGTGTTGTTTGGATTGTGGGTTGGGGAATTTAGTGTTGTTTGGATTGTGGGTTGGGGAATTTAGTGTTGATTGGATTGTGGGTTAGGGGAATTTAGTGTTGTTTGGATTGTGGGTTGGGGAATTTAGTGTTGTTGATTTATTTGGCTAACAAGTTGATGCAAAATTTTTTGCCACTGTTATTGGCACAAAATATGGTTAATATTTCTTTATTTGAATCGGCTATTTGATGTAGCAGAAGTCAAAGAAAAAGCTGGGTGTTGCCTGTAACTTTCTGTTGCAGAGAGAAACCGGAAATGAGCTGGTAATTGAATGATAATTAAATTGATGCAGCTGGATCAGCTGCGAACAAGATTGACAACGGCGGATATGATTTTAAGGAAGCAGACAGCAGAGTGATGGTGATGGGGAAGTAAGAGATATTGAGCGCAAGGTAATTCGAAATCAATCTTTGAGATGGCCCTCCCCCAAACCAAATTTTTTTCAACAGCTTTCTAAACGCACAGTTCCGCAAAGACAGCTAACTACCCAGGGCCTTACCCAGGCCTTACCTCGGGCTATTCTTTTGAATAAGGGCCTTGTATAGTGAAACTTAGGGTAGGTGTACACATTGTCGAGTTGTGTAGACGTTTTTATGTACGCATGAGTCAGCCACGTACAGTTAACGAAAGTATGCACGACCTAATTCTTTTAATTTCTTCACGAACAAACGAGCGAAATCATCTAAAAATTCCCGCAACTTCCCCATGATCCACCTCCCTATGACCCACCTCCCTATGACCTACTTCGATATGACTCACTTCCATATGACTCACTTCCCTATGCCCTACTTCCCTATGACCCACTTCCAAATGGCCGTTTCCTTATAACCCACTTCCCTATGACCGGTTTCCTTATGACCCGATTCCGTATCACCCACTTTTCTATGACCCACTTACCAATGGCCCACTTCCATATGACCCACCTCCCTATGACCTACTTCGCTATGACCCAATTCCATATGACTCACTTCCAAATGACCCACTTCCAAATGACCCACTTCCATATGACCCACTTCCATATGACTCACTTCCAAATGACCCACTTCCATATGACCCACTTCCATATGACTCACTTCCATATGACCCATTCCATATGACCGGTTTCCCTATGGCCCGATTCCGTATGACCCACTTCCCTATGACTCACTTCTCTATGACCCACTTCCCTATTAATAATAAACCTTCCACCACTTCCCTCTGAATGTTTAACTAAAAAGACAATGTCCTTTAAAACACATCCAAATGACGATTCCATAATGAGTCACTCAAAAGCGAAACAAACAAAGTCACATGACTCATGCTCCAGTTACCAACATCAGCACGCAACAGTTCTCACCTTGAGCTCCTCCTGCGAAGGATTCTGTCCGAGAGCGCGCATCACAGAGGCCAACTCTTTGTTCGTGATGGTCCCGTCGCCGTCCTTGTCGAACAGGGAGAAGGCCTCGCGAAATTCCTCGATCTGCTCCTCCGTCAGGCCGTCCTCAGGCCCGCCGGATTTCGGCTTGTCAGCGGACATCGGCTTCCAGCAGTTGCCAATTCGATGATGAAGACCCTCCCGAGCTGCTCAGAGTGGAGTCAGTCAGTGCTCAGAATTATCAGGCTGAATCAGTCGAGTCCCACCTGTGACAGGTTTGTAAGCTAATTCTCCGTTTCTAGGGGGGTTGAGGAGCTGGAGGGCAGCCCGATGCCAAGCTGACACGGCTCTGAGCTTGTTTGGGCGAAGCAGCTGGGCGAGAAAGACTGAGGAAGGAAGAGTAGCGAAAACTTTGTTTTCGCTTCTTCTCAAAAACTGTCTCTTTCCTTTCGGGCACTTTCACTCTCAGTTCGGCATCTCCCTCTCCAGCCCGGCGTCTGTCTCGGTCCAAATCAACTAACCAACCGAGCCTGCACGGGGTGGCCAAGGTGGTGAGAGATGAGAATGCGAGCGAGTGAACGTGCAGTGAAAAGCGGGGAGCGGGACGCAGCGGAGCGGAGCGGAGCTGGAAAGAACGGGACGAGTTTTTTTTTAGGGGAAGAGACAAGGGATAGAGACAGGGATAAGGGGAGGGATGAGGGAGCTGGGGAAGCTGGACCGGGAGCCGAATTGAAAGCGTGTGTTCAGGGCGGGCCAGACGGACTTAGTTGCCTGCCGTGCTCAGCGCTGGTGACCGAGGAAGAGACGGGACCGTTCAGTCTGAGCCCCCCATCACAGCTGCCCCAGCATCCCTCAGTGTATCTCCTAGAATTCTCTGCCCGTCTGTCCTCCGGCCGTCTAAGACCAGCAGCCGCCTCCTAATCCGGAGGTTAGGGAGGGAGCGGTAAGGCAAAAGAAGGGAAAATTATTAGATTGAATGCGGGGATTCTACCCGTCCCTATGCCAAAATGTCTATCCTTTTGCCGACGTCCGTGCGACTGAGAAGCGGACGAGGAGGGGGGGTGGCTGCGACGACTCAATCCCGGCGTCCACCTTCCTTCGCCGAGAAGGTAGCTTTGGCTTTGGTGGCCCTTCAGCCGTTCAGCTGATAGAGACGCTGCGGCTCTCCCCCATCGCCGGGCTGCGGCCGCCAGCCCCGCTCCCCGGCCCACCCCCCGACCTCCGACTCGAAATTCTCCCGACCAGCAACTGATTGACTGACAGACTGACGGCTCGTCCAGGCGGGACCAGATATGAAAATGCGAGTGAGCGCGGGCGCGCGTGTTTCAAAACAGATATTTAGGTCATTGGCAGTGTCTGTGAAGATTATACTCGCTCCCAGGAGAGAAAAAGATGGCATACAGGGATTAGGAAGCTGTACCGTCGGATTTCACCGAATTTCCCTCTATAGCTGAGAGAAATGAGGCTTCAGAAATAAAGAAGAAAAGGACAGCAAAGCGGGATAATAATTTGGGGCATCTAGCGGCGGGTGAGGCTGTGCGAACTGCATGTCAGACCTCCCTAATTAGCAACTTTTACTATTAAGGGTGCGCTATAGCTGTTGCCAACTGAAGCTCTGTAGGGAGTCGCTCACAATAGGTAGCGCTGGCGTGATCCCGCATGACTGCACGACACCTAGTATGAGTTTGCAACTGTTCGTGTCGGTAATAATTTGTGAGAGTCGATTTCACAAAAACAACAAAAAAATGAATTTTTGAGCTAGTGAGTGAGTAAGTGAGTGAGAAATTTCTCACAATTAAACCAATAATTAGTGATAATAGTAGTTCTGTTTTTTTATTGTAAATAAACAATCGAGTCTTCACAAGGAATGGGAAGGCATTAAAAAAATTCACATAACAGAGAGCATGTCAATATCTTCAATTAGACTGAGTCTCCACGTTTTCCGGTTTCCAAAAATCCTCTACGGGTGGATTTTTCAATGGATTTTTTCCCATTTCCAGTTAGTGAAGCGCGGCGCTAGCAAATTCCAATCATGACAAAAAGTGTCACAGTCAAGACGATTTTCATCGATTGGGTCGATCCTGACTACTCTTAGTAAGGCAAGAGGGTAAAACGAAAACAATTTTAAGCAAACAAACAGTATTTTTAATATTAGCAACCACCAAAGAGACAATAAAAAAAATTTTACTAACTAACTAACTAACTAACTAACTAACTAACTAACTAACTAACTAACTAACTAACTAACTAACTAACTAACTAACTAACTAACTAACTAACTAACTAACTAACTAACTAACTAACTAACTAACTAACTAACTAACTAACTAACTAACTAACTAACTAACTAACTAACTAACTAACTAACTAACTAACTAACTAACTAACTAACTAACTAACTAACTAACTAAATAACTAACTAACTAACTAACTAACTAACTAACTAAATAACTAACTAACTAACTAACTAACTAACTAACTAACTAACTAACTAACTAACTAACTAACTAACTAAATAACTAACTAACTAACTAACTAACTAACTAACTAACTAACTAACTAACTAACTAACTAACTAACTAACTAACTAACTAACTAACTAACTAACTAACTAACTAACTAACTAACTAACTATCTAACTAAAAAGGAATGACTAAATGATAAATAGATAAACATCAATAATTTATTATTTTAAAAAATGCAACTACAAAAGTAACTTGAACTTGGAGGCGCACTATATAGCAGACAAGACTCATCGGGCGAACTACTAAGTTACTGACTAGCTAAATAAGAGAGACATAATTCCATCTATAAAAAATTTTTTGACATTTAATATTCCGGAAAAAATATTCCCGTCACTATTATCGCAGCACATGAAGATGTCGCAACTTTGCTGAGCCTGAGGCCTCATGCAAAGCAGTCAGTCAACTTTTCCTGCAATTTATTCCGTTGGCAAATATACGCGGAAGAAAATCTCCTCTCCGAACCATCTTAGCTCAGGTTTTGCAAAAAAATTTTTGCCCACTCTCGATTTCCCCCAAGCTTTGTTTGTTTTAGAAAATCGATTTTCCCTGTCCGTTCCGATTCCTTGGGTGGAGTAGGGGGGGGGGGGGTATAAGGCGAGGCTTTGGGAACGGGGCTTCTGCTCCAGAGGGCGGCGGCAAAACTGGAGGTTGAAAGCGAGCTCCCCCCCCCCCCGAGTCCCCCATGCCACGTCTCTGCCTGCCCGCCTTCCGCCCGCCTGCCCGTTTCTTCATTCTGTTTGCAAAGCCTCTTCTATCCTGGGAGAGGATCTCAAGCAGCTGGGCAGCTTAGTTAAAAAAATTCCCCATCTAGCTACTGTATCCAGCAGATCCATTGTCTTAAAAATATTTGAAGGCTCTTGAATGACGCACGGCCTGTTGCATTGTTTGCCATAATGTAGCTTTTTATAGCCATCGTAGCAATCGGGAAAAAGAATCTTAATTTGTGTACTGCAAGACAAAGGGGATAAAGGGGATCAGAAATAATATAATTCGTGTGTACTTGATGGCGCGAAAATGACTTGCAAAAATCAATCGTCAACTTCAAATTGACTTAAGTAAACAAGCAAAAAAGATATTCGAAACTGCTGGGAAAATTGCAGAAAAAAGTCAGAATAAGCTCTTTAGTTGACACACATTAGCAATAGACATACTCATAGTGGTCCCAAATTATTAATTCATAAATTTGTCTCAAATATTAAATCGTGATTCTGCTCAAAAAGGCTCGATCAGACAGGTCCGAAGACAGGTCCGAACTTGTCCATCATGCACTTAAAATACTGTTAGCCAGAAAAGGAACAGAAAATATCAGTAACAAAGCCTGGCTTCCAAAGATATTCCGTGTACCATTCGGCGTCGCTAGTTGTCATGCCAACAAGACTGATTCGCTTGCGTTCAGGAAACGAACAATTTCCATATGGTATCTGTGGGTGGATTTTTTAATATAGTTTGTACACAACCAATAAATAGTCATTGAACATACACAAGAGGCCATAGAGCACTGCATTGCACACCCAACACCCAGTGAGCATGCACAACAGGCCATAGAGCACTGCATTGCACACCCAACACCCAGTGAACATGCACAAAAGGCCATAGAGCACTGCATTGCACATCCAACACCCAGTGAACATGCACAACAGGCCATAGAGCACTGCATTGCACATCCAACACCCAGTGAACATGCACAACAGGCCATAGAGCACTGCATTGCACACCAAACACCCAGTGAACATGCACAACAGATTCAGCAGACGCAGTCTCACATGAACCGACGAAGACCGAAAGTTCAATCCATGCAGACGGCCCTGACTAGAGTTAGCTAGCCCGGCAGAGCGCGCCTCCTCTCTGAGCATGAGCTCGCACAGAAGCAGGACGTTATTTCGACGATCTGGCAAACGACCGCACGAGTCGCCAACAACGGGATACTCGCCGTGCATCTCCTGGTGCCGGCTGATAAGCAGCTCCTCAAGGGGGCTGCTGGTCGCGTCGCTGAATGGCAGTCGGTAGAAGTCGCTGACACTAGTGGGTTGGACCGGGAGATTATTAGTAAGCTACATACGATTTGAAGCTACATAGGTTGAACTGACTTATCTAGGGATGAGAATGACAGAAGAGTAGAGAGGAGAGGAGAGAGGAGAGGACTACTGCAGGTCAAGCCTGGCATACAGACTGCAACACAGGAGTCGAAGGCTCTACATTGCAAGCAGACCGTTAACTCATCTGATAATAACCATTCAGAGAGCCTAAATAAACTTTCCCGGGTTCCGCTTGATCGAAAACACAGAGCTCGTGTTTGTACTTTAAAAAGACAAGTATTACAAGAAAAATATCTATTAGAAGGCCTGGATTTAGATCGATATGCATTCCCCTCCAAATCCTGATTACACGCTCGAGTGGCACGTGTTGCAGCAGTGGATTGATCTCTTGAACAAGCCCGATCGATGCGGGCTCCAAATCTCTTTGAATCCTCTGCGAAGTCGCCGTGCATTCCAAAAACCGGCTCTGGCCCCGGGGTTAAGGAGGGTCGTCCAGGCGGGAAGTTTTTAACATAGATGAAACCTGATAGCCCGCTAGCCTCCAGGCCTCCTCAGGCCCCTACCAATTTAGTACAGAAGGCAAGTTGGACTCGACGGGAGGAGCTGGTGAATAAAAGGAATTGAATTCCTACAGGAAAAACTGGGTAGGGGTAAATTGGGATCAAAGGGTTAATCAGAAGATTTAGGCAAAAGGCGGGACAAAAAGAGCCATCCGAATAACATCTGAAATCAATTCATTTCAAAGAATTCTGTTGCGTTTTTGCCCTTCCTATACCTTCGTTTAACAATTCACAATTTGATAGTGTGTGACTCATTCTATTATTCAACCTCATCTAGTCATCAAATGAGAACCACCCTTTGCCTTCCTGCACGCCTCTGAGCAACAAGTCCAAATCTAACCACATGCCTAATCGATCTTCGAGGCTAGATTTGATTCCTATGCCTAGGCTAGTCAATTCTGCTAATGTATGAGCATAGTTACCTTCATAAATATAGTAGAGACATTTTAAAAAAACTGCTAGGCAACAAGATCGAGAGTTTATTTTCACGATTCTGTCAAACTTAGAAAAAACCCAATGTATTGCAATCATGCGATGCGGTCAGCTATTTGGCTGACTCTTTCAGGAAAAAATAGACTGCTAGATAGACAATGTAAACAGAGCATCATCGCTAAAAAAGTTTTTACTCTACTAGTTGCTTCGTATGGCAATAAGTTTTTCTGAAAACCTGGTATTTTATCTCTTCTACTTCTCTCATTGTCGCCTTAAGTAAGTAGAGTAAACACATGAGTAAGCAGACTTTCAAATTACATAGAGAAAGACACCAAGTTTAAATAGACAAAGAAGCAAGCCGCCAATGGAGCAGCAGTCAGTTTGCTATGGTGAAAAAACTTTAACAAAAATGTTATTCAATTTATGAAAAATGATAAATTTCTAATCGAGCTTGTCTTGTCGAAGAATTCTTAAATCCCGAAAGTTGAAAATAAGAGCTAGAATACTACTTACCGAATATTCTTGCAAATCCAGGTGGGATGACTATAGACTAAACGGGCGTCTCCAGCTGTGGGACTATCACAGTAGACGGTGTCGTTTAGGACTGCGACAGTCGGATGAAATGATGTGGCTGAAAATTCGCATATTTATTTAGTGTCAGTATCAACAGTTAGAGCTGTATGTGTAATGCACTCTGACCTAGACACCAGCAAACTGGTGGCAGCGGTGGGATCTAGCTAGTCTAGCCTCGGTCATTAGGAGGCCAGTTTGGGAGAAACTCATAGTTTCACTGCACCAGATGATTCACGGAGCAAGCCAATGAAAATTTCTACTCACGGTGAAATCTCGCCTCGTACGACCAGCCGCCGGCCATTAGCAAGCTCAAATTTGAGGTCAAATATTGTCTGTCATCCTCTTGTTGACTGTCGCCATAGCTGTCAGCCCCCCTGTCTACCGTGGCTATCGCAAATGACTGTCGATGATTTATGGTCGATTTGACTACGTAGTCTGGCCAGGATCCGCTGTTGAGAAAGCCGCAGATAATAGCAGCTCCGCAAAGCAGGGTCAAGCTGAACACCAGAAATCCCAATATATGCAATCGGAATCGCCGCACGCTTCTCAAATTGTCGGCACCATCAGAAGCAGCGGACGAACGTTGATGGCTACAAACGGCTACATAGAGAGACGTTGAAGCAACTAAGGGACGAGAGCGCTGCTGCATCATTGCCCTCGAGGCAATGATTGATTGCCGACTAATTAAAAAAGTTTCACACCCGACTACAATTTTGACACATGGAATGCAGGGGCGTAAAAATGTTCTCAACTTAAGCTCTAAGACTCAAGTTGGCCGAGCGCCTGTCCTACGTACCATAAACAGCAACTCACGTGAGGATCCTCCTCTATATTAGATGGATATAGAGCCATGCAGAGGACCAATCAGGTGCGGAGGATGGTTGGGCTGTATGGAGGTCGTCCTGACGTTTATTGAGCACACTTTAATATACTGGGGGAGAGAGAGGCGCATAGAGCAGCCTAGTGAAGGCCTGTCAGGGTGGAATGGAAAGTTTGTGTTAGAACGGAACGCTAGAAAGGCTGGGAACTTGAAGCACCCAGTCTCAGCGCCAGTGCTGAATTGGTTCCACTCAAATCATGGGAGGGGGGGTAGCTAGAGCTGAGAAACCCGGCCGCCCCCTCTGTCCACTTCAAATTTGCCAATCAACCACGTCCCCCGCTCCCAAATGTACATGTTTAGTTAGTTGGCACAACCTGTGTGCACTATCCCCCCATATTTACACAATGTTAGCTTAGGTTTGTACAGGCACAGTAGCCTTCTGACATTTTTTTAGTGCTTTCAAGTAATTACTCGTATTTAGTCCCAGCTCCGAATACTTTATGCTACTACAGTAAAAAATAATTTTACAACAGGATCGTTACCAACCAATCGAACTGTTCCGATGCACTTTTAATTTTGTGCGCTGAATAGCTATAAACAAGCATAGGACCATCTGTTCGTGCCATTTGCGGCATCACATTTATGCTTTTAAAAAGAAGCTAATTACATTATGAATTTAAATATAATTCCAGAGTTTATTCAAATCCCAACGATTATCGTAATCCTTTATAGATTATCGAAATTACAAAATTAATAAAAAGCCACAAAGATAGAATTAATCATCAAACTCCGGGGGGTTTACCTTCTCGGGGGAGATTTTTTAACCCGAAGATTTTTGTTCTCTGAGGACTTTTCAGTCTCTTTATGGGATTTCTAACTGCTCGGGAAAAGTATCAATTTGATTGAGGGATTTCCGAACGCTCGAAAGGGATTTTCTAACTGCTGGAGGATTTTCTTTCTTTTTGGGGGTTTTCTACTTCACTTCCGGGTGGAAGATTTTTCGACTTCTCTAAAAAATCGTATTCTAGCTGCTCGGAAAGATTTTCTAGCTGGTTGGGAGATTTTTCAAGTGTTCGGGGCGATTGTCTAACTGCTCAGTGAGATAGATTCTTTCTAGTTAGAAGATTTTCTAAATACACGGAAGGATTTTACGCTTCTCGGGAGACTTTAATTTTGCTGCAGATAATTTCTAGCTGCTTAGGGAGATTTCTGTTGAGCACTGGGGGGCACCGAAGAGCTAGTTCACGATCTAATATATTTGATCCCACAACCAGAAAGCTGCGCACGCAATGCCACCCATGATTGGCGTGCAGCCCCCAGTAGGTATGTGATCGATTTCTGTGCCGCCATGTGACGCTGGAGGATGCAGCCTTCTAGAGCCCGTCAGTTATGCATCAATAATTGGCACGTGAGGACAAGGCCAGGATATTTATGCATTGTTCTTGGGGTAAGGAGAAGACCGTGGCTCTGAGCGACCGCGGACCTATTGCAAATAGGCAAGCGATTAGTTCAAGGAAAAGGACGCCCTGCTTACAGATCGATAAGTTTGGGTCCGATTTAGAGGAAGGAGACGGAAGGGAAGCGCGCCTGCTGCTAGCCCCCATCTTCCCCTTATTTTCCTCTTCCTTCCCACGTTACATTATTTACCAAGCCAAGACAGGCAGGCAGCCCGAAAGCAAGCCCAGAGTCTGCCACTCCCCTCATGCTAACTCAAATGCCTGCCTGCATGCCCAGCGGCATTTCACACCATTGATTGCTTGGGAGGCGGGCCATTCATGCTGGAATCCGGCAGCGCTTTACATCTGAGTGTAGAATTCCCATGGATAGGGATGGGGCTGTCAGGGGGGGGGGAGGCGGAGAAATAATGAGGAAATGCGTCTTTCTTTCAGCTAGTTACCCTTGTATTCTAGTCTGGTATTGGTAGAATGTCTGCAAAGCAGACGGTAAAAGATGGGAGCTCCTGCAATCACTTAAAGTAGAAACTCTATTCCTTCTTTTCATGGCTCACCCCATGCAAGCAACAATTCCGGTTGCTGGTCTCTATCGATATTTTTTTGCTCACGCGCACTCTTTCTGAAGTTACGGGTGTTGTAAAAAAAGTAACTGTACAGGTAGACTTTCTTGTAATTCTCAGTGAGAAAGCAACAGCCTTGCGAGGGTGTGTGACAATTAAAAGAATAGTCCCAACTGCTTGCTCCAGATACTTAGCCTTGGTGTAAACAACTGGAATGGGTAGGAAGAAAGTGTCAACAGCAGACGCTTCAATCACTCTGATAGACAGTTGACTGAGATGCTGTCTAAAGAGATGCATGAGGGAGTTAATTCTGACAAGTGTGAGAAGAAAAGATACAGAACTCTTCAATAAACAAAACACAAATTACGAATAACTATTGACTAAGAGACTAAACCTAGGGATTCAGCTGCACAGAGTAAAGTGCCAGAGAGAAATGCTAAGAATTCATATCTCAGAAACGGCACTAATATTCTTCAATGCAAACGAAAAATAACTTGATTTGACAATTGAATGGACATTCAGTTTAATTTTATTATGGCTGACTCTTTGCACCAATTTATTGTCCAACGTATATTCAAATTGATTCAAGCTTAGATTGACGAGGTATATCAAATATTTTTTAATAAAATCATTGCAGTTAATCAGGCGAATTATCTGTATGTAAGGAAATTTAATGTTGTTTAGATTAAGCAAGCTTTTGAGATTAGTAGAACAATTTGAGAAGCATTACTCCGGATAAAAAAATTAATTTGAGAGATTTAGGGCGATCACAAAAACCAGTGCAAACCAGATCGTAAGCTGCACTTTAAAACGTTATAAAATCAATCTTTGAATTTCGGCCATTTTCCATATTCAAGGAAACGGTCCGTGATGATGCTGCACAATGGTGATTTGGTCAGTAATTCGGCCCTGCTGATCGTCGCTAACCTGCTGCAGGCTCAGGTGGGTGGCGTTGATGATCTGCATTCGCGTGTAGCCGTAATCAGTGCTGCGGAAGGCCGAATAGTACATTGGCGAGCCGAAGTTGTCGTGACGCTCCCGACAACCGGCCGACCCGGTGACCACGTGGACAGTGCCTCGGGGCTCCGTGTAGGGCGCCGCCCAGCTGCCGTTGCGCACCTCGAGACGCGTCACCGGCCACATCCTTTCGTAGGTGTGCTCGTGAGCCCACAGTGCCAGGTCCACGCCGTACCGCTGCAGCAGCGGCTCCAGAGGATACCAGTGCGCCAGGAAGCCCTCCCGCATGAACAGGGCGCCGAATGTGCAGTCGTCGCCGTCGTTATTTGAGCAGTACATCGGCCGGTGGCCCATGAGAATGATCCAGGGTCGGTTGGCGCGATTTTTACTGGCTCGCTGCAGGTCAGCCTCGAGCCAGTTGTACTGCGACTTCAACTGCTCGACGCCGTACTCCACGTAAAAGTAAAACTCCGAGCTGATGCCGATGATGTGAGCTGGACCGAAATCAAACGAATAAAACATGCCCTCGCCGTCTCCGCCGAGGCCTTTGGGCATGGTGAATCGGTTTTTATAATGCGAGAAATTGTACATGAACTCGTGATTGCCGACGCACGTCATGTAGGGCAGGCGGGCCGCTATCGGTTGAATCATCTGCATGAACTGGTCGCCAGTGGCGCCGTCCTGTTCTTGCATGTCGTAAGCGAAATCGCCAACGTGCAGGATGGCGTCGTACATGCCGGCGCTGGCGTCCTGCATTAGCCGGGGCAGAGATTGCGCGTTCTCCATGCCCATGTCGCCGAATATGGCGAACCGGGGCGAGAAGCCGCGCGCCGGGGTGCGAAACTCGAACCAGTCGCTCCAGCCGGTCGCATTCGAACCACAGCGGTATCTGCGCAGATGAGACATAGTTAATTTTTCTTTTTTTGACAGCTTAATCAGTTAATAATCACTGACAGTGTTGAACTACAAAAGTAGTACGTAGTACAGCTAAACCGAAACTTACTTGAACAGGCCTCCCCAGCCCAGATCGGGCAAGGTCACCCGGTGCACGTATTGCGTCGCTTTTTTCTCGCCGCCGTCAACAAATTTTGTCGAGCCGCCATTGTAAATTCGTTGAGTAGAATTGGGCGGCTGAATGCCAACTAGCTGCACCTGCGACTGAGTGTCGTTTCTAGTGCTCCAGGTGACAACAATGGAGGTCTCATTGTCACCGTAGGATAGGTGAATATTTCTCGGCGCCAGGCCCGACTCCGGTATGGGAGTGTACACGTACAGTGGCACCTCTGGCGAAGTTGACTGGATGAAGAAGTAGCCAGTGTTGCCTAGGCGACTAGTTGGCACTGTGGCAACAAATGTTAAACAGGCCAGTGCCAGGGCGGTTAAGCCGAGGCAAAGATCTCTGATAGACATGATCCAGAACGAATTTCGTAGGCCAAATTTCTTCAGGCTGTTTTAAAACTGACACAGGCGAGGTCAGAATTTAAACACATGCTTCAAATGTAAGTTGGCTAGTTAGAAGGCTGAAGTGCTGAAGGGTATGAAAGTCAGCTGTGTGTTATCGCCTGTGTACGTTCGACCCCGTTTCTCGCACTGTGTACGTTTAAATTCTCCGTAAAAGAAAATTTAACGCAGGATTGGCAGGCCGTTCACTTGGTGTAACCAGACACTACACACTTGTAGCGCCACATGGCGTGTTTTCTGCACAGTTCAGATGAGTGCTTCACTTAACTTACAACCACAAATGCATTACTTTCTCGCCTAAAATAATCTAAAGTATATATCTAAACCCAACCCCAATTTTTTGTGCGATAGTGACAGTGAAAGTTTATCACCTTTACTTGTACCCCGCAAAGACCGGTTGATTGAAATGTCGAATAAAATTCTTTTTCAGCGACACCCCGACTTTTTTCCAATTTTAACTTCGTAGCACACTAAATGGTATCGAATTAGGAATGATAAAAAAATTCGATACATTGTTTTACTTTTATTGTTCCAATGCCTCAACCCGGATTTTTTCTCTTTTCCTAATGTACCAAAAATCGTTTTTCTACGATCTTCCCATATATGCTATCCAAAATGACTCATTACGCTTTTGACGCGAACCCAAGGATATTTTTAGTGACCAATCGGAGCACGGCTAGCTGTGACGTCATTGGGTTGCATAGCAGCGCGAGTAAAGGACAGTTCATGGTAGTCTCCCTCTACAGATCTTGAGAGTGACTCATGATCACTGCTATTCTGATCTTGAGCCCATGACTCTTTTGTTTCACCTCCTTCCCCGATTGTGGATTTGTTCCCATGAATGCAGCGTTTTTCTCCCGTTTATGTCATTCTGTGCTGCCTGAGCCCCAGTGACGAAGCCAGTCGAGCTTCGGTGACAAAGGTTTTATGTCGCTGTTTTTGCTGGCTATTTCAGGGTTGGTCATACTTTCTGTATCATCATCGCGTGAAAATCAAGCATCAAGGTTATGACGTGGCTGTGCTTGACATGGAGACACACTTCAATTGGCTGAAAGATCTCACTGAAGACACCTCAGGGCTTAAGATTTAAGACTCTTCAATGACATGCAGCGAGTTTAAAAAAATACTCAAGGTGTGCATGGTTGAGTGAGATTGCAAAACTAGCTCAAAAATAAATTTTGCAAATGAACTAGAGGTCCCAAAATGATAAACGTTATTGTAAAAGAAAGATTGGAAAAATTAAAATAGGAAAAATGCGAGTGGCGGTTACGTTCCAAAGTTCTAAAAATTGAAAATTTCTTAATTCTAGTGAGTTTGCGAGGTTAGCACGAAAAAGAGCATTTTTGGCTTTCTGTAGCAAGGCTGCACGGCTGCAAGACTGTAAAAGGCATTAAAAATTGCTATGCAAAAGTCTGATGGCAGAACAGAGTCGTATTCATGCCAGGTAGAAGGGCGTTTTACAGTAATAAACGTTGTGCTGGGCTGAGGTAAAAGATGCGATAGAGGCAATGAGAAAGGGGTCTGGCAATTTAAAATGTTTACATGGACTATTAAATTGCTGCGTTAATTTTTTTTTACTTGCCGAGCTGTTAATATCCCTCCCTAAGTTATGCCCCTTTTAACAGAAATGAAATTTGCAAATGAACTTTATTAACTGGAAAATTGTAAAACACAGAGTCGATTTATTCTTTGGAGCAACTTATAACGAAGAGCGGCATAGGCACCAATACAATGTGAGTCGTTAACACGACTACCGCGTAAATAAATTTGGAACGCATTTAAAGTACGCAAAAAATATCGCCAATTTCTTCAGTTGCCAATTTTAATCAGGTACTAAGCTTTTTTTACAGAGTTGTGATAACCATAGAACATTGCGACTTCAACTTCAATTTATTATGATAAAATAATTTTTTGCGACTAGCAGCATATTTAGAAAGATTTATACAGATTTTTCAGTTAAACGAACATAATTGATGAATCAATTGTAAAGAATCTTTGCTATTTCCATGTGATATTTTAGCAATATCATAATATTTACATAAGCAAATAGAAAACTCTAACATCTAGCCAGTTAAGCATATCACTGTAAATTGATTTGTAAGAGCTTATTCTCGTATTAGATGCATATTATTTACTTTTTGTTTATTTTTTCTTAGGTACAACCTGTACATAAATTTATTTTAAAGGAAAAAAACTATTTTTAAGCAGTAGTAAGTAAGTTCTAACCGTTATACACAAGGGTAAGTTGCTATTGGACGTAATAGCTATTATGTAAGAATAAATTGCTACATACTTGTGTGTGTAACTATGGGAAACAGCCAGGTGATTGCCAAGGTTGTGCCCATACATGACTTAAATTTTAAAAGTATGTTCAAAAAATTTTAAGCAAGTATTGTTAGTCTCAACTTTAGCTATGCACATATTACTATTAGCTATACAAGGTAATTTTTTATTTAATTGCAATATGCAGGTTTAAATAATTTATTGAAATTCATTTTACTTGTGTATAATTTAACTTTAAAACATTAAAATATACTCTTGAAACTCTAAAATTTATGATATTTTATTTCTTATATTCTTGGATTCTTTTAAACTTAAATTATTTTTCCTCAATAAGATTTCGCCAAAAAAGACTTCAAATTTTGTGCGTTTCATTCGAAGCAATCTATTTTTTACCTTTTATGGCAATGAAAGTATAGTTAAAATGATTATTTATTATTTACACATACTGAGAACAAAAGTAGAGTTATTTTTAGTTTATTTTTTATTTTTAATTGTTTGTAATCTATAAATTGTAGTCAATATTAGCTAGTGTTAAAAAAATCGCACTTAGTTTAGAAATACTTTACCATCGCAACCTATATTATTATATTGCACATATCCCCACCTGTCCATTGCAGACAAGCTGAGCCTCTTGCGGCCCCTTGTCTTTCGACTTTTTTTCATCCACTTTCTCTTCTTTCTTATTTCTCTTTCTTTCTAGTTAAAAGTCCAGAAAGGACTGGCCTTCGTTTCTTCGATCAATTTTATATTCCTTCGAAACATTTTAAAGCGAAGGAATACAATCTTTTTTTATTCAGTAAGAAGAGAGTAATATCCCGCCGGTTAGTAAATAGTTAGATTCGCAATCAGTAGTCCAGCCATGTCGGATCCCGCGCATAAGGCGATGCTCTATTTCCTAGAAATTCTGCTCAATTGTGCCGACGCCGCCGCGAATGACGAGACCGTCACCGACTCCAACGATGACGGCGGCGGCGCCTCCGACGGAGTTCGCCTGTCCAGCCTGGCCGCTCATTTCCACAGCCGCCACTTCGACGACGATATGCGCAACGCTGTTGGCGGGCCAGCCGGCCTCCGCGCCTTCCTGCGCCGCTACCCGGCGCTGTTCTGCGTCGCTGGCGACCGGGTCCGCGCCGTCGGCCCCACCGCCAAGTCTAAATCCGCTGCCGCCTCTGCCACCGCCGTCGCCGCCACTGCGACAACACCTTCTGCAACGTCCGTTGCCGAGGCGGCCACAGCCGATCTTGAGCGAGATCTGGGTGCCGTGCGATTCCTGCAGGTTTGTCCCTCCGAAGGAGCTGGGGGAGGGTAGCCTTCCCTCTGAAGGAGCTTGGAGAGGGTAGCCTTCCCTCTGAAGGAGCTTGGAGAGGGTAGCCTTCCCTCTGAAGGAGCTGGGAGAGGGTAGCCTTCCCTCTGAAGGAGCTTGGAGAGGGTAGCCTTCCCTCTGAAGGAGCTTGGAGAGGGTAGCCTTCCCTCTGAAGGAGCTTGGAGAGGGTAGCCTTCCCTCTGAAGGAGCTGGGAGAGGGTAGCCTTCCCTCTGAAGGAGCTGGGAGAGGGTAGCCTTCCCTCTGAAGGAGCTGGGAGAGGGTAGCCTTCCCTCTGAAGGAGCTTGGAGAGGGTATCCTTCCCTCTGAAGGAGCTTGGAGAGGGTATCCTTCCCTCTGAAGGAGCTTGGAGAGGGTATCCTTCCCTCTGAAGGAGCTTGGAGAGGGTATCCTTCCCTCTAAAGGGGCTTGGAGAGGGTATCCTTCCCTCTGAAGGAGCTGGGAGAGGGTAGCCTTCCCTCTGAAGGAGCTGGGAGAGGGTAGCCTTCCCTCTGAAGGAGCTTGGAGAGGGTATCCTTCCCTCTGAAGGGGCTTGGAGAGGGTATCCTTCCCTCTGAAGGAGCTTGGAGAGGGTAGCCTTCCCTCTGAAGGAGCTGGGAGAGGGTAGCCTTCCCTGTGAAGGAGCTTGGAGAGGGTAGCCTTCCCTCTGAAGGAGCTTGGAGAGGGTAGCCTTCCCTCTGAAGGAGCTTGGAGAGGGTAGCCTTCCCTCTGAAGGAGCTTGGAGAGGGTATCCTTCCCTCTGAAGGGGCTTGGAGAGGGTATCCTTCCCTCTGAAGGAGCTTGGAGAGGGTAGCCTTCCCTCTGAAGGAGCTGGGAGAGGGTAGCCTTCCCTGTGAAGGAGCTTGGAGAGGGTAGCCTTCCCTCTGAAGGAGCTTGGAGAGGGTAGCCTTCCCTCTGAAGGAGCTTGGAGAGGGTAGCCTTCCCTCTGAAGGAGCTTGGAGAGGGTAGCCTTCCCTCTGAACAAGTCAGCTAGGATCAGCAGACATAAATCGAGCCTCTCAGTAAAGAACGCGACGAACCCGTCCCGCAGTCCCGGTTGGCCGCTAAGCGAGAGCGTTGGGTTCCGGTGCGAAGCCTGTGCGGCCATCTCGGCCAGGCGCCGCCAGAGATTCGCGCTATCCTAGGCGGCGGCGGCGGGGTCTCGGCTTCGTCAAACGATCTGGCGGCATTTTTAGCTAAGCATCGGCACGCATTCGAAGTGCAGGGAGAACTGGTGTCGCTTAGAAACGGCGTTGGCGTCGGCGGCGGCGGCGGCGGTACTGGCGGAGGCAATCGTCAAAGTTTTTCTTCTTCTGCTCGACGTCCTGGCAGCCTAGCTATAGGGAGCCAGCAACAGCAGCAGCAATACCATCAGTTAGTTTCAGTTGGTTCCAGCGGTCGCTCTCTGCCTTCGACGCCAAACGGAGTCCAGCAGCAGCAGCAGCAGCAGCAGCAGCAGCAGCAGCAGCAGCAGGTGCACATGTCGGCCGCCGAGTACAAAGCTGTCATGTTTGTGCGCAAAGTGCTGCTTAAAAAGGGCGGGCGATTGGCTTTGGCTAAGTTGTTCTCAGTTCTGTCTAGGTGAGCTGGCGTTTTAATTTGTTTTCTCTATTGCAGAGACCAATGTCTGCGCTATTCGGATGCGCAATTCCCATTTCCTGACCTCCAAACCCATCTCCCACCTCTCAAACCCATCTCCCCACCTCTCAACCCCTCTCTCTGCCTCTTAAACCCATCTCCCCACCTCTCAAACCCATCTCCCCACCTCTCAAACCCATCTCCCCACCTCTCAACCCCTCTCTTTGCCTCTTAAAACCATCTCCCCACCTCTCAAACCCATCTTCCCACCTCTCAACCCATCTCCCCACCTCTCAACCCATCTCCCACTTCTTAAACCCATCTCCCCACTTCTCAAACCCATCTCCCCACCCATCTCCCTGCCTCTCACCCGCAGGCCAGGCGACGGAGCTGAGCAGGCGCGCAACCTGATTGGCTGGACGCAGATGGAGCTAGAAGAATTTCTAGCTAAACGGCCGCTATTCTTTGACTGCTCATCGTCGGACAGTTCAACAGGCGTACGAGAAGTTGGCGTGCGGCGCGGCCAAAGGCTCAGCATCGTCATCAGCGAGTCGGCCGCCTCCGCAGCCGCCGCCGCCGCAGCCGCCGCCGCCACCGCCGCCGCCTCTATCAACGCCAGCAACAGCAGCAGCTCCGCAGCCTCAACAGCCGGCGGAGCGGCTTTGAACGGTGGCGAGCCGCCGCGAACCCTCAGCAATCGGATTGGCACAGTGTTCCACTGTTCGCGCCTGTGGGGCATTATCGATTTGGGCCATCACGAGCACGTGTTCTTTGATCGGTCAATATTCAAGCACGTCGAAGATTTGCAACGCCATTTCAAGGTTAGGGCTTAGACTGACTCTAAAATTTTGCGACATGATTTAGAATCTGTATTTTTAGCTAGTTAAGTTAGGGAGAATCTGCAGTTTGATCGTTTAGGTCGATAGCCGCACCTGGCAAACCTGTTTTCAGGTAAACGAGCCTGTGTACTTTAACGCCATTCTGGCGCCGCGCGAGAGCCGAGCAAAATGGCGCGCCACCAAAGTGTGGAAAGAGTGCGACCGACCCTTAGTAGACCGGATGTCCGCCGCGGCTGCCGCTTCGATGATTGTCTCGCCGCTGTCGCCCTCGCCGTCGCCGTCGTCCGCCATCGCCGTTACCAGCGCCGAGTCGGCCGAAGCTCGCACAGCCGAGGCGGAGCTGGGCCGCCTGCTGGACAGCCTGCTTGTGCCTCGCTCACCTTCGCCTCCGGCTTCGTCGACTCCGAGCTCGGCTCGGCAGTGTCCGGGGTGTCAGCAGCGCCGCAAAGTTGGAGTGTCAGTGGCGTGTCAGACACTCAGCACGGGCGACATCATGCTCACTAATATCTATCACGATCCTTGACTGGGATCAGTTCACACCTGACCAATGCCAGTTCACACCTGACCAATGCCAGTTCACACCTGACCAATTCCAGTTCACACCTGACCAATGCCAGTTCACACCTGACCAATGTCAGTTCACACCTGACCAATGCCAGTTTACACCTGACCAATGCCAGTTTAGACCTGACCAATGTCAGTTCACACCTGACCAATGCCAGTTTAGACCTGACCAATGCCAGTTCACACCTGACCAATGCCAGTTTAGACCTGACCAATGTCAGTTCACACCTGACCAATGCCAGTTTAGACCTGACCAATGCCAGTTCACACCTGACCAATGCCAGTTTACACCTGACCAATGCCAGTTGATACTTAAAAATTTTTTTTCAGTTTTCAATCAGTTTCGAAAACATTTCTTTTTTTCAGTTTAAAAAACTTACGTTACGTTTCGTTTAGTTCGCTCTGGTCGGAGCCGTTTTTTTATCGAAATTATGAACAATGTAAATTTTGAGTCGCAGAAGGTCAAATTTTCAGTGTTTTCGCCCTTCTTGAATGATTAAGCTTTTCTCATGTATATTTTTCGGATTTTTAGCAAAAAATTCTTAAAAAGTAGTTTTTAAGTAACTTGTAACATTTTAAAACGGAAAATAGTTATCATCATCTACTTTAGTAACAAAAGCCATTGTCATCTTTCGATTCTATCCTTCGTTAGTTTTTTGCCTCATTTTTGAAAAACATCGCTATTGCACTTCTGAAACGTTTTTTTTCAATCAAACCGCTTTTTCGCTACTAACAGTAGCTTAAACTAGACTCTAGTATACCCATAATTGCACTTGGTGCCTTTTTACTAACGGTGTCTAAACATTTTTTTATGAATTTGCAAACTAAATATCGTACGGTATCTGGTGCCTGGATGGGCAACGAATGCCACAAATTGGTGCCTGGATGAGCAATCCATAGGACTAACTGGTGCCTGGATGAGCAATCCATAGGACTAAATGGTGCCTGGATAAGCGATCCATAGGACTAACTGGTGCCTGGATAAGCAATCCATAGGACTAAATGGTGCCTGGATAAGCAATCCATAGGACTAAATGGTGCCTGGATAAGCAATCCATAGGACTAAATGGTGCCTGGATAAGCAATCCATAGGACTAAATGGTGCCTGGATAAGCAATCCATAGGACTAAATGGTGCCTGGATAAGCAATCCATAGGACTAACTGGTGCCTGGATAAGCAATCCATAGGACTAAATGGTGCCTGGATAAGCAATCCATAGGACTAACTGGTGCCTGGATAAGCAATCCATAGGACTAAATGGTGCCTGGATAAGCAATCCATAGGACTAAATGGTGCCTGGATGAGCAGTTCAGAATATAAAAAACGCTAATTTGAGCCGGGTGTAATTTACAAGCATTTTGTTTAAACCAATTGATTTTAATTTGCTTCTCAGCAAAAAAATTGGTAACTTTGTTTCAATTTGTTTTTTTACATACACACACACCTGTCTGTCTAGTCGCTCACTTGCTTTTCACATAAAACTATAATCGGACTTGTGTGAATTCAGCGAAAGACACAGTAATAAGTTTTCAAGTCTCCGATATTTTTGCTCACTTTGAATTCGTGCAACGCAACTGCCACTATTTTTAATAATGGCAAATTAATCTTTGTTTTTTTCAGTCAATTTGTCTTATTGATGTAATGAAAGTTTATAGTGTACACAGGAGATTAGGCGCCCACCCCTTATTTGAATTCAGTGCTGTGTTTTCCTGCTTGTTTTGTGTTGTTTTTTTCATCCTCCCCATTTTGTGCAATAATTTCAAACCAACACTTTTTAGCGGTAATTTTTTACGCTAAATAAACTTATAATTAGTTCGCTTAGGACTTTTGGTTTTCTTTTTTTCAGTTCGTGTATATCTGACTTTAAAGTTAAAGTTTGATTTAAGAGAAAAAAGGTTTTTTTTTTATACTGCATACTCATTTTGGGCTATAGATTAGCAATCCATTCTGTTCCTTCATCTGCGGGCTATAGATGAGCAATCCATTATGTTCCTTCATCCGTCGGCTATAGATTAGCAATCCATTCTGTTCCTTCATCCGTCGGCTATAGATTAGCAATCAATTCTGTTCCTTCATGTGTGGGCTATAGATTAGCAATCCATTCTGTTCCTTCATGTGTGGGCTATAGATTAGCAATCAATTCTGTTCCTTCATCCGTGGGCTATAGATTAGCAATCCATTCTGTTCCTTCATCCGTGGGCTATAGATTAGCAATCCATTCTGTTCCTTCATAAAGGGCATTATATCACAGTAGCAATCATCCGCAGGCCTATAGATTAACCAATATTACTCGCAGATCAACGAGAAATAAGAAATAAGAAATAAGAAAATATGAATAAAAATACTGCTAAAACTAATTTCCCAGAAACTACTTAGATTTAGACACAGAACTTGCCCAGAATGCTCAATCAGCGATTTTTATGAAATTAAACTGCTTAGAAATAGAGATGCGCACAAACTACTTATCCGATAAAGAAGCATAAGTAGTAGCCATAGAATATTACT
The DNA here is from genome assembly GCA_950096795.1 of Macrostomum cliftonense. Taxonomy (NCBI): domain Eukaryota; kingdom Metazoa; phylum Platyhelminthes; family Macrostomidae; genus Macrostomum; species Macrostomum cliftonense. The sequence goes on along the minus strand of CATNEM010000115.1, from coordinate 336,947 downwards.
CAAATGTGTAGCACAAGGCCGCTTGACTTAGTAAGTTCTGTGGATTTAAAGCCATCGATTGTCTAAAATAGTGTAACCAAGATTACCCATAGACATTAAGCTGTGCCTTATTTCTCTCTATTTGAGCTGCAAGCAGACGTTCTCACCTAGCAAAGCATCAATAATCCGATAGTTAATCACTGGAATCAATAACGCCCCACCCAGCGCGACATGTTGGTGAGGGTCCGCCAGCATTCCCGAGCTCTGCAAGCCAGCGGAGACGCGCCCGTGCAAACGGCCGTCTGTTCCCTAGGCAACAACAGCAGCGGGCACAGGCGTGCCATGACAGTAGTTGTGAGTGACATCGTTAAGCCAGCAAACTTACTGAAATTATATAAAGAGGCTACATAAATAGTCTATTAGAAGCCCCCATTAAAATGGTCATGGACGACTTCTTCATGCATTTGGACACACTGAAGTTTCGACTACTTTTACGAGTACAGCTCGAGGGCTCACACTGGTACTTGATCTCACCTAGGTAGACTCAAGCACGGATAGTACGCTCGTATGATAGACTCCAGAGTTGGAACTCGAGCCCGCGACCTACCTGTCATCAGTCAAACGCCCTACATACCCTGCATAGTTCAATAGTTTTTTAGTTACTAGATAGAAGAAGAAATACTGATTAGGTTTATAACTAATTATCACACGCAGCCGCCTCGGAGATTAACCGTATCCGCAAACAATAGAAGACTCCCATCAGACATCTTCCCTGCTCGACGTTCGAACCGAATCACATTCGCCGAGTATTTGAAACTGCGTCAGGAAGCTCTGGGAGTTGGTTCAACCGATGCCGCTAGTCGGAACGCCTCGGATTCTTTGATCGACGCCAAGGTGCCCATCTTCCAGAGGCAGCAACTCACTACGTTTGCTGAGTATCAGAAGCGCGGCCTTGGAGCTGCTGGTCAGTACTGGGCAATCGTACTGTACTTGTGACCTCTCTATACTACTTCTGAATGAAGGTCTGTGAACCTTTTGCTCTACCACCCAGCTAACACCACTCTGACCCCTGTCTCTATCATCCACCCCATGCCCCTCCCTCATACCCCGTGAAACCTTTGCTCTACCACCCAGCTAACACCACTCTGACCCCTGTCTCTATCATCCATCCCATGCCCCTCCCTCATACCCCGTGAACCCTTTGCTCTACCACCCAGCTTACACCACTCTGACCCCTGTCTCTATCATCCACCCCATGCCCCTCCCTCATACCCCGTGAACCCTTTGCTCTACCACCCAGCTTACACCACTCTGACCCCTGTCTCTATCATCCACCCCATGCCCCTCCCTCATACTCCGTGAACCCTTTGCTCTACCACCCAGCTGACAGCACTCTGGCCCATATCTCTATCCCCCATTTCACGCCGCTCACCCCAATCAGCCCTGACTCCTTGCTTTATCCCCAAACTTTAACCCCTTATCTTAAGCCACAGTTAAAATAAATTTACCGCGATTTCTTCGCGCGATTTACAATAGTGCAATTGTCATTCAACGCATTGCACCAATTTACTGGCATACTTAATTCCCGACTAGAGTACTCATTTTATTCTTTTCACCTTGCCTCGATCCATTCCAGGTCGTGGCCAAACCGGCGGCCCATCGCGGCCCTCTCTGGCGCCATCTGACTCCAGCCAGATGGACCTGCCGGAACCAGCCACTGATCCTTCCATCCCGGACCGGGCTGACAGCACCTACATGGCCACAGCAATCGCTAGGTCAACGGCGGCGGAAGAAAATACCGAACTAAATGATGAAGAGGATGCCAGCACTTCTGGATCGGCTTCGAAGAAAAAGCAAAGCTGCTGCGGCTGCTCGCGAGCCAAAAACAAAGGCGTTGACACGACTACCCGGCGAAAGCGACGTCTGGTTGAGCAGGATGGAACTTCGGTTAGGATTAAGGCTGCTTTTTTATGGGCTTTTTATGTGGGAGTTGGGGCTGCGGTTTGTGTGGAGTTTGGGGCTGCGGTTTGTGTGGGGGTTGGGGCTGCGGTTTGTGTGGAGTTTGGGGCTGCGGTTTGTGTGGGGGTTGGGGCTGCGGTTTGTGTGGAGTTTGGGGCTGCGGTTTGTGTGGGGGTTGGGGCTGCGGTTTGTGTGGGGGTTGGGGCTGCGGTTTGTGTTGGTGTTAGGGCTGCGATTTGTGTGGGGGTTAGGGCTGCGGTTTGTGTGGGGGTTGGGGCTGCGGTTTGTGTGGGGGTTGGGGCTGCGGTTTGTGTGGGGTTGGGGCTGCAGTTTGTGTGGAGTTTGGGGCTGCGGTTTGTGTGGAATTTGGGGCTGCGGTTTGTGTGGGGGTTAGGGCTGCGGTTTGTGTGGAGTTTGGGGCTGCGGTTTGTGTGGGGGTTGGGGCTGCGGTTTGTGTGGAGTTTGGGGCTGCGGTTTGTGTGGGGGTTGGGGCTGCGGTTTGTGTGGGGGTTAGGGCTGCGGTTTGTGTGGGGGTTGGGGCTGCGGTTTGTGTGGGGGTTGGGGCTGCGGTTTGTGTGGGGGTTGGGGCTGCAGTTTGTGTGGAGTTTGGGGCTGCGGTTTGTGTGGAGTTTGGGGCTGCGGTTTGTGTGAGGGTTGGGGCTGCGGTTTGTGTGGGGGTTGGGGCTGCAGTTTGTGTGGGTGGTTGGGGCTGCGGTTTGTGTGGGGGTTGGGGCTGCAGTTTGTGTGGGGGTTGGGGCTGCGGTTTGTGTGGGGGTTGGGGCTGCAGTTTGTGTGGGTGGTTGGGGCTGCGGTTTGTGTGGGGGTTGGGGCTGCAGTTTGTGTGGGTGGTTGGGGCTGCAGTTTGTGTGGGGGTTGGGGCTCAGGTTTGAGTGTTAATTGGTGCTGTCATGCCAATTTGTACTTTGTTTTTTGCCATAATTTCTATGCTATTTGCGACAGAGCGCCGCGGGTAATCGACCAATAAGCCAACTGCTTGATGAAGACGCTGATCTAGCCGACGTCAAGGACATGGACCCCACCATCACCCTGATGCCCTACGTGCTGTTTGAGAGCGAGCGGCACAAAGTTCTCTATCAGTCAGTCGGGATGGACGAGGCCGAATTATTGAAACGGGCGATCGCTTTGCACGCCAACGATCTCTACAAGCAGATGCTGATGAGGCTGGCAATGTCGAGGTGAGCAAAATGTTTGTGCTTGCTCATCTCTGGTTGACTATGCTAAGAATCTGAGAAAATAGATAGGGTTGTCGGCAGACCAAAGGAATCTGTCTTAGAGGAAGAAGTAAATTAATTAAACTCTCACGATTATCTAAAACAACACCCAAAGGTACCTGAAGTTAATCCAGGAGAGCGTAGTCCGAACCGTGATGTCGAAGAAGATTCAGTTTTTCCTTAACAATGACGCCCTCGCGGTCAACCTCATGGGCATCGAAATCACCGCCGAGGAGTCCAAAATCAGCGAGAACTCCCCCGGTCTGAGCGTCGGCGACCTCACCTTCGACTCTCAGGCTGTGGAAATGCCGCAGTCGCGGTCAACGCAGCTCATCGAATCACCCGACGTCTCCAGGCAGATGTTCAAGCCTGCGCCGAAATTTACCGACGCCGAAGTGCTGGAACTGTTCAACGCTGGCAAGATTTTGGACGTGACTGGGCGGGCCTCGTTGGAGAGTCTGGTGTCGCTGCCCGTCACCAAGGTTGGCCAGCGCCGGAGCTCGTAAAGTTTTTTGGGAGCTAACTTTTGACATGCTCGTAATCATGCTTGACAGAAGCACAGGTTAAACCATCTGATACTGATTTGGTGAATTAGCAATGAATTTGGAGTTAGATGTGGCTGATGAAGTGAGAAGCTCCGAGGGAGAGAAGGATTGCAGAGTGGCTGATGAAGTGAGAGGCTCCGAGGGAGAGGAGGTTGCAGTGTGGCTGATGAAGTGAGAGGCTCCGAGGGAGAGGGGGTTGCAGTGTGACTGATGAAGTGAGAGGCTCCGAGGGAGAGGAGGTTGCAGTGTGGCTTATGAAGTGAGAAGCTCCGAGGGAGAGGAGGTTGCAGTGTGGCTGATGAAGTGAGAAGCTCCGAGGGAGAGGAGGTTGCAGTGTGGCTGATGAAGTGAGAAGCTCCGAGGGAGAGGGGGTTGCAGTGTGGCTGATGAAGTGAGAGGCTCCGAGGGAGAGGAGGTTGCAGTGTGGCTGATGAAGTGAGAAGCTCCGAGGGAGAGGGGGTTGCAGTGTGGCTGATGAAGTGAGAAGCTCCGAGGGAGAGGGGTTGCAGTGTGGCTGATGAAGTGAGAAGCTCTGTGAGGGGAGGTTGTATTATTGGCTGCTGTGCCCCATTAAACGGCGTGTTAAAACAGCTAAATTTAGCCCAAGACCAAAAGATGTATCATAGAACATACACTTTCTGTGGGCTATTTGCTGCAATCAATTATTCTCCCAAAATTTTTTGCAAGTCTGCGGAGCTAGAAAAAAGCATGAAAGAAAAATTGTCAATACTGTAATGGAAGTGTTTTGTCGGTTGAAATGGCAGTTTGCTTTTTAACGCAATTTTTTTTCAACACTCGGAATAGCATTTTTTTGACGACATTTGTTTTCTGAAAATATTTTCCTACGTGCTTTTTTCCGCCGCAAATACACTCCGACAGTGGATTCTGTGCAAGTACAGCGATTTTTAATTAAGTTTGTTAAGCTTTATTAAATTGATCCGCGTGTACTTTTAATGTTAAGAGGCTCGAAGTACAAGCGATTTACTGACTAACTTTGGTATTCATTAAGATCGTAGATTAACTGTGGGACCAATTGGGGTATTTTGGTATCCGTCACATGAAGTTTGTCAATTCGCTTGTATGACGTCATCGTGCGCGGCTTCACACCCGGGTGATGGGCGAGTAGGCGAGCGTTCTCGAATAGGCGGCCTGCGCGGACCTGATGGGCACAGCGGGAAAATGCTGCTGGTGCTGGAAGTGGTAGTTGAGCACTCCCGCAGGCGGGATCTGCTGCCGACCGGAGCTCACCACTGCCGGACCCGCATACTGGTAGGGCGAGGTCGGCGAGGTCGGCAGCTGCTGAGCCTCGGCCTCCGCCAATGAGCCGCCGGCTGAAGAATCGTCCAACGATGCCTGACGATTCTGACGGTGATGAAGCGACGAGGAGGTGCGCAGCTGCTTCAAGCGTTGCCGACTGCGCCTCTGGAACTGTCCGAGGCCGCCTCCGGGATCTTCGTCGTCGTCTTCGATTTCGTTGACGCTGCCGATGCAACTGCTGTCGTCGTAGCCGTCGCCGTTCGTTGCCAACGCCGCGGAGTGCGCCGGCGGCTGCGGCGAACAGTTGGAAGTCGCTGCCGCGGCGGCCGCAAAACGACCCGGAGCCGCGTTGGCAGAGTCGACGGCCAGCATCCAGCCGTTGACCTCCTCCTCGGTTGACAGCGGCGCCGGCTTGGCGCAGGGCAGGCAGCGGGCCGCCAGCTGGTTGGCGCTGCGATCGAAGGCCAGCACGATGAGGGGCTCCAGGGCGGCTCTGGCGAAGCCCAGGATGGTGAGCAGTTTGTACAGCTCGGCGCTCACCTGGCGAGCAGGCAGGGTCGCGCGAGTTGGCAGGTGATTCGGTGGTCCATTATCTTACCGAATAGTTTCTGTTCTGTTACTGTGCCATTTCTATGCTGTTGCTACGCCGTTTCTGTGATCCTACTATGCCGTTTCTATGCTGTTGCTATGCAGTATCTATGTTGTTTCTATGTTGCTTTGTATATATTTTGTTACTGGGCCGTTTCTATGCTGTTGCTATGCAGTATCTATGTTGTTTCTATGTTGCTTTGTATATATTTTGTTACTGGGCCGTTTCTATGCTGTTGCTATGCAGTATCTATGTTGTTTCTATGTTGCTTTGTATATATTTTGTTACTGGGCCGTTTCTATGCTGTTGCTATGCAGTATCTATGTTGTTTCTATGTTGCTTTGTATATATTTTGTTACTAGACCGTTTCTATGCTGTTGCTATGCAGTATCTATGTTGTTTCTATGTTGCTTTGTATATATTTTGTTACTGGGCCGTTTCTATGCTGTTGTTATGCAGTATCTATGTTGTTTCTATGTTGCTTTGTATATATTTTGTTACTAGACCGTTTCTATGCTGTTGCTATGCAGTATCTATGTTGTTTCTATGTTGTTTTGTATATATTTTGTTACTAGGCCGCTTCTATGCTGTTGCTATGCCGTATCTATGCTGTTACTATGCTGTTTCTATGCTGTTACTGTGCCGTTTCTATGCTGCTACTATGCCGTTTCTATGCTGTTACTAGGCCGTTTCTATCCTGTTACTATGACGTATCTATGCTGTCATTATGATGTTTCTATGCTATTACTATGCCGTTTCCATGCTGTATCTACGAGTATGCCATTACTACGTCATGTCTAAGCTGGCACTGAGACTATTGTTTTCCCATGCGCACCTGGTACTGCGGATCCACCAGGATCAGCATGAACAGCGGATACCAGCAGACGAAGTGCAGTCCGCACACGGCGCTTAACACTCGCTGACGATTCCGCTTGATGCCGGCCAAACTGTCCAGCTTCCTGTCCACAGCGTCCATGCTGACTGGCAGGTCCTCCTGCTGGCTGCTGAGTATGATTAGCTTGGCCTGCACAGTTTTGCCAATCACTTTGTGAAACACAGCCAAGTAGTAGGCGGCGGCGGCCAAGGCCAGAGACACAATCAGGATCCACATGGTGTACACAATATAGTTCTTAGCCTGGCCGTACACAAATAGGCAGCGTTTAGTTTTGTTTGACTCGAAGTTGGCGCCAATCAGAGTGGGGCCGAGGTGCAGTATGATGCTGCCCGTGTACACCAGCACCGTGCCGAACAGCACGCAGCACAGGCTACCCTTTGGCTGCTTCTTCACCACGCTGGGACAATTGTCGAATAGGTAGACCTCGCAGCAGGCGGCGGCAACCAGATTAAACACTGAGGCGGTCATCAGGACGACGTAGCTGGTGCCGAGGGAGTTGCAGCTGCTAGCCGGGATTACCTCGGCCTGCAGACCGCGAGCGAACACAACGCAGTAGGCGGACAGCGCCGAGTTCAGCAGGCAGGCGTGGATAAGGAAAGCTGAGGACAGTCGGCGGGTGTGCGACTGCAGCAGCACGGCGGCCAGAAGGACGGCATTGGCCGACAAGCCCAGCCCGGCAACCAGGTACATGGCCGCCTGTTCCACCGCTCCGTGCAGCGACTCGGCGTCGGTGTGCTCGTGCTCGACGGCCGCCGATAAAGTCACCGATGAATCGTCTGTCATGATATACCGCCTTCCTGTCTGGAGGGGTTTACAGATCGGATTTAGTGTCTGGATTAGTCTCGGCTGGGTTATCTTCCTCTCCCTCTAAATCACTCTCTCTGCTTCGCTTCAGTGAATGCGAAACCGCCTGAAGCAACTGTTCACTGTGCTTGAGCTTGTGGGAATCGCGTCTGCACTAAATTAGTTACAGTAGCCACTCAGATTCTGCGCCTAACAATGATTTAAAAGACTGCTAAAGGGTGGGTTGAAGATGGACAAGACCCTAGCTAGTGCGAGCTGGCAAACTACTGTGACACAGCGTGACACGCACTTGTCCAACTGCAGGTCTCTGCCATGCTGAAGTGCCGTGGCTCAATTTAAATTTGTTTCTATTCTTTGTAAGCGCAGTGACAGCATTCAATTGCATTCAGAACTCAGTAGTACTGTTCTGCATGAGCCTGCTGAAGCCTGCACTTGCCCTGCATAGATGCTGCACTTCTTGTACTCCTCCATCTAATTATGTAACTAAGTGTCTATGTAAGAGCATGTGTCAATAATCTATCTATCTATCTATCTATCTATCTATCTATCTATCTATCTATCTATCTATCTATCTATCTATCTATCTATCTATCTATCTATCTATCTATCTATCTATCTATCTATCTATCTATCTATCTATCTATCTATCTATCTATCTATCTATCTATCTATCTATCTATCTATCTATCTATCTATCTATCTATCTATCTATCTATCTATCTATCTATCTATCTATCTATCTATCTATCTATCTATCTATCTATCTATCTATCTATCTATCTATCTATCTATCTATCTATCTATCTATCTATCTATCTATCTATCTATCTATCTATCTATCTATCTATCTATCTATCTATCTATCTATCTATCTATCTATCTATCTATCTATCTATCTATCTATCTATCTATCTATCTATCTATCTATCTATCTATCTATCTATCTATCTATCTATCTATCTATCTATCTATCTATCTATCTATCTATCTATCTATCTATCTATCTATCTATCTATCTATCTATCTATCTATCTATCTATCTATCTATCTATCTATCTATCTATCTATCTATCTATCTATCTATCTATCTATCTATCTATCTATCTATCTATCTATCTATCTATCTATCTATCTATCTATCTATCTATCTATCTATCTATCTATCTATCTATCTATCTATCTATCTATCTATCTATCTGTTTTCCGTAAGCATATGCAATCAAAAACATGAAGACATAGAAAACTGTAACTTGTAAAAATCTACACCATAATAAAATTGCAGATCCATTGAACCCCTGTCCGATTTTGTGTACCGATGCCATTATAATTGCTGTGGCCGATAGTCTCCCCTTGGTTTGGTGACCTCTGCCAATCCATATCTCTGGCTGTCTCCCTTATCTTTTCATTCAAAGCTGGGATAAACGAATCGGCAGAAAGTTCGAATCGCAGCTCAGTGCATTTAAAATGCAAGTTTTTGAATCTTTTAGTTGAATGCAAATTTGCACGGCAAAGAGGCATAAAAGGGCTTGCATTGAAAGAGGCGATGCGGAAAAAGATGAAGATGAAATGGGGTGAGAGTTGACACTAGTTGGACTGCCTGGAAGCGTCTTGAAGGAATTTTCGCTGACATTTGCTCTGGATAGATGGACAGGCACAATGGGTGAATTTGGGGAATCATAGAGATTGAAGGGATTTACCGGAATGTTCTTTTATTAAGCCCTGAATTGACCGCGTAGAATCATAAAAAAATATTACGGCATACTGTGCTTTTGTGAGTATAAAACTATATGCATTGATGATAATTTGTAGCAGAAAAACCATTGAAAAATAGTTAAATTAGTTAAAACCCCTTAATTGAAAAGAAATTTAAGAAATTTGCAATAGGAAGTGGATAGATTGACAGTTGGATCAACAGATAAATGAAAGACGATAAAAGATGAAAAGATAGATAAAGATTGATTGATCGATTGATTGGTTGCTAGATTGATAGATAGAAAGATAGCCAAATAGATAGTGAAACAACTGTTGAGTAGTAAAGGGACAAGGAGACATGGGGAGGGAAAGCAGCACTGATGGCAGGGAGAGTTAGAGAGTGAGAGGAGCCGCTGATAACTAGAAGGAACGGGTCAGGCAATGCCGACAGGAGACAGAGCCAAGCATAACAAAGAAGCAGCACTTTGCCCTAATGAAGGTAGCAGCAAAATCTAGCGGAATCTTCCCGGATCCAGAGCTGAGATGTAGCTGATTGGCTACGTATGGAAGAATTTTTGGGGCGCATCTTGAGGGACCCCATGGGGCCTGTTGAGGGCTGCAAGAGGCAACAGGCAGGCCACAGCAGGGATGCACTGAAGCAATTTTCAACGCGATGTAGCCAGTTCTCCTGCCATATTTCTTTCATAATTTTATTTTTCCAGCCTATTTTCCCGTCCCAAGTGAAAGAGGTGCCTGGGGACCCTGGGCTGAAAATAAAATAGCAGAAGGCAACAAGGCAACAAGAGCCTGGTTGCTCTCCGCGGCCCTGTCTCGCCCCTGTTGCCTCTCTTTCAGTTTCAAATGCCTTGTTTTTTTACGCGGATGAAATCGGCTATTGCAAAGCTGGCGGAGAGACTTTTTGCGTGCCGGCAAAAGAAAATTTTGGGATGTGACAGCAAATGACCACCGACAAGCTTCTTAGCGCCCACTCCCAGTGTTTATGCGGCTGGTCCTTTGCACCCTCTCCCCTCTGCCTCTCTCCCGCTGTTTTTCTCTCTTTCTCTCTCTGAAAAGCCTCTGCTTCCCCCAAGTAAAGTCGCCGCAAAAATTATTCCCAGTCTTCCCAGCTTTTTGCGCACTTTACCAAACGTCTAGGCTTCTTTTTAGCCTTAGTTTGCTAAGCAGTTTGGCTTGCTCTTTATTTTCTGGCATTATTTTCTAGCTTGTCTGAACGCATCTTTTTCATTCTTCCTTCGGCGCTATTCTATTTTTCTTTCCGTTTTAAATTAAATTAAATTTCGAATTTAATGATAGCCGAAAACACATTTTACGCTACATATCGGAGAATTGATTCGCGTTCTCTATAACTCTGTCAATCTTTAACCGCTTGCCAATCTGTACTTTAAAATCTCATCTTAAAATTCTTCCATTTTTTTCTATGAACTTTTTTCTGAAAAATCAGCAAAAAGTAAAGATGAGGAACATTGATAAGATAGTATCTGGGCTTGCTTTGGCTGCAAAAGGACTTGCGTGTCTTGGTGCTGTCCGCTCCCCTTCCCGTTGGTCTGAAGAAGCTGACCATCAGTCCATGCTTTGGCTGCTTAGTGACCATCTTTCTGCAAGGCAGGACTTGCCTGGAATTCCCTCCGAAGCTGGCTGTCTCCATCTGTTGTGAATGTACACATATGTACATTCACGGCTAGCTCTGGCCCGCGCGCGTGGAATTATTTAGTTATTTCAATTATTTAGTCATTTTTGCGGTCCAAGCCCCACCCCATTCTGGTTTGTGCTATGCTGACCTTTCCCGGCCCGCTGTTTATTCAAACTTTTTCACTCGCACTAGATTAGGCCCCCCTGAGTTAGCGATCTTTCCCCCTCTTTTTGATTGGAGGAAAGCCTAGATAATTTATTGTTTATCTTAAGTGTCCAAACAGTTTAGCCGTAGCTCTGGCTGCTGATTGGCTATGATGTACTAGTCTGCGTAAAAGTTATTCTTTAGCCTCTTTAGCCCCTTTTCTGCCGCTTCCAAAGCCCTTTCCCCGCCCCATGTGCCGGTTCTATATATATTGTGAAGGCGCGCCCCAGGGTTTTTTTGTCTGTTTTTTGTCTTGTGCTCGTCCGACGACTTGTTAGAGCGGCAGTAAGTGCCAAATAATAATAAGTGTCATCGCACTGTCTTCCCGCGCGAGAACCGGTAAGCCTTCGCCTCCGTTTCTTTGGGGTTGTGCTAGCGATAGGCATCCTAGAGGGGACCGCGTCGTACGCCGATTCCCACCTCAACCAGCCCGCGTCGTACGCTGCTGGAGGCATCGTGCGTCGTACGCTCGAGCAGCCTAGTCCCGGCCGACTCTGCGTCGTACGCGCTTCAGTTGGGTGATTGCAGCCAGGGGTCAGAGCACGAACCCGGGTCTTTGGGGGCCAGAGGACCGGATCCCCGAGCCCCATCATCACAAATTGGCATTCTTGGTGGGACCCTTGTGCTGCAAAGGAACAATCGTCTGTAGCAAAGAGAGATGGATGGTGCTGCTCAACGCGCTGCCGGAGGTGCTGCGGGAGGTGCTGCTGGAGGTGCTGGAGCTGCGGCTGGAGTCGCTGCTGGAGGTGCTGCCGGAGATGCAGCTGCAGGTGCAGTGGCTGGTGCTGCCCCCGCCTTCGGGGTAAATGATTTAGTAGCGGCGCTGACGGCACAGATTCAGCAGAATCTACAGCAAGCTGGTGCAGCCAGAATCCAGAAGCCCGTGAAGTACACCCCTGGCATGAATTTCGGCAAGTGGCTGAGGCTTTTTGACACCTATTGCGATGCTATGGCGATTCCGGTGGAACAGCGTCGGGCGCAGCTTCTGAGTAACATGGACTTTTCCACCTTTCAAGTTGTCGATAATATGAACTTAAACCCGAATCTTGAGTACCAGGAGTTCTCTCAAGCTCTTCTTGACCGGTTTAACATGCATCGTACCGTCCTGGACTACCGCACAGAGCTTAGCAACAGGGAGCAGGCGGAAAGAGAGACAACGGAGCAGTTTTCTGAGGCTGTCATTGAGCTGGTAGGCAACGCCTTCCCAGACGCACCGGCCGATGTTCGCGACGATCTTGCAAAAGAGAGATTCATGCGAGGAGTGAAGGTGAGCACGACGGTGCGTGAGCGACTCTATCTGAGCCAGCCTGAAACTCTGATTGATGCCATCCGACTCGTCCACCAGCTTGAAGCGGCTCTCAGAGCTAGCCACGGGACGACATCACATGGAGCTAGGAGAGCGGCGGTCTGTGGATTGTCGACTGAGGTTCCGAAAGAGTCGGCCGAGGCCAAGGAAGTTGAAATTCTGCGGAAGCAACTGGCAGCAATGGAGGTGAGGATGAAGGAGCTGGAGGCCAAGAAAGCTGAGAAACAGCCTGTTGCTGGGTCAGCTGGTGCAGTGCAGTGCTTTTCGTGTCTCGAGTGGGGCCACGTGTCGGCGAGGTGCCCAAAGCGGAGTGCAGGTGCGAATGGAGCGAGCAACAAGGCGCGGATCCGGTGCTACAAGTGTGGAGAGGAGGGCCACATTTCTGTCAAGTGCAAGAAGCCGGGAAATGGAGTGGGGGAGTCGACGAGGGAGAGTCGATCCCCAGCACAGAAATAAGTTCTCCCAGAAGCAATGAACGGGTTCCTCTCTACAATCCTGTACATATCAAGCGCGTTTCTGGTGGTGGAAATTCAAAGAGCAACCCGATTCAAGAGGCGTCAGGAAGTCTAGAGTGTTCGTCAATGTTTATGGAGCCCCTGGCAGTATTTATTTCGGGTACGATTTATCGAAAGCAAGTGGCTCTGCTTCTAGATAGCGGTGCTAGTGTTTCTGTGCTAAGCTGCGATGTCTTCCTGAGTCTGCCAAAGGAGATAAGAGAGAAGCTGACGACAATGCAAGGGTCCCTCTCCACGGCAAATGGAGGTGAGATGAGAATGAGGGGCTGCGTTATGATTGATGTCGAAATTGGAGGCGAGTGGTGGCCAGTAAATTTTTTTGTTGTGGAAGGATTGCGTTATGATGTAATTCTTGGTTCCGAATTTTTTAAGCAGCACGGATGCGTCATTAACTATTCGGAGTTTGTTTTTCAAGTTGGCGACATCCGCGTGCCGATACGACAGAAGAGCGAGCTGCCTGTGGTATGTCGAATCAAAGCGGAAACAACGGTATTTCTAGAGCCGGCTTAAGAAGTGATCATGCCCGCCCGGATGGAGAAGAAAGGTGCAAGGAACTTCGGATCAGTCGGCATCACGGAGGAAAAGAGGGAAAGTTCCGGTGAAAAGGAGGTGGCACTTGCTAGAGTCCTGGTAGCACCAAATGAGGATGGACGGCTAATGACGAGGCTGTTGAACACATCGAGCTGTCGAATGAAGGTCAAGAAAGGAGAAACGATAGGCTGGTTTGTTCCCTTGGAGCCGACAGGAAGTGTGAATGTTATGCAATTGGAAAGCCAGGCGGAAGTCGAGCAGGAAGCTAGTGTGTGGAACCCGATTGGAGAATTCCGTGAGTGGGGCTCGTGTGGACTGTCGAAGAACGAGGAAGAAAAGTTCCGAGACCTGATTTCGCTGCATCGATCAGTTTTTGCTAAGGATTCCAAGGATCTCGGCTGCACAACTGTGATGGAGCACGAAATCGATACAGGAGAGGCGAGGCCAGTGAAAGAAACGGTGAGACGGATTCCTCCCTACCTGCGACAGGAAGTGGACAAGGAACTGAATGACCTGCTGGAGTCTGGAACAATCAGCGAGGTTCAGTCACCATGGTGCTCGCCAGTGGTGTGTGTTAAGAAAAAGGATGGTTCACTTAGGTTCTGCTGCGACTATAGGAAGCTGAATGAGGTGACCAAAAAGGATGCAGTGCCCCTGCCAAGGACAGATGACCTATTGGAAAGCCTAGGTGGTGCTAGGATCTTCTCGACTATGGATCTGCAGTCCGGCTATTGGCAGATGGCGATGAAGCCCAGTGACAGGTTGAAGACAGCCTTTGGCGTTTCGCACCGGGTGCAGCAATATGCCTGGAATGTAATGCCGTTTGGTTTGACGAATGCGCCTGCTTCATTCAGCCGACTAATGAATATAGTGCTGGGAAAGTTGTGCTGGAAGACGTGTTTGGTGTACCTGGACGACTTGTTGGTGTGGTCAAGAACGGTGGAGGAGCATTTAGAAAGGCTACGAACGGTCTTTCGACATCTGCAAGCGGCGAAAATCAAGCTGAAGCCAAAGAAGTGCTCGTTTCTGCTGAAGTCGGTGAATTTCTTGGGACACGTAGTGTCAGCCGAAGGGATCGCCACAAGTCCAGAAAGGATTGCAGAAATTCGAAATTGGCCGACGCCGAAGAGTGTCAAGGAAGTAAGATCATTTCTGGGATTGTGCGGATATTACCGCCAATTCATAGCTGATTTTTCCCGCATAGCGGAGCCGATGTTGCGCCGAACCAGGAAGGACTGCTCATGGAGCTGGGATGCGGAGTGTCAGACTGCTTTCGAAACTTTGAAGGATAAATTGCAAGGATCTGAAGTCATGGCTTTTCCGAACTTCGCGGAGGATGCCGGAGAATTTATTTAGACACAGATGGTAGTACAAGAGAAGGAATCGGCGCCGTGCTTTCACAATTACAGAAGGATGGTAGCGAGAAAGTAATAGCCTATGGAAGCCGGACGTTGTCGGCCGAGGAGAGGAATTACTGTACAACACGGGTTGAGTTGCTCGCAGTGGTATTTTTTGTGAGGAAGTTTCGCTACTATCTTCTTGGCCGAAAATTTCTATTGCGCACCGATCACAGCAGTCTGAAATGGCTTCATTCACTGCGTGACGCGGAAGGACAGCTGGCCAGATGGCTAGAGCTTTTAGCGCCGTACAACTATCGCATCGAGCATCGGCCCGGAGTGAAACATCAAAATGCGGATGCACTCTCAAGAAAACCAAGGCGGCGTCATCAAGGAAGCGAAGAGTGTCCAGGATGTGTTCGAGAGCAGGTTTGCGTGAACGCATTGGCACTGCAGAAGTGGACTTTCGAAGAAATTAGGGAGTTGCAGAAGAAGGACAGCGACATTTGCCAAGCGATGGACCTATTGGCAGCGTGCGATGGAGAAATTACGGAGGAGCGCCTGCGGCGTTTGTCACCGACAGCCAGGAATATTGTAGAAAGGCGCCGTGACTTGGAAGTGTCAGACAGCGGAGTGCTTTTGTGCTGCACGGCTGGGAGGCGAGGTCAGCAGGTAGTTCTACCCAAGCAGATGCTTGAAAATGTGTTGGAGGAGGCTCACGCTGGTCGAACAGGAGGGCACGTCGGGATCTTCAAGACCAAAGACAAAGTGCAGCGATCGTTCTGGAGACCAGGGCTGAGCCGGGACGCTGAGGAGTATGTCAAATCGTGTCTGAAGTGCACCAAGGCAAAGGCTGGCAAGAGACCGATTGCACCACTGGAACCAATCCCCAGTTCGGCGCCGTTCGATATCGTAATGACTGACGTAATTGGGCCTCTGCCACGGAGCAAGAAAGGGAATTTCTACATCCTCACCGTGCAAGACGCATTCTCCAAGTGGCCTGACGCCTACGCTATCAGAAATCAGAAGGCTACGACGATCGCAAAGATCCTGTTCGAACGCTGGATAGCTAATCACGGATGTCCTAGGGTGCTGCATTCGGATCAGGGAAGAAGTTTTGAGTCAGGTATCGTGCAGAAGCTGTGCGAATTTTTGGGAGTGAAGAAGACTCGAACTAGTGCTTATCATCCTAGCGGCAACGGACAGGTGGAGAGATTCAATGGATACTTGAAGAACAGTCTTAAAACGTACCTGGCGGAGCACAACCAGAACGCCTGGGAGGAGTACCTGCCGAGTGCGCTGATCGCGTATCGATCGACAGTGCAAGCTTCCACCGGCTACACACCGTACTATATGCTGCACGGCCAAGAGATGCCTCTAGGATTCGAACCAGATGGCTTGAAGCGGAAGCCAGAAAGCTATCCTCAGTTCGTGCAGGAAATTCGACAGAATCTGTTGCGCGCTCATGAACAGGTACGAGCCGGTCAGACCACGGTGCAGAGGCGACAGAAAGTAAAGTACGACAGGAAAGTGAAAGGAAAGCCGATTCAGGAGGGCGACTCAGTGTTGCTGTACTATCCATGCCTGGAGAGCGGGGAGAAGAGAAAGTTTCATATCAACTGGCGCGGCCCAGTAAAGGTCGTTGAGAAACTGTCTGACGCGTTGTATAAAGTGCAAGACCCGAGTCGACCGCAGAAGACCAAGATCGTGCATTTTAACAACCTCAGGCCGGTCACTATAGCTACAGATCTGCGCACTGGAGGCCGGGAGCCAAAGAAAGGCAAGTTCAGCGAATGTGAGACGGCTGCGAAACGTCGAGAGGTAGAGAGATGTCGATGGAGCGTGGGCAAGCCAGAGGACTCAGCGCGAAGCTCAGGAGGCGAAGAGCCTGAATCTGATGAGGAGGACGTTCTGGACCTCCCGCTGAGGTTCCGGAATCACCGGGACCAAGACCCCCTGGTGACCCAGCGTCAGGACGTAGACAATGATCAGGAACTGTGGCGAGCCGGAGTTGATGAAGAGGATCAAGACAATGCGCAAGACGACGCTTTCGAAAGCAATAACGAGTTGGAGATGGAACCGGAGGTTGTTGCTCGACCAAGACGGGTGAGGCGGGCACCGGAGCGATACGGAAACCCAGTGTACGGCTATTAAAGTGGGGCTCGGCGTATGACGCGTAAATAGTGGAATGAAGGAAAGGATGGAGATCGTTTAAGAGGGTTGGGGGCTCACCGGCGAGGTGTTTTGTTGTTTGCAGGATGGAAGACCTCTACCAGTTGCTCGGTGTGCAGCGTTGGGCATCGAAAGCAGAAATTCGTCGAGCGTTTTATGTGAAAGCGCGAGAACTGCACCCTGACAAGAGTACGAGAATGGGCACTCAGCAGAGATTCCAGGTGTGTGAGGAGGCATACCGGATACTGGCCTGCCCGTTCCATCGAAAGTTGTATGATTCGCATGGAGATACCGTCCGTGATCGAGATGAGCTGCTGCGGATTGCGGAGTGCATGTTGGATGATGATGATATGCCGGATGACCTTCGGGAAGAAGTAGTGAGACGTCGAGATGGCGACCGATCAGCAGAAGAGGCGTATGAGCGAGAACAAAAGAGGATGGATGTCGAGTCGACGGATGAGGAGACGAATGACCAGATGGAGGATGAGCACATAAAAATGGAGCCGATGGAAGATAGCGCAGACGGTCAGGTGGATAATAATCCAGAGGTGGATAACGGAAAGGATCAAGAGGAGTACGAAGTGGAGAAGGTGTTGGACAGGCGAGCCACGGAACGAGGGACGGAGTATCTGTTGCAGTGGGCTGGCCTCGGAGAGCTCGAAGCTTCATGGGAGGCGGAGGAAGACTGCACCGGATGTAGAGAGCTAATTGAAGAATTCCTGCAAAGAGCATGTCGGCTTCAAACAAGACCGTGTCGATTAGTGACTGTCGCGGACCTGGACAATGTCGGGCCTAGCCGAAAGAAACTCCACCAGGCAATGAGGAAAGGTGACCCGTGGGGCATCTTTCAGGTGTTGCTAGCCCTGAAGGGGAAGTGCGCAGCGGCCAGGGTGGATTTTAAGGAGTTTGCACCGGAGCTGATGTTGCAGATTCTGGGCTACCTGGAACGCGATGGTCGCAAGTATCCAGGGCACGGGATTCGTCGTTGGAGTCGCCAAGCGTGCCATGCGGTCTACATGTCGGTGATGGTGGTCTTCCCGCTGTTTGACCTGCGCCGTCGGGGTTCGGTCCTGGGTGCCCTCTGTAGACTCTGGGATTCATGTGCGGCCTAAGGCTGTGTCGCCCTCGAGATTTTGGGGCTAGGGCCTTGCAGTACGGCTCCAGGGACTGCGGAGCGGAGGGGGACCGGCTTTCGGCGGGAGCTGCCGGAGCGACAAGGCTTCGCAGCAAGGAGCAGGACCGGGCGACGAGTTGTATCAAAGGGACAGAGCCTAGAGTGCGACGGAGAGACGCGATGTCCGAAGAGCGAGAGCGGCAGCTGACTGCATCGCGGCAACGATGGCTACAGCTACCTTTGGAGGGTCCGTGCGCGCCAGTGACAGTTTGTTAGTATTTGCTTAGTGAATGGACTTTTTTGCGTTTTTTATTTCAAAATGTCTTAGAAGTACGAATTTAAAGTATTGTTTATTAACCCTCTGCATCGTTCAGATTAAGAGGCTATAGCGTAATCAGTTCTTATTAGCATCATTACAAAATTTTGCTTTCCACGTTTTCTTAAAGGCACCAATTTTCCGTGCTTCTTAAATGTTTAGCGAACCAAGCTGTTTTCTACTTCTGCGACTTTCACATTTGAGGTGCTGGTTCAACTACATCCTTGATTCATATTTTGTGCGTTTCAGTTTCGTGCGTTGCCCTGTTTCCTTTTTTTTTAATTTGCGTGTTTCATTTCTGCTTTTCTTCTAGTAGGGGGGAGTGTTGTGAATGTACACATATGTACATTCACGGCTAGCTCTGGCCCGCGCGCGTGGAATTATTTAGTTATTTCAATTATTTAGTCATTTTTGCGGTCCAAGCCCCACCCCATTCTGGTTTGTGCTATGCTGACCTTTCCCGGCCCGCTGTTTATTCAAACTTTTTCACTCGCACTAGATTAGGCCCCCCTGAGTTAGCGATCTTTCCCCCTCTTTTTGATTGGAGGAAAGCCTAGATAATTTATTGTTTTTCTTAAGTGTCCAAACAGTTTAGCCGTAGCTCTGGCTGCTGATTGGCTATGATGTACTAGTCTGCGTGAAAGTTATTCTTTAGCCTCTTTAGCCCCTTTTCTGCCGCTTCCAAAGCCCTTTCCCCGCCCCATGTGCCGGTTCTATATATATTGTGAAGGCGCGCCCCAGGGTTTTTTTGTCTGTTTTTTGTCTTGTGCTCGTCCGACGACTTGTTAGAGCGGCAGTAAGTGCCAAATAATAATAAGTGTCATCGCACTGTCTTCCCGCGCGAGAACCGGTAAGCCTTCGCCTCCGTTTCTTTGGGGTTGTGCTAGCAATAGGCATCCTAGAGGGGACCGCGTCGTACGCCGATTCCCACCTCAACCAGCCCGCGTCGTACGCTGCTGGAGGCATCGTGCGTCGTACGCTCGAGCAGCCTAGTCCCGGCCGACTCTGCGTCGTACGCGCTTCGGTTGGGTGATTGCAGCCAGGGGTCAGAGCACGAACCCGGGTCTTTGGGGGCCAGAGGACCGGATCCCCGAGCCCCATCATCACACATCTATCAGTCACCTTAACCAGCGTTAAAAATGTCTGAAGCCATTCAATCTGGCGGAAAGTGCGTTGACTGTCCCGTGTCTGTCTGTCTATCTGTCTGTGTTTTTGTCTGTCCTTCTGTCTGTCTGACTGTCTGTCTGTGTGTCTGTGTGTCTGTCTGTCTGTCTGTCTGTCTGTCTGTCTGTCTGTCTGTCTGTCTGTCTGTCTGTCTGTCTGTCTGTCTGTCTGTCTGTCTGTCTGTCTGTCTGTCCTGCCTGTCTGTCTGTCTGTCTGTCAGTCTGTCTGACCACAGAGAAGTTGCCACTCCAAAATCCGACATCTTTCCAGCCCAATCTGCGAGAATTCCACAAGTCAGGCCAGGCAGTGCAGGGTGGCATTTCTTTCAGGCTTCAGAAATCCGAAACGCGGAAAATTTGATTTTTTCTCGCGAGCTAAATTTTAAAACAAGCCGCGCAGCCCCGTGCCGCATTGATTATTCGATATCGGAGCCGGCACCGATCGATGCCTGCCGTCTGTGCGCTTCAAATTCATCAAACTGACTGCGCAGTTAATGCGAGCGGCCAGACATCTGAATGAATTTGATGTACCTGACCAGCCGCCGCTTCTGCTGCTAACTTTCCCTAGTTGAATACGGATATTTTGAAAACAAAATGGTACATATCTTATTTATTATTAGCTATGAGAAATATTCTAGAGAATTATTTCTGGACCCCGGGAGTCAATACGATTCGATATGAAACTCGGCTGGCGTGTAGGCCTGCTATCTTGAATCAATGGTAGAGAGAAGTGTGCATGAGTGTGTGCTGGGTGTGTGCGGCAGCTAAGAGACAGAGAGACGGAGAGATGCTGGGCACTGGCAAACGCCTGCAGGAAAACGGCATCTCAGAAATGTGGAAGCTCGTGGGATTTTAATTAAAGCTCCGGCTGGCTTCGCGGGCTGTCCCTCCTCCGCCTTCTCCCTTTCTCCCTCTCTCCCTAACCCGAATTCCCCTAATCCGGACCTGAGTTGCCCCCCCCCCCGAATTTTTTTCTCCAAGTAAAACTTCTGCTCGTGGAGGCTGGCATTGTGCAACTGAATTCTCTGGCATGGCGCTTTGGAGGAGATAGACAGACAGCCCCATAGATAGATATGAGATAATCCAGCTGGGATGGTTAGTGTCGTTCGGGACAGAGATATCCCCATAGCGGGAGACGGGTGCAGGGTCCGCGTCACGCCGTGACAAATGGGACAAGTAGCTAGGCAATCTTGGAGGAATCTCTTCTACTCGTATTATAGACAGAGACAGATGAATCGCCGAACGGTTGAACTATTCGGAAGCGACTTCTAGCTATTTATAGATTAAGGGGTTGTAGCCTAGTGGTTAGAGCGTCGGACTCACGACTTGAAGGTCGGGGGTTCGATTCCCGACTCCACTGGTACAATTTGTGTCCTTTAGCAAGACACTTAACTCTGCATTGCTTCAGTTCACCCAGCTGTTAAATGGGTACCAGCATCAGCTGGGGTAATTGAAGGTGGGTGTGGCGTCCCCCCAGTCCATGGACTGAACAGCTTCGCAAGACTGTACGCAGTCTTCAGAAGCGCTGCGCAATCGCTGCGGCTGTGCTGTTGGCTGCACATCTGGCCCGATTGGGACAGGTGTAATCAATTATTATTATTATTATTATTATTATTATTATTATTATTATTATTATTATTATTATTATAGATTGAGATAGACTCTGAGATGGACAGACGCGATTTGGGAGAAGTTGGGAGACGTATAGGGAGAAACTGATACATAACTATAATTATACAAGGTTAGGCTTTTGAACGGGCGAGACAAATAGAGAAAAGATGCCCAGACAGAAGTGGAGACTGGATGAGTTGAGGGAAGACAAGGAGAGCTGAGGCAAGTTCAGGAGAGCTAGAATTGAAGGAAAAAAAATTAAAAACGATTTGATAAAATATATATGCTTCAGGAAAGAGTTAAGCTCTAGCTCTGGCGTCAAACTAATCAACTTCTCAAAACTTTTGTTTCAACCGCCTCAACTTTCGGTACTTGGCCTCAACTTGCCAGCTGCGGGAGCCCCCCCTTGAACTGCGGAGTTCCCGCTGCCACTGTTCCTACTCAGTAGTATTTAATGGTATTCTTCTTTTGTCTTTCTCCCCGCACTGTTCCCTATTGCGTGTGTGTGCAGGGCAAAGCCTCTCTGGGTTTTATTGATTTTTGTGTCAGATCCCGCAGTGCAGTCAATTTGGCTAGTCGCAATGAAATTGAGACTATCCCTGACCTGATCCATGCGGTGAAAGTGTGCGCAATTTTTCTAGCCTTGCTAACCATGAAAATGCAGTCAAGCTCTGAAAACTAGACTCACCAAGATCTTCCAATTCGAGAATTCAACAATCAAGTCTTGAGCCTGAACGTGTCTGACTGTTTAGGCAAAGTTAATCATTTTTTCTGGACTAGTTATAATAAGCCAAGTTGATATGGACACTCGGCCTGAGCCAATGAACGTTGATCAAGGATATGATTGGTTGCCAGCTGTTCAGAAAATTACCTGTTAATAGATTACTATCATTAATGGAACATTTTATGTGCAGAAAATTTACATTGTCTGCAGTGTATTATTATCATTATTATTGTACTCATTTATTTGAAAAAATCACGTATTTTACTTGTATTGCACGGCACGTTAGATGAATGTTTTTTCCTAATCATAAATATAGTAAACATACGCGTGGACGGTAGCTGTTTGAATAAAATTTCAATGCAAAAATTTATTTTTTTAGAGAGAATAAAAGTAAATATACGAGTGTTTGACTAAACTAGAAGCTGTTGACAGAGACATTGCACAGCCGCACTTGCGCAAAATGAGAAGAGTGACTAGGAGAAGCTTAGCGAGGCATCCAGCTGGTGCAGATGTAGTAGGTCATTGTGGGTCAGAAAGATATAAATTGAGTCAACTTGGGTCAGCTAAATGTAGGTATGAACCGAGTCAAAAGTGGGTCAGCTAGGTCTGAGGTGAGTCAGAGTGTGGGTCAGCTAGATCCGAGGCGAGTCAGAGTGTGGGTCAGCTAGATCTGACGTGAGTTAGAGTGTGGGTCAGCTAGATCCGAGGCGAGTCAGAGTGTGGGTCAGCTAGATCTGAGGTGAGTCAGAGTGTGGGTCAGCTAGATCTGACGTGAGTCAGAGTGTGGGTCAGCTAGATCTGAGGTGAGTCAGAGTGTGGGTCAGCTAGGATCTGAGGTGAGTCAGAGTGTGGGTCAGCTAGATCTGAGGTGAGTCAGAGTGTGGGTCAGCTAGATCTGAGGTGAGTCAGAGTGTGGGTCAGCTAGATCCGAGGCGAGTCAGAGTGTGGGTCAGCTAGATCCGAGGCGAGTCAGAGTGTGGGTCAGCTAGATCTGAGGTGAGTCAGAGTGTGGGTCAGCTAGATCCGAGGCGAGTCAGAGTGTGGGTCAGCTAGATCTGAGGTGAGTCAGAGTGTGGGTCAGCTAGATCTGACGTGAGTTAGAGTGTGGGTCAGCTAGATCCGAGGCGAGTCAGAGTGTGGGTCAGCTAGATCTGAGGTGAGTCAGAGTGTGGGTCAGCTAGATCTGAGGTGAGTCAGAGTGTGGGTCAGCTAGATCTGAGGTGAGTCAGAGTGTGGGTCAGCTAGATCCGAGGTGAGTCAGAGTGTGGGTCAGCTAGATCTGAGGTGAGTCAGAGTGTGGGTCAGCTAGATCCGAGGCGAGTCAGAGTGTGGGTCAGCTAGATCCGAGGCGAGTCAGAGTGTGGGTCAGCTAGATCCGAGGCGAGTCAGAGTGTGGGTCAGCTAGATCTGAGGTGAGTCAGAGTGTGGGTCAGCTAGATCTGAGGTGAGTCAGAGTGTGGGTCAGCTAGATCCGAGGTGAGTCAGAGTGTGGGTCAGCTAGATCTGAGGTGAGTCAGAGTGTGGGTCAGCTAGATCTGAGGTGAGTCAGAGTGTGGGTCAGCTAGATCTGAGGTGAGTCAGAGTGTGGGTCAGCTAGATCCGAGGTGAGTCAGAGTGTGGGTCAGCTAGATCTGAGGTGAGTCAGAGTGTGGGTCAGCTAGATCCGAGGTGAGTCAGAGTGTGGGTCAGCTAGATCCGAGGTGAGTCAGAGTGTGGGTCAGCTAGATCTGAGGCTGAGTCAGAGTGTGGGTCAGCTAGATCTGAGGTGAGTCAGAGTGTGGGTCAGCTAGATCTGAGGTGAGTCAGAGTGTGGGTCAGCTAGATCCGAGGCGAGTCAGAGTGTGGGTCAGCTAGATCTGAGGTGAGTCAGAGTGTGGGTCAGCTAGATCCGAGGCGAGTCAGAGTGTGGGTCAGCTAGATCTGAGGTGAGTCAGAGTGTGGGTCAGCTAGATCCGAGGCGAGTCAGAGTGTGGGTCAAGCCGACCCGGACCGAATGATTTTGTGCAGGGCGCCCAGATTGTTGGCCTTGACAGCAGCGCGACAGTCGTTGACGGCCTGAGTTTTGTGGCGGCCGGCACGGAGGCGGCCGGCACGCTGGATGATTTGGTTGAGCGCCTTCAGGGCCTCGCTCAGCGCCTGCTGATTGGCTGCCCGCATCGTGTAGGAGGAGGCCAGGTCGCGGTTGAGGTCGCGCAGGTCCCTGGCGTTGGAGCGGATTTGGTGTAGGGAATCTTCATTTGGAGTCTATATGGAGTCTTCATTTCCGGAAGTTGTGATTTAAAGATCTGGGGTCTTCATTTCCGGAAGTTGTGATTTAAAGATCTGGGGTCTTCATTTCCGGAAGTAGTGATTTAAAGATCTGGGGTCTTCATTTCCGGAAGTAGTGATTTAAAGATCTGGGGTCTTCATTTCCGGAAGTAGTGATTTAAAGATCTGGGGTCTTCATTTCCGGAAGTAGTGATTTAAAGATCTGGGGTCTTCATTTCCGGAAGTAGTGATTTAAAGATCTGGGGTCTTCATTTCCGGAAGTAGTGATTTAAAGATCTGGGGTCTTCATTTCCGGAAGTTGTGATTTAAAGATCTGGGGCCTTCATTTCCGGAAGTAGTGATTTAGAGATTTCTGGGATGTTTGTTTTCGAGATGTGTTCTTCATTTCCCCACCCGCAGAAGCAGAGTTATGGTATTTCGGCACTGGGTCTCATAACCAGAGGGGAGTGGCTACAGAAGGGGTTGCCAAGGGGACCGAATGCCCAGCGCAGCTCACTTGTAGGCCTTCTTTAGGTTGACGAAGTCGCTCAACAGCCGGGCGTCTTCGGCCCGCACAACCAGGCCGCGCACCAGGTTGGCGCTGTCGGCCATATCGCCGGACAGTCGCTGGCGCTGCGCCTCGAACTCAGCAATTCGATCTGTCAGGCTTTTCAAAGTGTCTCCTAATCCGGGGAACTCGGCCTCGGACGCCAGGTCCTCCAGGCCAAGGTAGGTGGCCAGAGCCGTCACCAGCTCGCCGGCCAGCTCCATGTTGTCCGTGGCGATCACCTGGGCGGTAGGGTTTGGCGCGAGATGCATTTTTGCCTACTGCTAGTAGAAATATGAGAATATTTCAATTATTTCATAGAAAGAAAAAATTGATTTTTGTGAAAAGATAAAGCATTTATATAAAAAGGGGATTAGAGTAAGTCAAATGATTCAGACGAACATGCACTGAGTTATAAAAGCCTACAGATAACTTTGAATTAGTTTAAAAATCCAAATATAAGTCTGAGTTGGTCCATCGGCCATAAATATAGTTTAACTGAGTAATTGAGTTTGAAAAAAGAGTCAGAGAGACTCAAATTGTTTCCCAAATGAGTCTGAGAGACTCAACTTGTTTCCCAGATGAGTCGGAGAGACTCAACTTGTTTCCCAAATGAGTCGGAGAGACTCAACTTGTTTCTCAAATGAGTCGGAGAGACTCAACTTGTTTCCCAAATGAGTCGGAGAGACTCAAATTGCTTCCCAAATGAGTCGGAGAGACTCAAATTATTTCCCAAATGAGTCGGAGAGACTCAACTTGTTTCCCAAATGAGTCGGAGAGACTCAAATTGTTTCCCAAATGAGTCGGAGAGACTCAACTTGTTTCCCAAATGAGTCGGAGAGACTCAAATTGCTTCCCAAATGAGTCGGAGAGACTCAAATTATTTCCCAAATGAGTCGGAGAGACTCAAATTGCTTCCCAAATGAGTCGGGGAGGCTCAAATCGTTTCCCAAATGAGTCGGGGAGGCTCAACTTGTTTCCCAAATGAGTCGGAGAGACTCAACTTGTTTCCCAAATGAGTCGGAGAGACTCAACTTGTTTCCCAAATGAGTCGGAGAGACTCAAATTATTTCCCAAATGAGTCGGAGAGACTCAACTTGTTTCCCAAATGAGTCGGGGAGGCTCAAATTGTTTCCCAAATGAGTCGGAGAGACTCAAATCGTTGCCCAATAAAAAAATCCCTCACCATTCTGTCTCCCTCGGCCCACAGGCGCAGCTCTTCCCCCGTCGCCATGGAGACAAACCGACAATCCAACGTCCCGCTTCCGCTGACCTCCTCGGCCAGCAGGAAGTTGGCGTTGATCCACATGGCCACGCGTTGCAGCCGCTCCTGCAGCCGGAAGCGGACGTATCCGGTTGCCGCTGGCTGACCCGGCGGCCGGTCGGCGGTCGCGGCGGCGAACACGGCGAACCTCGGCAGGGTTCTGGTGGTCTCGAACACGTGGAACTGGCTGGCGCCGCGGGGCCCAACCAGGCACTTCAGGTGGAGGTCGACGCTGACGCACTTGCTGGGATAGAGCGGGATGTCCAGGGCGCCGCTAACCCGACTAGCCGGCGGGTGGCTCACATGACTCTCGCCGTCGAAGATGCCCTCGGCGAAGACGATGACGGCCCGGATGGCGGTGCTGTTGGTGGTGGCCACACGGAGGAGGACGCAGGGCGCCGGTTTGTGGTCGAGATCGACGCTTAGAGAGGTTTGCACCTGCCGGCCAGAGTTGGGAATTAGGCTTGCTGGGAGTCGTAAATTTAGGGATTTAAAATTGTGATTTTTCCCACCTGCGTGTTCGCCGGAATGGCGGAGACGCCGTCAGAGGCTGCCCCCATGGCGCCGCCGCTCACGCCACCGACAGCGAGCTTGTCGACTGTCGCAGCTCCAGCGGCCACTGCTGCAGGCCGTGCATGCTGCTGCTGCTGCTGCTGCTGTAGCTGCGCCTTCGCGTTCTCCTCGTAGTTGCGCAACTCCAGCTGAAGATTCTGGCGCGTCTGCATCAGGCTGTGCACGGAGCTGGCCGAATCAACGCCAGTGGTCTCCAACAGGGTGGCGCGCAGGTGCGCCGGCACCGGGTCGAATGAGCGCACCTGGGGGGGGGAGGTGGTGCAACAGGTGCGGCGCCCGACATCTAACAGGTGGGTGGCGCTGACATCTAACAGGTGTGTGGCGCCCGACATCTAACAGGTGTGGTGCTGACATATGAGACCAATGTCACCGACTTCCCACCTCACCTCTCCATCAACGCTGACAACAGTCAGCAGCTTGGTGCCATCCTTGCGAAAGTCCGCCGCTACAATGCCAGCCACCGAGCAGGGAAACTGATCCTTGAACAGGACCTCGCCTGTGCGACAATTTCTGGCGTCGATTTTGCCGTTTGACCAGCCGGTGATGAGCTCCGGGGTGCCGTCGCTGTCTAGATCAAAGGCGAATACCGCAACCGGGGTGTTTTTGGATTTGATGCGCCACAGCCGGGTCGATCTGATGGGGTTGACCAGTTGATTATGGAGTTTCGAAATTGAATTAGATATTGTGCAAACTAACTACACTATGTAAATAAGTAACTATCTAACTAAATTACTAATTACTAACTTACTAAAGAAATAAAGAACTAACTAGCTAACTAACTAACTAACTAACTAACTAACTAACTAACTAACTAACTAACTAACTAACTAACTAACTGACTAACTAACTGACTAACTAACTAACTAACTAACTAACTAACTAACTAACTAACTAACTGACTAACTAACTAACTAACTAACTAACTGACTAACTAACTGACTAACTAACTAACTAACTAACTAACTAACTAACTAACTAACTAACTAACTAAATAACTAACTAACTAACTAACTAACTAACTAACTGACTAACTAACTAACTAACTAACTAACTAACTAACTAACTAACTAACTAACTAACTAACTAGCTAACTAACTAACTAACTAACTAACTAACTAACTAACTAACTAACTAACTAACTAACTAACTAAAAATAAATAACTCCAAAAAGAATCACCTCTCGTAGACTCCCACAGTCCCATTGGCCAGCCCATAGGCAAACATGGAGCCCTGTACGGCGCACAGACAGCAAACTACCTCAGTCTCGGTGATTTCCTGCACTATTTCGTCCTCCTGAAAGACTCGGATCTCGTAGTCCTCGCTGCCAACTAGGAGCTCATTGCTGCCGCTGCCAAGGAATTGGCACAGAGCCAGGCTGCTCACGTTGTCGCCCGTGACGCTCCAGAACACGTCATTGCCGGATCTGGCAAGGTGTCGCGAAAAAACTAGCTTTTTACCGCCTACATTTGGCTTCTATTTTTAGAACGCGAATCCTCAAACACTTAACCGTAAGAGAAATAAAACGGAAGGTCGACAGACTAACATAGGAGCGGAGAATTTTGTCTTTTTTCTAAGTTCAAAAGAAGCTACCCCGCTCCCTTTTACCGGAATTCTGAAACAGTTGGCAAATATACCAATAGTGTGAATTTTTATTGATCGAAGCAGAACAGCTGTTAAATATATAGTTTAAGAAATCCCATCCTTAAGTTCCAGACGTTTTCTTAGAAATTTACGCAGACACCTCCAGTTTAGAATGCTCTTAAAAATAAACAGCAAAAGTGTTAACACGATCTAAAAAAGAAATAGGAAAGGGTTTCCCACAATCTCAAATTAGATGCACAGAAAAGGATTTTTCAAGGTTTAAAATTAAAACAAGCAAAAGGGTTTTCGAGATCTAACTGGTAAAGTTTCCAGGATCTAAAAATAGAAACTGATAGAGTTTCCAAGATCTAAAAATAGAAACTGGTAAAGGGTTTCCCAGATCTAAAAATAAAAATTGGTAAAGGGTTTTACAAGATCTAAAAATAGAAACTGGTAAAGGGTTGTAAGATCTAAAAATAGAAACTGGTAAAGGGTTCTAGGATCTAAAAATAGAAACTGGTAAAGGGTTTCCCAGATCTAAAAATAAAAATTGGTAAAGGGTTTTACAAGATCTAAAAATAGAAACTGGTAAAGGGTTGTAAGATCTAAAAATAGAAACTGGTAAAGGGTTCTAAGATCTAAAAATAGAAACTGGTAAAGGGTTTCATAGGATCTAAAAAATGAGAAACTGCGTTCAAAGCCAAGGCAAATGCCAAACACAAACCGATCGTATCCAGTCAGAGAGCAGTTGCCGCCAACAAGCGCCAGCTGACCGCCGCCAGTCTGACGGCCCAGTCTGCCAACAGCGATGGCGCTGACACCGTCTGGCGCGTCACGAAAGAACGCATCGGCATTATTCAGGACGTCGTATGCCAGACAGGAGCCGGCGGAGCCAACCAGCAGCAGGTCCTGCATCGGCGAGGTAGCCGGCTCGCCCAACCGGCCGGCAGCCAGCGCCGTCACCGCCTGTCCGACGTTCAGCAGAGTTACATCCGCTGCGCCGGAGGCCGGAGCCGCTTCTACACGGCTGTTGGAGCCGCCGTATTTGCCACCAACGCCGCCGCCAGGACCGAGAAGCATCACTCGTCCGGCAGGAGCGGCGCAGGCGAGCGTGTCCGAGCGACCGTCGAATCGTCCGACAGTCACACAGCCCGGCACAATCTTCTGCGGCAGGCGGGCTTGGTAGCTGGGCACGACCGGCATGGCTGCGGGAATTGATCAAATGATTGACAGATAGGATCTAGCTCACAGCCAAATGGAATGCTTCAGCAAAAGATTGTTTTCCAAGTTTGCGTCTTTTCTGTCCCTTCTATGGATTTTATTACGTAGAGTCATATAAAAGTTAATTAAAGTACCTAAATAAAAAAATTTTGCAAGCTCTTCTGACTCAGATATTAATATATAAAAGGGCATAGGCAAAATTCGCATTGGGAGAAATACTTTTAAAAAAATCTGATAAAATCAAAATTTTTAAAGTATTTTAAGTAATTTAAGAAATTATGATCATTAATTTTTTTGACAATTTTGTTTCAAAACATTGAATAATTCTTAACTATTTACAGATTGTTATAATTTCAATATTTAAATTTAGAGC
Source organism: Macrostomum cliftonense (assembly GCA_950096795.1). Classification (NCBI taxonomy): domain Eukaryota; kingdom Metazoa; phylum Platyhelminthes; family Macrostomidae; genus Macrostomum; species Macrostomum cliftonense. The sequence continues at coordinate 307,545 of CATNEM010000115.1, read as the reverse complement.
ATATTAATAAGTATTAATATTTTATATTTTATTGCTACACCATATATGTAGCTGAACTATAATGAAGACTATAATGAATACAATTTCTGTGGTTAATACAAAATTATTCACTGTATTATTGCTGCAAAAGATACTTATGCTATATTTTTATATTTCTTATGCAAAAAAGTATTGCTATAGGTTTTACCATCGATCTAGTTACTAGTAGTTATCAAATATAACTAGGAAAAAGTTCTTAAATAATCCAAAAATTTTGCTAATAAATCTTGGTAGACTTTTCTCTTAAAGTGCCTTCACTATTGTAAGGAAATTTAGAAAGTTAATTTTTTTGCATAAATTATTAATGATACTTTAGGAAGTTTATGACCACATAATGAGGCGGTTCAAGTTAAAACATATTTTGAAAATTTTGTCAAGACGACCTGTAATTCGATTTAAAAATTATCGGGGAAAACAATGCGTTCAAAATTATTCATGATAAGAAAATTTCAAATTATTTCAAATTTTAATGCTTTTAATCCTTAGAATTTAATTTTAATATAATAGTTGGTCAAATAAAGTAAATTTTGCTCTGCTAAACGAGACATTAGAATGTGCTTTTAGCATAAAAATGATGCAAAAACATAAAGTTAAATTGATTAGGTGAAGCAGTATTTAGCTATGGTATGTTTTGCATAATAAAGTCCTACAAAATAATTTTAAATATATAATTAAAAAATACCAATTTGCTAGCGACAACAATGATGCATCGGTTGAACTAAACCAAAAATATTTTATTTTAATTTAGCTTCACGGTGTTTGAGCTCGTCGTATCTAATGTCAAACACGCCCAAAGCTAAAATTTCGAATAGAAACGAGATATAATGGCACGTGAAATACCGGGAAAAATTTCAAGCAAGGATGCAGCCAGCCAGAAAACAGGCTGCATGTCAGCACAGCTTGCCAAAAAAATTCACCACCGTAAAGCAATTAATACGTACAGTAATGACTACTTCATGCTGAATTATTTTTTACGAGTTAAAATTTAAGAGTACGAATACATACCACATTTAGATTTTAAACCAAAAAATTTATGCAGATTTCTCCTTTCTGGCTGTCTTTAAGTTAAATGGCATTTAACCGTCGATCTATAATGTGTAGTACATGTACATGTATATATATATTTATTTTGAGACCACGGGACATTAAAGTTACTGTTGGGTTTCGGCCTTGTCGTTTTACCGACGCGGCCTCAGAGCGCCGATCTTATTGCCTACATCGACAGCCCTGGCCTCCCATTCCCGATCTCGAGGTCAGCCCCAGGGGTAGCAGGATAGATGTGGCGAGCGGCTAGGTCCTATGCTAGGAGAAAACAGCGAGAGACAGACACGGAGATAAAGAAAGGTAGAGAGCCGCCAACCCCCGAGGGAAGCTGACAGCCCCGCCGCCACCAACTTGTGTGGACTGCATCACCAAACAGCCCTGTCGAAACCAAGTTCCCGACTAATTGAGGCCTGATTTCCACCTACAACTAGTGTCTTTTAGCTGTCAATCTCGAAGTCAAAGCCGACTAAGGGACACTGCAGGGACTAGATCGCATGACCAAGGCAGGCTCAGAGAGGACTTGTGCAGGAGGTTCTTGTATGGATCGGATTATGTGGACTCGGAAATGCACTATTATATTACTAAGAGGAGTGGGTAGGGAATATCCCAGCTTTTAGCCTCGATGCTTCAACTAACTGCCGCAAAGCGATGAAATGACCCAATTAGACTCTTCCGAAAGCGCGCCCTAACTACTCTAAAGATTACATTAAGTTAAATTAATAATGTGGCTGCCGCTGCGCCCCGAACTGCACTAAAGTACAGCCGAAGCTGAGTCCTCAATCTGGACTCTGATCGCATGAATTACTGACTGACTGCATGACTGGTCCGCCTTTGGTCCACCATGACCGAAGCCAACTAATTTAGCTGCTCATGTGAGCCCACATGGTGAGTAAATAAAGAGATCAAAAAGCTATAAACTGAATGATTTAGCTTTCTTACTTAGTTACACACTGCCTATGAATATCGGAGCACTTAGCTACTGTCGCTGTTATATTATTATTAAATCCTAAAGCCTCTTATCAGCACAAAAAGAGTAATGAGCAAAAGCGCAAATCCCTAATGAATTACTAAGCGAGGGGACTGATAAGAATGCACCCGATAAGACAAAGCCAAGTGATTTCTCACCAAACCAATCAGATCTATACACTTCCGATTCTCTCAAACTCCACAGTGGCCGAGGTAGATCTCGATCTCGACCGTTAGTACTTGTCGGTCTCGCAGGCAAAGGCCTCTGTTGAACAGTTGCTTCTGGCTAACTCTTAGCTGCTGTTTACGCTAACGCTGATGTTGATTGTTGATAACTTAAGGGGAGATTCGCAAGCTAAGGGGATTTACACTTGTAGAACTAAGGGGCCGTCTGAACGGGTTGTCAGAGCGATTCCTGATCGTCAGAACGTGACACCGGCTTGTCAGAACGTCTGGAGATGGAGCGCGCTCGACGGCGCCTTTAAATAGGCGCGGGAGGCGCCGATTTGTTAAAACTGGCGTCGAATTTTCTGATTGGTTCAGCCACGTTTGTTAAAATGGTCGTGCATTAATCTGATTGGCTGGCGAGCTAGTCACGTGACCCTACCCCATCGGGAGACCCTAACGGTTTTTGGGGAGATCTTATCAGTGATTTGGGATCTCAAAAAGATGACAGGTGGGGGTCGTAAATCATCGCAAATAGGGGTTTACAAGCAAAAATGATTTATGGCTTCTCGCCACGGAACGCCTTAGCAACTAACGTCGTACATACGTTTTACAGAGGAAGAATAGGAAGAAGAAGGGGAGGAGGAGGGGGGAGCACCCTTGCTGTCAAAATTGACAAGCAAAAAGCAAAAAAGAACAATAGAAAGAGGGCAATAAATCATCGCGTTATCAGAAATAAGGATCTAAAAGAGCGCAGTCACGTGCTTTTTCGGCGCCATCTGGCATCATAAAACTGTCAACGCAGAGGTCAAAGAGTCTGGGAAGAATGATTTATGACCCTTGGGCGCCCAAGTACGCGCGTACTCAACGCACCCTCAAACCCTCATGTCCTACAAGCGAAAAATGAAAAATCCCTAGGAGAGCGTCATGCTACTGACGGTAAGTAGAAGAAAAGGACCTGCCCTGGGGAGATCTGTCAGGCGAGCGACAAAGTGCGTCCCCATCATTACGCTGCCCAATGAAGTAGTCTCAATCCTAAGGAAGTTTTTTTAAATTTAATTTCTAATTACGCTGGTAGAAATACATGTACATGTAGTCGACGGAAGCCACACTCCACCGTTTGCAATATTGTAATGTATGTGCCAACGTTTAAAAATCACAGTATTTCACACTATATATGCACACTGAACCAGGACAGTTTATAGTTAATAGTGTGCCGCATTTTTGCATAACGAAAACTTAATAATTATTATTCCATTGGGCATCCGTGTTAAAAGTCCAGTCCAGTCTATTGGAGACTAAACGCTTTTTTACTACTACAGTAGCAAAGGTAAATACACCTCGTACAAGCCAATGACACACCCTGGGGCAAAAAAGGTTAACTAAAAATGTTAATGTACATGTAGAAATTGTGGCATCATAAAATTTTCTAGAATAAGCACTAGGGCATAAATATTGTAGCGAAACAAAGCCATTGACTTCGAATCCAATTTTATTACAGGGTAATACACAGAATACACCCATTACTTATTTTATTTTAATGATTAATACATTCGAACAAAAAACAGCGTTTTATTCAATAAAATCAGTAGACATAACACTCATAAGAGTTGGAACAGACATTAGAATTTTGGTGTTTTTCCCTAGAAACACTGTAATAAAAATTATGGTTGCAGTTGGTCCTCATAGAAATAAGACGCTGTTAAGTTATTGTTAACAAATTTGAGCATTTAATCACGGTGAAACGCAGACTATATTTTGCCCGCATCAAAAAAAGAAAATATACAAAAAACACCGGTTTTTTGTATTGCACAATTAAGAAAAAGCATTTTGATATTATTTGTACAAGTATTTGTCGAAATTGATGAGCAAATAAACTAATGATACGGATATGAAATAGTTTAATTTTAAGGCAACAAAATTGGTGCAGACAAGCAGTTGATGTCAAGCAAAGCAGAGATGCACGTAGCATTTTACTATAGTACACGAAAGAACCAGGACAGGTTTAAATCGATTATTTTTACAGACGAAATTTATAAGAATGATATATTTTCGCACTCTGATGGAGTGTAGAAATAACAGTGTTGTTTGATTCATTCTTGCACACGGTAAGCATGGTAGGAAGCAGGCGTCAAGTGGACGCCCCCACTATGACAGGACCATAGACATTAAAATCAAAGATAGACCTTTATTATCCAGAGCTTTATTTAGTCACATCTCAAAATGGTTGAATCATAAACATATGCATTCTTGCCCTGTTTCGAAATTAAATTGACGATTTTGAGCTTTCCCTCTCTGGAAATAATCACCAAAGATCCATCTCGGCCGGTCATCTAACCCAATTTGCAATCGTCATGGCTAGCACTATAGACCCAAATATTGGCGCTCCAATAATTGATTGGAACCACGTCACCGTAACTGGAGTTTCGACGGACGCTTTGGCCGTTTTGTCTACAGAAAGCAAAGTCGAGCGACAGGGTGAAGAAATATTGGCACTGTCACTAGAGGTTATTTGTACCAACGAACAATTGGAGAAGCTACTGGCTACGGAGCCAGAAACTTTATGTAACCTCGACGAGCTGGAGGAACTTGCTCAGCAGCTGGAGAGCGACAATGAGTGCAAGTCGAGCGTATCAAAGGATGTGGCGATCATGAAGAGGTTCACAACCTGGTTGTCGGAAAAAAATCTATGCTTGGATTTCAAGGAGGCTACAGCTGAGGACTCAACATCATCTGCTGATCCGACTTTCCACTAATGATTAAGCATGTCTGCACTAGGTGTACTTTAACCTGTTGTACTACTTTGGCAATCGGGGGCGCGATTGGCTTCGCGGAATTTCCGTGCAGTCACTCAGCAAGTGACGAAATTTGCTGACGGCTATGTGGCCATTGAATTGCAATGTGGTACATCTAAAAATGTCAGAGGTTCTACGGACATAAGGGATGGCGATGACAACAAAAAAGCGATGATGGTAGCGATGCCAGGGGCATCAAATTGTCCAGTTGAGGCCTTTCTGTTGTATCAATTCAATATCGCCAAGACTTTGTCACGAGACTGAGTTATGGCTAGAACGCAAGAGTTTGGGAACGACATACTTGCACACTGAATCAAACAACACAGAAAAAAAATGCACGATAAGAATCGGCAGTTAGCACTAGTACCAATACATTTCACTTTAAAAATACACTTAGGCAGCCGACAGTAGCTGCTGGACGGAGCCCGATGCGTCCACATTCGGTATGGAGCCAGCAGCCAGCACGAACTGCAGGTACTGCACAAGCTGCACAGCTGATGAGTCGGTAAAAAAAGCCTCGCCACTGTACAGCTCAAGCGCCGATTGCAGAAGCTTGGTAAACTGGACGCCGTAGCGCTTCCACATGCTGTTGCCGGCAATCTCCAGCACCGAGTGCAAAGTGGCGCAGGTCAGCAGGTGGGTGTGCCGGCCTCGGGCAGACAGGCGAATCAGTCTTGCGGCCAGAGACCAGTCGTGATTGAGACTGAAACTACTAGGCCTGGAGAAGCTCCCCATTTGCGGCGGGGCGCAGAACAAAGCGGCGTAGAGCCGGCCAAGAGCGCGGCACCGCATCACCCGGTCCTCTGTTGACCTGTCGGCCAGCCAATCTGGCGGCGGCGGATGCGGCAGCAGCAGCGGACACTCTGCAATCAGGTATTGCAGCAGCATCGGCTCCAGCTGTTTTCTACAGGAGCAGAGCATGGCCGCGGCCATTGCCAGGCTAACAGCTATACGCAAGCTGTACAGGTGGTCGGCGCCTTCCTCGTCCGGCTGCAGTTTGGCCAGCTGCCCGAATTGATTTTCGGCCTGAAGCACAGCGCACTCGCAAAAATTGAAAAGCGAAAACTTTTCGCCAAGTGGCACTTCCCGGATGCTGCTGATTTGGCGCTGCTGATAAAATGAGACGAACGGCTCCATGCAGAAGATCTTCAGGAGCTGCGTCATGGTCTGCAATTCAAATGCCGTTTTCTCAATGATAGCATGAAAGCAGCAGCGACTCTGAACGGGGGTGGGTAGAGACGCCCTCTGAAGGATCCGGGGTGGGTAGAGACGCCCTCTGAAGGATCTGAAGGATCGGGGGTGGGTAGAGACGCCCTCTGAAGGATCAGGGGTGGGTAGAGACGCCCTCTGAAGGATCAGGGGTGGGTAGAGACGACCTCTGAAGGATCAGGAGCGGGTAGAGACGCCCTCTGAAGGATCCGGGGTGGGTAGAGACGCCCTCTGAAGGATCAGGGGTGGGTAGAGACGACCTCTGAAGGATCAGGGGCGGGTAGAGACGCCCTCTGAAGGATCCGGGGTGGGTAGAGACGCCCTCTGAAGGATCCGGGGTGGGTAGAGACGCCCTCTGAAGGATCGGGGGTGGGTAGAGACGACCTCTGAAGGATCAGGGGCGGGTAGAGACGCCCTCTGAAGGATCCGGGGTGGGTAGAGACGCCCTCTGAAGGATCGGGGGTGGGTAGAGACGACCTCTGAAGAATGGCGGGGCTGTTAGAATCCAATTTTTGCGAAAATTTTCCCAACTAACTTAACTAACAGCACTCAGTATTTGTTCTGAAAGCTGAAGTAATACTGAAAAGTAGTTAAGGTGCAAACCTCGTGCCGTTTCCGTATCATTTCTACAGGCTTGTCCGAGGCGCAGAATTGGGCCAGCAGGTTCTGCAGCGTGATTTCGATGTCCAGCTTAAAAGTCATTAATTTCGGTGTCGCGCCCGAAATCAGGTCGGCTAGGCTGGTCCGCAGGTCGGCAACAGATTTGCAGCACTGCTGCCATTTGCGGCTGCTGTCGGCGACATTGGGAGCGTCTCCGTTCAGGGGATTATCAGCACCTGCACACCCTGAGGGTGCGGCGCCGGCTCCAGCGAGGTCGGAAACATCAGGAGCAGGGGCGGAACCAACAGGAGCAGGGGCGGAACCAACAGGAGCAGGGGCGGAACCAACAGGAGCAGAGCCGGAACCGATAAAAGCGGGGGCGGAACTGGCTGCAGCCACGGAGGTATCGACCAAAGACGGATCCTGAAGTAAAATAAATACAAGTGCTTAGCGTCGAATCCGCATGTGCAAACAGTAAAATGTGTCCAAAATCGAGTATTTCTATACTCGAATTAATCTATTAATACTACCTCAGAAACACGGCTCAACGTAGTCTGCGTATCATCATTGAACGTGGCGGAGCCACTTGCGCTCGCAGCTTCGGCGGCGGCTTCAGCAGCTTTGGCGGCGGCTTCAGCAGCTTTGGCGGCGGCTTGAGCAGCTTCGGCGGCGGCTTGAGCAGCTTCGGCGGCGCGATCGGCAGCCTCGCAGGCCAGCCGGGCAGCTTCGCAGGCGTCGTCATGGTAACGCTTCGCTTCCGCAAGTTCACCGTCTGTTACGGAAGCCTGTACAGTGAGGCTGTAGAGCCTGTACTTGGCCTGGGCGAAGCGCTCCGCCTGTTGGCGCCATTCGACGTTGCCTAGGTCGTCGGCATGCGGCTGCGGCGGACTGGCTGGCAGCGATTTGAAGAGCCGCTGGACCTCAGCCAGATTTGCGCGGCCTTGCTCGGCTGCTCGACGCTCGGCAGCTTCGGCGGCCTCGATGGCAGCCAGCTCGGGACTGAAGCCAGGAACAATGGCGTTCGTATTAGTAAGAAATTCACCTTCCTAAGTCAGGCGGGACTTCTCTTTGTTAGCAACAAGCCAGATTGTTATGAGCGCACTTTAAAGGCGTCTCTACCCGCCCCTGATCATTCAGGTTGCTCGGCTACTTGAAGTTTGCCACCTTAGTGAGCGTCAGCATCTCAACCCCTATATGCCTGAATGGGAACTGCAGTTACTCTCTTCGTCTCTCACTGATTAGCTATGAATTTAAATCAGCGACTTACTGAGATAACTCAGGCTCGTCAAGAAAACTGCAGGCCCGAGGCGAACTGCCCTGCTGCTTGTTGGCAGCCGCTAGAGCTTCGCCGATTTGCTGGAATCGCTGCTCTAGCGACTGACGGACTCTATCGCCAGCCTGAACACCAGCCCGCATGTGCTGCACCATGGCTGAGAGAGCGGCGATCTCCGCCTCCTGGCGAAGCAGGGTCAACGGAGATGTGCAGTCGGTTGTCGGATCCGACGATCTGGACGACTGCGACGGCGGTGGCGTTGGCGGCGTTGGAAGTGGTGGAGAACTCTCCGATGGTGGTGAAGGCGGTTGCTGGGCTGGCGGTGGTGGCGGCGGCGGCGGCGGCTGCGGCTGCCGCCTGAAGCCACCTATTCCAACCCCATATTTTTGCCTCGCAAACTCGGCTATAGCAGGAGACAGGCGCAAAGTCTGCCTAGCAGCCTGAGCATCATCCAGTATGGCATCAATGCTGAGGTGCTTTGGGTAGCTTGGCTGCTTTTGGCGCTGCTCCTGAATGAAAAAGTCAGGGGCAGATTTTTTTAAGTTCGCAGGTAAAAGAACAGCGCATTAGATTTCCTAAATTCCTTACAAAATGCTGCAAAATAGCAACTGATTGAGCAGAAATTTGAGCTCTTAAAAATATACTATAAAAAAATTTCCAATTAGACTACAAATCCTTCATATACTTTATCTATTCATGAGAAAAAAAGCAAAATAATGATCCTTTTGCTTTCTTTCTTGAATCTATATATTTGTAAAGCTTTTAATTGTTCTAAAAATAAAAATAGAATTGCACCTTCATTGTCCAATTAAGATTATGTCTTTTATACCATAGACTTATCGATATTGACTAAAATGCTTTTTTGTATATAATAATTTGCATATAATTATGAAAAACTAAATTCTAGAAAGGCCCTAAAAAATTGCATATCAACCAATAACTCAAGAATTTTTGGGATCTTTTTTATTCCATTTAGAAAAAATTAGGATCCTGAAACTTTTGTCAAATGACTGTCACCAAGAAGGCATATAGCATGGGAATGTTCATCAAATTGACAATCATCCCTATGGAATGTTTGTCAAACTTTGGATCTGACTAAGGAATATTAGTCAAACAAGGACTAGTTAATTGCTCCCCTTTACAGATCTTCACGAACATGAAATATTGGAATTAATGATTGTTACTAATAAAATTTATTCTTTCAGAAATTTAAACAATTAATACAAACACAATAAAGTTTGATCAAATTACAATTCATATATGACCAGTTTTTCAGTTCTAGTTATTAAAAAATGTTTAAGTTATTGCAAAAAAATACATAAAAAGTCATGCTATAAATCAATGTATGGCAACAATGTGGGTTGAGGTGCAGTTAGGTATAGAAGGCTGAAATCCCTATTGGAGCCAATGGGGGTTTTTGCGGATGGCATCCGGCGCAGAAGGAAAAAAATTAATGTGCACCAGTGCACAAAAGGATAAATGTCCACATGGTTTCAGCAGTGCGGCAGTGGCTTCAGAAACTCTTAAATAGTTTCTAGTTCTAGTTGCTAACTAGACTTGCCTGCATGGCAGCGCAGAAGCTTATAAAACTATGGCGCACTTGTGTATTCGAAATCAAGGCATCCACGACTTTCTAAAATTGGCTCCAATAGGGGCTGAAATTTTATATAAACACAGTTCTCAGATTGTAAATTTATTTTTTTATTTCATTTTTTAAATTGAGTTGATAATTCCATGCAAATTAGCTAATAGGAACTGGAACTAAAAAAACCAGTCATAGTTCATATATTGTCATTTAAATCAAACTGAATATATTAAAACAATACATTAGCACAAAGACACAAAGAAAAGTCTATATTGTTAGAAATAAGGCACAAACAATAAGCGCGAGAACTTGACCAGATAACTGGTAGTTTTGTCAAATACCATTTTAGATTTTGGAAACTTTGTCAAATACTAGCTAGTTTTTGTAATAGAAACTTTGTCAAATGGTTTGATGAATAAATAATTTGACAAAAATTCCATAACCCAAAAATATTACTATAGCATCAAGGCAAAGTATCCAAAGTTGTTTTCTTTACTTTTTTACAAAAGATTTTTGAATAGAATGGATATTTATTTTAATATCACCTAGCTTGAATTTATTATCCAATTGACATTTAGATTTATATTTTTGTTTGATAAAAAATTACTGCAAAAAAGTATTTTTTAACAAAATGTATAATGAAAATTATGGCTTTGGTTTACTTTTGAATATAGCTAATATAGCTTTGCTATTGGCCTAATAGGCTACTTCAAAGTTTAACAAGTTGTAGGCCTAGCTCTAATATTTGTGAATTTTTTGGTGATATTTTATTTTTATTGTCACTAATTATTGAATACTGTTTTTTTCCTATCCATGTCATGATTACATTCTAATAACCCATATTCATTCCTATATTTATCAACATATAGTTACACAATTTATTGCCTCTTTGGTCCATGGAATTAATATTTAAATTTAACCCATTATGAAAAAAATTTTATTGTAACCAAAATAAATTAAGAACAAGATTGAAAATTTTGAGCAAACTTAAGTTATAAAGACATATAGCTAGGCAATGGTCGGGTACTGATCTCTTCGGCTAGTCTATGAATATAGTTCCTTCGCCTAGACTAAAATAACAAGGACACCTTAACCTTAAGTTGCAATTTCCGTGCTAGTGTATTTTTTCGCGAAAAAAGAAACTTCAAATATTCGAGGATATATGAGTGTCCGGAACTCTGACTTGGGCTACAAGGCTACTCGAACGCAACCTTAGCAATAGCACCTTAAGTACTAAAGGTGTCCAAGGACGGGTGTGACTTTTTTCAGCGAGGCTAGGCCCAGGTCCGACCTGCAAAATTAAATTTAAAAAATTAAAAAAGATAAACAAAATATTTCTGTTTGCAAGAAATAAAAATGATAGCGTCAAATATAATATAGCAAAAATGTCATATTATTTAGTGCAAAAAAATTAAAATGAACAAAGAAAATTTTAGAACAAACGCGACCCGAAAACGCGTAAACTTTTTGCAACTTTTTCCCCAGAAACCAGACCTTAGAAAATCACATTTTTAACGCTATTTATCTACAATAAATTCCCTATTAAATGCAAAAATTATATAACATTACCTTTCAAATTTTATGCTGCTGAAAAATTAACAAACTATTCATTTTTTTGTTAATCTTTGCAAAATTTTGAATTAAATTTTGCAGACCAGGCCTGGCCTGGCCTGGAAAAAGTTTCTTCCGTCCTTGACTCTTAGCTTGTTCAGTTGAAAGTTTGATTTATATAATAAAATATAGAATTTACTTATACTAAACATTATTATTGGCCATTTATGCAGCTATAGATTTTTTCTTCGTTGAAATTGTTAAAATTGCTAAAATTAACAACGTGATTGGCAATACGAGTCCCAGTTTCATTGAGTCATGATTCAATACTTCGAAAGTAAAATATGGCGGATTCAGGCTACTGCAGCTATGCAGAAGCGATAAAGCGGAACGAGTGCTATTGGCGTGCTCTATCCATAGGCAAAAAACGTCGCTTGCGATCTCCGCTAATTATTATTGCGCTGAATTCGTCGTAGGGCCCCTATACTGCTTTTATACATGTAGTTATTATGCCATGTTGCCAGCGGTCACAGTTGTCACAATCAATTAGCTGTAGCCGAAAATCGGCTTCAGCTTTTTGGTGTTATTGGCACTCTGGACTAGGCGAGCTCAATGCTCTCTGATCTGGAAAGTGAAAAATCGGCCTTCAAATATTTGCAGTGTAGCGTCCTTCTACTATAGTAGTCCTTGATAACTGTCTTCGGGGGGAGGAGTCGGCCTGGCCAAGGTGGTCTTGAATTCGACTGTTGAATAGGTGATGGTTTCTGCGAAATAAAACCAATTCGATTTAAACAATTTTAGCAGATGATTAGAGAGTCTAGTTATTGGCTGCTATATTATTATGTTATTTTAGCTCAGCATTGAGACTAAGATTACTTGAATGCTGAAAAAGAGTGCATTGTTTTCGATAATGCACTCTGCCTGCTCCCGTTGTCAGCCCCCTTTACCATTGCCTTAACTTTTGGTTTCTAGAAACGATGGCAGTGATCATAAATGCATGTCAAGATCACCACTGAAATGTGCGACCATTTGCTCTGGTCGGCTAATGTAGGATTTTTTTTATTGGATTGGTCATTTGGCTACGGGTAATCGCAAATAGCCTATTATGCCAGTAGCGAGTATATTGTAAATTACCAAAACTCGTCGGATAAATAAAACACAACAAAAATTATTACTAGTATAATATTCAATGAGAATTTAAAATCAAAAATATTTTCATAGAAATGAGAGGATTATTCTTCAACCCAGCAATTTATTTCCGACGCATTAGTATCTTTGTTAATTTCATTGAAATGCAGCTAACATGACAGGGTCCAATCCACCTCACTAGCTGTCAGGAAACTCTCTGCATGTCTGTCAATTTGTCGCATATGTGTGACGCGTAAACGTAAACGTGTCTAAATTTGGCGAACAACGTGGGGGCCCTGAACATGATAAATAATGGTGAATATCAGATCGCCAAATCAACAAAGAAAATTTATATTAACTTCCTGCGTTAGGGAATGCGGATTTTTTGTCACAAAATGTTACTCGCATCTCTAAAAAACTACATGTAGGTATTAAACCATTGAGCCTTTAGGAAATCCCAAGCCCCATACGAGTAGTGTTTACTGGCTCTTCGGGGGGGGGGGGGGGCAGACAGGCATTTTAAATCACTTATGTAGTCAACAGAAATCTCCCCAAGCAGCTAAAAAATCTCCACGAGCAATTAGAAGCAATCCCTTAGAAAATTATCTAAGGGATCTAAGGGAATAGCCAGCAAAGTGAGCAGTCCCTAGCTACATATATTTCAGTTTATTACTCGATTTAGTAAACCCTCAACTCACAACCCATTTACCTGCACGAGCTTATACAGAGCTTACATGCTAATCCCAAAAATCTCCCAAATTTTTTTTGAATGGTGAGCCCTTTAATTTTGCCATCAGCCCCAGTAGCCAGAAAAGCTAAGAAAATTTGAATCTAGCACTGGGTTACGTCATAATTCTGCTTAAGCAATCGAGTAAAATGATCTTAAAAGGCACAGAAAGACCCATTAGATTTCACATTGACATATCTTTACGTAAGCAGCGATTTGCAGTGATGCACAAGTGCGACTAAAGTAACGTACATGACGTATTTACTTGAGCAGAAATAATTGTTGCACAGAAGAATTAATCAACTCCTGTGATTTACAATTTAACATTTAATCAAGTTTTTGCAAATTTCATTTCTGTTTAAAGGGGCATAAATTTGGGAGCAACTAAATTAAATTTTACATTGAAATTTACTATTCAATGTGATGTTTCCCGCCTGCGTAGCCCTAGCCTTTGGGGAAGAGAAATGACTATGACTAACAGGAGGATGACCATGAGCCACCAATGACCTGAGGCTGACACTCACGGGCCTTCAGTACCGTGCAAACCCGCCCTGAGGAAACTAAGTAGAACTGGGTAGCGATTGGCCTGAGGGCAAGGTCCCACGCCTGCTCTGCTGTAGCTAAGGTGCCTTTGACTGGTCTTGGGGTCATTGTATGAGCCCCAAGGCTGCCACCACTCTGTATGACCTGGCGCACCTGATGACTCTCCAGATCTAACGGAGCCAGAGCTCCGCCCGGGTATTGATTCGGGGGTTTTAGCTAAACAGCGGGGCAGGGCGTAGCCGATTTAGGGGCACTGCACGGGCTTCTATCGGGAGTGCCGGGATCATTACTGAAGGGCTTTTGTGCAGGGAGTCCTTGGAGGCGGTGCGGAGAGAGAGAATCCGGGAACATGTTACTAAGAGTAGTGAGGTGAGAACGTGGGCTCTGATACTTCGAACGCTTCAGTGCGAGATGGGTCCGCTTAACCAGGTTTTGCTATCTCTACCCGCCGTCACGTGCACATAGCTACTACACCGCTCATACACTCATTACACACAGGCGCGCCGCCAGACGCGGCGAGCCGCCCTCGAGATTCGGTTCGCTAGTTTCCCCTAACTCCCCCATACTTCACCGCCTAAGGTGAAAGGCTTAGCAAGCCATTAGCAGTCCAATAAAGATGGAGTGAAAAAGGAGATAGATTTGAGGATTAGGCAGACTATTGTCCTAAAGTAGCACAAGGCTAAAACACTCACTCAGCGGAATTAATATATTAATGAAGCCAGATAAAATACTACTAATAGAGTAGGCTCAATTCTCTAGTGCAAAGCAAAAGGGCCGAAATAGAACAATCCCCAAAAATACGCGCTAGGCGGAAAGCAGTAAAATAAGCGGGGGAACTTACCGGCGGCTGGCACGGAGAGAGAGAGAGAGAGGCCGGAGCTGAGATGGCGGCTGTCGATCTGGCTGATAATCACTGCTGGCGGACTGTTCGCCGACGGGCCGAAGGCCGATGCTGTTGAAGTCAAGGCACGAAGCCGACGTAGAGGGCACTAAGGCCGCGAGTAGATGGGCAGGCTAAATAGCCGCGCTGGCAGAGCTCTAAGGCTCGCAGATAGGGCCACAAGGCCGGGTGCGGGGGCCACAAAGGGGGCACAAGAGCCGCACTGGAGTCCTAAGACTCGAACTAGACCGAAGTCTGAATGGGAGATGACTCCAAACGCTTCTGAGGATTTTGGAGGCCAAAAACAGCGGCTTATATAGGCCTCAAAATCCAAAATGGCCGCCATCTCATCTCACGTTGCCATGGCTTCCTCTCTCCGATTGGCCGCCGGCTGATGACGCTGAAGAAATGAGAACAACCAAAATGGCCGCCAGCGCATGAGAACAACGGGGAATTACGCAAGCTGGAGAGGGGTGGGAGGTAGGTGATAATGAGGCGCAAATGATGAGGGGGCCGTTGAGAGGGGATGAAGAACAATGAGAAAGAGCAGAGAACAATAGAAAAGAAAACATTAGAAAAGCAAACAAAAACGGGGAACAATAGAGAAGCAATTAGCAAGAAAACATTGGAAAGATAAACAAAAATTGGGAACAATAGAAAGGTAAACATTAGAGGAAAAAGAACAATAGAAGCGGAGGTGGGGAGGACGGCATGAGAAATGGGGTTGGGGGCTAACAGGGCGCGAATGAAAATGTCACTAGGCAGGGGTAGAACAAGGGGGAGAACCAGTAAATAAGTTAGTGAAACGCGCAGAAAATACTGTTAGTTGCATGAATTAGGGGGTAGAAATAGAGGGTTTGAGCAGATTATTATGAGTGCGAAGACTTATCATACTATTAGTAGGGAGCGCGCGCAGAGGCAAAAGAGGGTAAAGAGGGGAAAAGGATGGTGAAAAGAGGGGAAAAGACTAGAGGAGAGGGCTCCAGCAGGCGCATCCCCGGTCCGGGAGGTGACGGAGACAGGCAGGCGGGAGTGGACGTGGCTAGAGGGGAGGCCGGGAGAGGGAGAGATCCCAATCCCACCTCGACGCTCTAGCAGCTGCGCCTAGGGGAAGTGCGCGGAATTCGGAACAATTCCGCGCCCTCGACCTCGCCCAGACCGCAGTTACATCAAATGTAAATATTTTACATTACCAGACCGCTTTGTTCTCATTGAGTCATTGCCTGTATCGCGTCTTTTACCTCAGCACGACGTTTAGTACTGTAAAAACCCTTCTACGTGGCACGAATACGACTCTGTTCTGCCGTCAGACTTTTGCATAGCAATTTTTAATGCCTTTGACAGTCCTGCAGCTATTTTGATGGATTGCCTCTCAGAAAAAAATGTTAAAAAGTGCCTTTAAAAGTTTCATTTTTCATCCGGTTTGAGAGAAATGCTTTGCCATTGCTCCTTATCACTCTGCGGTGTTCAAAGACTTAAAAAATTATTCAAGTTAAAATTGATGCAGAGGCAGCGAGTGCTCACCGTCAAGCAGAATTCTCACGCAGGGCCTTCACAACTGTGGAAAATTTGCTTGACAATCTGCTTGCTTCAATTGAGTTTTATTTTCAGCGGCTGAGCATGTTTCTGCTTACTTCGATGGCACTTGAAAGTTTAATTATTCACAATTCAGAATTTTCCACTTTGCTCGGCGAAAAGGATTGCTTAGGGGAATTCAACTTGCAGGAAATAGTCTCATTATGACACCACTCTGTTCGTGTACCCATCGAAAGAGAATGTTTAACGCTTCATGACAAGTTTCGAGTTCTACCTTTTCTAACAATGGCTCAGAATCATCAAGATTCAGTCGTATGCCTTGACAAAAAGCTATAATTTCTGTGAAATGCAAACTTATGAATTTAAGTTCCAATTTAAGGCTATCGGGAAATTTTAACACATTTACGAGCGCATAAACTGGCCCGGCAGCACTAGGAATCTGATTTTCCACTCGATAAAGATGCATGGTTAGGTGCATAGCAAGTACATGTATTTCAGAACAGAGTGTATTATGATCATTCCAGCTTCATCTAAAGTGCCTAAACATAAAATAAAAGCCAAAAAATCAATTGACAAAAACATGATGGTGGCTAGCTTGCAGCCTCTCGGTAGCTTTCTAATCCGGAGAAGCTTGCCTTGCAATCGCTTTTCTGAATCCTTCCCTGCAACAAGCTTTGCAACTTCAACAGATGGAGTTGTGGGTCCGGAGTCGCAGAGTCCAATTTAGCAGGTGACTTGCCTCTTATGCCATTGTTCTGATCTTCATTGAATTTGCTGTCAGCTGCGTCTTTAGCTACGCCAGAGACAATAGCTCACTATAAGTCTTAGTCAGGGGTTGTCACTAGGAAGCGAGCTCTGCTAGTACAGGAATGGTAATTGAAAGCGCAAATTTTTAGGAATTTTTTACTGCGCATAGTTTAGTATATGAGCTTAGCTCCCAATGCAGCTGAAAATGTGACAATGTGTTCGCCCCCTTACACGCTGATGTCTCGGATAAGCTTGACTACCTGGTAGTTTTGACTGTTTTGTGACTGTGTCTCTACGCGCACTGAAAAGTCCACCTAAATGTAGCTACATTGACGCAACGTTTACACGTTCTATCGAAAGTTATTGGACAAAAATAATTGATTGAAATTATCTGATTGCACGGCGCTCAAGGCTGCGTCTAAAAATGCGAAAGGCATAGTAAATAAACAATAAAGAAAATGTAAAATAAAGCATTGAAAGTGAAATCTTTGTTCAATTGTCGTCCTATATCATTTCAACTCTTTCAAGACTTGCAAAGTGAAAAGGCGACGTAGCAAATCAAATCTGGTATCTAAGAAGCTGTGCTCAACCTATGCGTTACCATCACGATCTCTAAACCGACCGGCCTTCTCGGGTGTCGAGCAGTCGTACAGGAAGTGGTAGGTCTGGTTGCACTGGGTCAGATCACCTTTGCGTAGAAAGAGAAATTGTCTGGATGATCTAGAAACTTGTTTATCAGAGTTCCGCTCTGCGTGTCCTCGATGATATGGGAGCTGCTTGTTCCCGGAAAGTGAGCTGCCTGATCACCTTACTTGACAGCTCCGTGAGGCATCGAATAAAAGATTCCTAAATTGACGAGGTTGGAGAAGCCACGTCTGTTGTCAATGAGCACAACTAGCTTGGACCTCAGGTCACGCCCCACGAAGGTCTCGCACTTCTCGGAGCTCTGAGCCTCGGACTGGTTGAAGAGACAAATTACAATAGTTAAGTAAAATCGCCAAAGTAGCACGTTCCGTTTGAGCGATGAAGCATGGAGCAGCTGACGTTAGATGGACAGCTTGCAAAGCAGGTCATCGGAACTTCAGCACCTCGGAACTTGCTCAGCTGAGACAGGCTTTCGTTGAGGGGGCACTCGGCCTGTTTGGTAAAATCGGGTTTGCTCTCGAGCACAGGGACGCCAAGGGCTTAGAGGCGGAGACTGAAAAGTAGAAGCAAGTTAAAGTCTGACTTAATCGTAATATTTCTACTGGTCAACTTTCTAAATAACATCAGTTGCATTGCAAAATGTAACGGCAACTGAGACCAGCTGATCTGAGTGCCATCCAAGTTTGAAAATTTTTTAACTTATTTGTTATACTTGATTTAAATTAACAACTCATCCACATTTTTCTGTGAAAAAAACCAAAACAGGCCCGTCCTATGATTTATTGTTAGAATTGATTTTTATAGTTATCATTTATTTCGATTCAAAATATGTTCCAACCTTGCTTTAAGGTTCTTTGCACAAGGATAGTCCACTGGCCACGTTTAGCATTTGCATACAATGCAATAAGCTGGCAGATCTTAGCTGAAGCTGAATTTTTTTAAGATTAGCTAAATAAAGACTTTTACTTTTTAACGAAAGTATTTTTCAGTAAAATTCTCTTTTATCCAATTGTTACGGTGAGTGCTTTCCGAATCGCCTTCGTTAGTGCATCTCTTTGTTTACCACGGGCAGAGCTGCTCCAGCTGGTGGAACTCAGCAGTGCTCAGCGCAGCCTTGGCTATCATGTAGCAGATTATTCGACCTTGCAGCGTTTTCGCATTTTTTAAATCGTAACCTAGGCGAAGTTTTAGCGGCTCATTGGGTGATCCCCATGCATAGTCGGCGCCGGTTTCAAGGTTTGAACCATTAAAGTAGAAGTTGTTCAGTGTGTTGCCATGGAATACAGCGCCCAGACAGATGGCTGACGGCAAGTTGTTTGGGACAATTTGAGACGATTGACGTGTCTCAACCCTTTGATTATGCGAGGAGCCGCTCAAGGAAAAGAAATTGTGCTGCACCCAAGCGCGCCCGTCGCGATCACCGAAGCACATAGGAGAACCCAAATCATCAGATGCTCCATTGTAAATTGAGTGGTAGCAGTTCTGGTACTGATACTGTCGGTCGACTTTCGCGAAGAACGAAAAGTTGCTGGGATGGTCGAGGTACTTGGAGATCAGCGAGCCGCCCTGAGTGTCCACCTCGATAAAATCAGTGACTGCGCCAGGAAAATGAGCTCCCTGAGCGTCTCGCGTGACAGCTCCGTGAGGCGTCGCATCGAAGACTCCCGGATTGACGAGGTTGGTGAAGCCGCGTCTGAAGTCGAACAGCACAACAAGCTTGGACCTAAGGTCACGCCCCACGAAGCTCTCGCACTTCTCAGAGCTCTGAGCCTCGGACTGGTTGAAGAGATAGATCAGTTGAGTAAAATCGCCAAAGTAGCAGGTTCCATTTGAGCGATGAAGCCCGGAGCAGCTGATGTTGGCTGCACAGCTTGCAAAGCAGGTGCTGAGATCTTCAGCTCCTGAGCTGAGCCTGCTGAGCTGAGACAGGCTTTCTTTAAGGGGACACACGGCCTGTTTTGTGAAAATGGTTTTACTCTCTCGCCCAGGGTCCCCTAGGGCACGGCAGCAGAGAGCCAGCCACAGAATGAGTCCGAATAAAACTTCGATTTGCATTGCGTTTCTTCAGCAAAAAAGATATCCTTTGGGAATGTTGCAGAAATTTTTCGATCTGCATTTTGTAATACTGCATAATCGATTGTTACGCTCGTACTGATTGGCTGGTCCTTTCGGCCAATTCATTTCTTCCTGATAAAATCCTCGTTGATAAAAAACGAGTGTGGCTCCTGCAGTTCCATAATATCTCTTAATACGTCAGTGACCCCCTTGACGTATCTGGACCCATTGGTGCATCTGGCCCCCCCAGAACTCTGAATTATATTTCCATATTCTAAAATACTTCCTATGCGTCACAATTTTTCTACATATATGTCTCCCATTTTACTAATGGCAGTAGACAGTAGTAAAAACTTATATATTATTATCATACTCAAACTCAGTCCCAGTCACTTTGTTGACAAGGCCCTCGGTCTCTGTGATCTCGATGCTTTTAATTTATCGGAAACATAATAGGCCAACAATGCACCGGCCATACTTTTCCCTGAATCATTTTTCGGCCCCAACTTATGGAATTTTCCTATGCAAATACTCTTAAAATCGGCCCAATTAAGGTGTTCACAACTTTTTCATGACAATAGTAATAGTACCCAGTCGTTTATTCTTGAAGAGCAGGGTTCCGAATGGTCCAATAATGATATGATTGTGTTCTTAAACTCCCCTAAAGCCCGTGGAGAGATCCACTAACGAACAGCCCCACTTCTTATTTAGGACCCTAAAGACTTTTTTTCCTGTTAATCAGGTTTGTTGGTTGCTGTTACAGATTGCTTTCATGTTGCGATTAAATAATTATTTTATTTAATAACTTTTCACTTTTTGCACTCTGCAAACTGTTGCTAGGTAACCTAAACTCTGCGTGTTTCCGGGCTGGCTTCTTCTTCCCTGATTTGTTGGAGATAGGAAAAATTCGAATGAGGCAACTAAGTTGCAGCTGTTTATGTAAAATTCGAGGAAAGGGGATCACTTCCGTAGAACTTTATCCCGGTTCAGAACTATCAGGAGGTGCGCTTCAAGAAGGCCGCGATAAATACTGGACTGAGTTACCTACTATAGGGTTTCAGCTATAGCATTGAGCACCCCACTGCCTGCCCCTCCCCCCGAGGCCCTGAATACCTACGGGGTGGGCTACAGGATTCAGGGGGTGCTAGCGGTCCGAAGAGCGGCACTAGATGGCTGTCCAGTTGGGGGGGGGAGGCGAAAAACTCAATTCACCGCACGGCACGTTCACCGTGACCAAAAATAGATATGCAGTCACACGCCGACCCCTACGCTGTTTCAGCTGTACGGTGCAGTAAGCCTGGCTCGCTGGGGGAGAGTGACGGTCAAGCTCGTCTGGCTTGTGCGCCACTGGTCCACGTTCGACCCCACGTTGTATTGAGTTATTTTTTCTGTATAGCGCGTGTTTTCGTGTACATGGCCACATTAATTTGGGGCCTTGCGCACGGAATAGGTTTGATTGGCTCTGGGTCAGTTGTGCAATTTACGCCCAATTTACGTACGAGGGCGACCCCCCAAGGCACAGAGTGTACATTCCTGGAAATGCCGCTTGCACACCATGTGAGTGCGTGATTGGGTGCAATACTGGACAGTTGCTGCACTCAATTTACCGCTGCGCACCGTGTGTGTTAGTCTATGCCTGAGTAATGTTTTAGTGTGTGTGCACGCACTTCAGAAGTCAGCGAAATGGGCAGCAATGCTCCTCATATTTATTATCAAGCCTGGCTCGCTACAGTAGCAAAGGCGCTACCCCAGGCTTCATCAAAACATGCACCGCACAGCTGCAGGCGGGCTTTTCGACGGACACAGAGACCGTCTTTACGGTCTCTTTACTTTAAGTTGTACTTTATTCACTGTACTTTACTCTAAGTTGCAGCCGTTTAGATCCACAAAACAGTCCATCACCATCCACCGAAGCCACTCCTGCACATAGCTTTGAGTAACGTTGAAATACTCGTAACATTAAGTAAGTGACGACACAAGTATAGCATGCGAAGACACGCATTAACCAGCTGGCACCAAGGACTTTCAACTGTACGAAGAGTAAAATTAAGTATAGTAAGTATTTGGTTTGGAAGGCTGGTGACGGAATGTGGTGAAAATTTACCCATTCAAATGCTAGTGACTTTTGCTATCATCCAGCCTATGTAGCTTATTCGATTGATAGGCAGTAAGAAATTGTAAATATTTTGGTAGATAAGCTTCAGAAAAAAGCATTTTAAAAATGTTTGACTTCTTCAGTTGCTTTTTGGTTTGAGAGAAACGATTGGCTATTACTCCTAAACTGTCTTCGGAGTGAAGAGTAGCAGCAAATGTTGCGTTCTAAATCTATGCAGAAATGCTCTGGCTCAACGACAAGAAAAACTATTGTACGACGATCCTATAAGTATTCTTGACAAATTTGTTGACAATGTGCCTGCTTCAAAAGGATTTTTTCTTTAGAGACTTCTGCTTGCGTAGGTGCGGTCGGAAAATGAGAAATTTTGAGGCTGACTCAAACCTCAAGACGTTCCGAAGAAGTTGAGAAGTCTATTGTTCATAATTCAGAATGAATTTTCCTCCAGAATCTGCAACAGGGATTGCTTAAAGGGGCTTTAATTTTCTGGAAATCGCAGCACTGTCATGCCACACAGTTTATCAGCATCAAAATAAGCTCCAAGCTCCAAGCATGGCCTTTTACTTAAAGGTTTCTTTGCTTCGCACAAAAAGTTAAAGTACCTGAGATCTGCTCGGCAGGATTCATTTGACCACAAGCAATGGGGTTTTACAACTCAAAGCGATAAATTTGGGTTCCAATTTTAGTACGAACGAGAAAGAATGCCAATTTCTCAACTTTTCAATTATAAAGTTATTAGTTGTTAGCAACAAACAAGTACGAAGTAGTTCAGTTTAGTAGTACTCGTAAACATGTAATCCGGCTTCATCCAGTTTGCTCTAGCATTCAAGCTAAACAATCGATCGACTGCGTAAAAAATGATGGGGCGGGGCTGGCTCGCAGCTTCTCCGTAGCTTTCCCGTCTTTTTCAGAAGGCTGACTTGCAATAGAAAAGAAGGCGGCATTTCTGAATCTTTCCTTGCGGATGTCAACTTGAACTTATGGAGCTGTGGGTGCTAAAACCGACTCAAGTTTGAGCAGCCAACTTGCTTCTTAGCCCATTGTTCTGATCTTTATTCAATTTGCAGTCATCTGAGTCTCTATAGCCACGTCGGCTCACCAAGTCTTAGTCCAGGTGTGGCGCTAGGAAGCGCTGAAACTCTGCTTCAAGGGAAGGCAACAAAGGAGCGCATGTTTTGGGCATGTTTGACTGACTATTTGGGATGTGCAAGTGTAGGTCTCAGAATTCAACCGCAACTTTTTTCATCTCGTTACTTCCACAGCCTACTACCTCTAGTTTTTTTATCTCCTTTGGTCGACCACACTCGCCTATTTCCAGCTATTGTGGCAGCAAATTTTAGATGTTGGTAGAGATTCAGCTTGACTATCTATTAAGGTGCCCTGGATATCAGGTACAGAGTGCACCTGTAAACCAGTCAATTTTTAAGAGTCCGCCTACATTAGCTGGCCGCTCGTTAAACTACACATATTATTGGATATGGACTGTTATACCATGGATTGTTGAACTGTGTCAGAATGAACTGAGAAATTATTTTGAACATAATGCACAGTGATCACTAGCTAATTACGAGCTCGAAAAGTTAAAAAAAGCAATAAACAAGAAAAAGACCGATAATTTATTTGTCCTTTATTATTGCAATTGTGTTGACTGTTCCGATGGCAAAAGATGTAAAAATAGCTTGTTCTTCATGCAATATCAGAAAAGCTAGAATTCAAACACTAAACGACTGTCTCTCTGTGACAGCTCACTCACTTGTCAAAGTTAGCAATTATTATTTTGAATATATATTGATACCAGCGCGTACTTTAAGCAGCGGTGCATGCAGTAAAATTTTTCACGTTTGATTAATTGCTAATATTTTAGTAAAAAAATTATAGATGTTTTATCTAAATATGGCAAAGCTGATCCAGCTGCTGAAACTCCACGGTGCTCAGAGCGGCCTTTGCTATAGCATAGCAGATCATGCGGCCATTCAACGAATTCGTAGAATCGGCTAGAGAGATGCCGTTTCCAAGGCGAAGACACTGACCATTTGTACTTTCCAACCAGTTCTTATCTTCACTAGCCAGCAAGGCAGACCCGTTCAGGTAGAAGTTGTTGAAGGTCAGTCCGTAAAACACAGCGCCCAGAGACGCCTGCTGCAGCGTGTTGTCCAGCTTGAACGGAGCGGAAGCCGACTCTCTGGTCTCTACTTGATCACTCCAGAGCGCCTGTCCAGGAAAGCTGTGCTCAACCCACGCTCTGCCACCGCTATCTCCGAACCGACCGGCCTTCTGCAGTGTCGAGCAGTCGTACAGGAAGTGGTAGGTCTGGCTGAAAAAGGTCCGTCTTTCCACCTTGGCGTAGAAAGAGAAGTTGTGCGGATGATCCAGAAACTTGTTGATCAGAGATCCGTTCTGCGTGTCCACCTCGATGAAGTCCGAGCTGCTTGATCCGGGAAAGTGAGCTCCCTGAGCGTCTTGCGTGACAGCTCCGTGAGGCGTCGCATCGAAGACTCCCGGATTGACGATGTTGGTGAAGCCGCGCCTGAAGTCGAACAGCACAACAAGCTTGGACATCACGTCCTGGTTCCTGAAACTGTCGTTGTGCCTCACAAAGCTGTCATCGTACTTCAAGAAGCTCTCGCACTTCTCGGAGCTCTGAGCCTCGGACTGGTTGAAGAGACGCACCAGTTGAGTAAAATCCCCAAAGTAGCAGGTTCCGTTTGAGCGATGAAGCACGGAGCAGCTGATGTTGGCTGCACAGCTTGCAAAGCAGGCCATCGGAACTTCAGCACCTCGGAGCTTGCTCAGCTGAGACAGGCTTTCTTTAAGGGGGCACACGGCCTTTTTTGTGAAAATGGTGTTACTCTTGTGTCCATTACCGCCTAGGGCACTGCAGCAGAGAGCTGGCCAGAGAATCAGTACGAATAAAACTTCGATTTGCATTGCGTATCGTCAGCAAAAGAAGATGTCTTTTGGTAGGTAATGTTGCAGAAAATTTGTAATCTGTATTTTATTATGCTGCTTCATCGATAGTTACTGATTGGCTAATCCTCAGAGCCAATCTGAGGATTAGCCAATCGAGGATTAGCTTTAACTGTGAAAGTAGTTTTTTCACTTGGAGAGTTCAAGCAACGAAGCCTCTCATTGATAGTAAATTTTTTACCATTATTAACATTCTACTTTTAGTCGCTGAAGAACATTTAGCGACACTTGAATTCCTGAACTATGGGAACGTGACTGAATCAAAATATAAGGAAAAAACTAAGTTTTTGCAACCAACAATCGAGCAAATATGGGCTTTGAAATAATCAAAATACCATATGCATCTTTCTGTTGATTCAAAGATCAAGGAAAATTTGATTACGTGTTATAAGTTTTGCATTAGATTTTTTAAAATGTTTTTAGAGCTGAAAGGTTTCTTACATCGACTATGATCATTAAATATATTATCATTCAGTGAAGTAAATATTATTGAAAAATAGTACCCAATACTCAGTGAATGACTATCTATGACAAAATATGTTTCCCATGCTTTTCAGTTGGCATTAAGGTGACAACTCCTTGTCTCCTTGTTACCCGAGTAGAGAACCGAAGGGAGTAAATTGATTGGGTGAACCTAGCTGGTCAAAGTGTATTTCAATCACGGTAGGGCGTAGACAAAAAGGTCTTCTTTTTTTCTGTGGCTAGCTAGCGCACAAGAATGTGGCTCTAAAATGTGTGTACTAGCTACGTGAAGTCAAGGCATCCTGTAGAGGTCCTTGCCTAAATTAAGAAAAAAGAACTTTTAGTTGACAGACCGGTAAAATTGTTACATTGCATACTGCAGTTATAATCTCCCAAACTCTCCCAAGCTGTAACACTTTTAGTATACATTCAAAGACATGTCAGCAACCCGGGAGCTGACTGAGTAGCAGCTTGACGATGCAAAATGTTTTTCGACTTTGCTAGCAATAGTCGTAGTATAATAAAAATCTCCAACAGTCCATGCAATAAAATACGCTTCTTTCAAAGGTAAAAAAATTATTTCTAGGCGAAAGAGTCACCTCGATTGGCCACAGATAAATTTTCGGCGAAGCTGCGAGAGCTTGGGCCATAGACAGCAGTCCGGGCCTGTCTCCGACGGGGACTTTAGAAGAGCCCCGAATTCGCGCCCAAGCTCAGCTCATCAAACGAAACGCCAGCGGCTCCTCTAGCTAAGGCTTTCATTGCGACATCACTGGTCTCGCGAGTTCTCGAGTTGATCAACTAAGCAAAGTTAGTCGCAAAAAATGCGCGAGTGCATCTCCATTCACATCGGTCAGGCGGGCGTGCAGATGGGCAACGCTTGCTGGGAGCTCTACTGCCTAGAGCACGCCATCCAGCCCGACGGCATGATGCTAGCTGGCAGGGAGAAATGCGACAACTCAGTTGAGACGTTCTACTCGGAGACCAACTCGGGCCGCTACGTGCCGAGGTCGGTGTTTATTGACTTGGAGCCAACGGTGATTGACGAGGTGCGCACCGGCACCTACCGGCAGCTGTTCCATCCGGAGCAGCTCATCTCTGGCAAGGAGGACGCCGCCAACAACTACGCCCGAGGCCAGTACACCATCGGCAAGGAGATCATCAACACTGTGCGCGAGGTTGTTGCCAGGGCGGCGGAGAACTGCAGCAGCCTGCAGGGCTTCTTCCTGTTCCACTCGTTCGGCGGCGGCACTGGGGCCGGCTTCACCTCCCTGCTGATGGACAAGCTGTCATCCGAGTACGGCAAGAAGGCCAAGGTGCAGACGTCCATCTACCCGGCGCCGCAGGTCAGCACCGCTGTCGTGGAGCCGTTCAACGCCATCCTGTGCACCCATGGCACCCTCCGACACGCCGACGTCACCTTCATTGTTGACAACGAAGCTGTTTACGACATCTGCCGGAGGAACTTGGACATCGAGAAACCGACCTACACCAACCTGAACAGGTTAATCAGCCAAGTGATCTCTTCTCTCACTGCTTCGCTGCGGTTCGAAGGCTCGCTAAACGTGGACATCTCAGAGTTCCAGACAAACCTCGTGCCCTACCCCAAGATTCACTTCCCCTTAGCAACGTTCGCGCCGATCATCTCGACCGAGAAGGCCAACCACGAGCAGCTGAAGGTCCGCGAGATCACCAACTCGTGCTTCGAGCCATCAAACCAGATGGTTAAGTGCGACCCTCGGCACGGCAAGTACATGTCCTGCTGCCTGCTCTACCGCGGCGACGTCAACTCAAAGGAGGTCAACGACGCCATCCAGAAAATCCGGGGCAAGCGCGAGATTCAGTTTGTCGACTGGTGCCCCACCGGCTTCAAGGTCGGCATCAACTACCAGCCGCCTACCACCGTGCCCGGAGGCGATCTAGCGAAGGTGCCCCGAGCCGTCTGCATGCTAAGCAACACCACCGCCATCGCCGAGGCCTGGGACCGGCTGGCGTACAAGTTCGACCTGATGTACTCAAAACGCGCCTTTGTGCACTGGTACGTCGGCGAAGGCATGGAGGAGGGCGAGTTCGCCGAGGCCCGGGAAGATCTGGGCTCCATGCAGAAGGACTACGAAGAGGTCGGCGTGGACAGCGTCGAGGGCGAGGAGGAGGAGGTTGAGGAGATGGAAAAAGAAGGCGCCGATGGGGAGTAACTTGCTGAAGCTGGAAACGCCCCATTAATAGTAAGAGAGACTGGTGCTTCTTCTCTCGCCATTTTAAATTCCTCCCCTGCTATTTCCGCTTGGTGACGAGGCCTTATTTTGCCACACCGCCGCCTCTCGACACCTTTTCCGCCTCGACAGGCATCCTTATTTTAGTTTTTTTGATTCCTTCTCGCAACGTGACCCCTTTTTTTAAAAGCCGCATCCTTTCAATGCAAATCTTTTTTTTCGTGCTTGTTTGCCTATAAAAAGTGAACAATGAGTAAGTAAAAATGCTTTTCCACTAAACTAAAAAACGTTAATTTATAGCCATCGTTAGCAGAAGGGCAACGGAAAAAGCTGCCCATGGTTATAAATTTTCTGTGCTTTTTTATTTTATCTTCTTTAGCCGTCGTGGCTGAAATGAAGGAGCCGAGGAATTACGGATCCTAGAGAGACAGCTGCTTGACATTATAGAGGGGTTAGTCAGTTTTTCTCAATTATTTTTGTTAAAATTTTATTTCATGAGCTCGAGCAACTATTTTAAGAACAATTAAAAAATTATCTTTGCAGTACAGGAAGGTGGAAACTAGATTGATCTAGATACACAAAGTCAGATTTTTTCCCTAACAAATAGAGAATTCTCCACCTCAGTCGTGTTTTTTTATTCCTTGATTCTAGATTTCGGTCAAAGGCTGCGAAAATTCGTATGATTGTAAGCTGAAGAACACACAATCAAAGGGCAGCAGTTATATAACTATGAAACTTAAAAAATAGCATCTGGAGGGGAAACGATTATGTTTTCAAAATAGACAAAAGATTTTCTTACTGAGTCTCAAAATTCAATAAAAAACAATAAATCTATTTCGGATAAAATTACCAATTTACTCAATTGAGCATAAAAACATATCAGATTTTTATTAAAATCTTGCAGCAATAGATAGCGATACGTGACGCTTCTTTTCTATTTCGATAATTCATTCGGCTGAGCTGCTACTTTTCGTTTTATTCATCACACAATTATTCATCATGTAAGTAAAAACGGATCTTGCAATGTTGTCCTCAATGTCGTAACTACTGATGAGGGACGTGCGTCCTAAAAATATCTCTAAAAGGCAGATGTTTTCAATCAGTTGATCAAACAGGCTCCAAACGCCAACACTGCCTTGCTACTTTAGAGACAAATTCAGTCTGTTTTCTGAGACCTCGGCGATTAATTTATTTTATTGGATGAATTCAAGAAGCCGTCAGCAGCACCAAGGACTTCCAACTTTTGCTTTCAGACGAGGCAGGTAGTCAGACAGGAAGAAATTCTCGGTAGAATTTACTAAATAGAATTTTTTAGAAATTTCTTTGCAACAGCACTTGTACTTCATATTGCTATTGGGTATTGGTTTTTTTCTTTCTAATACAGATGCTATATATGGAAGTCCTTGGCTGAAAACGTTTATTTTCAAATTTGTATCTTCTATGGTCATATATCAGGCTTATATTGTCATATATGGTCTAGCCAACAAGAGAGATGAAATAAGTAAAATTTACCATAGACAAAACAAAATCTGCTTGCAGGAAAGTGAAAGAAGCACGGCTTGCAACAACGCCATAGACACTCGTGCACTATCTTTCCATTCACTGCTAAACTAGCTATTCTTATGGAAGTTATGGTTATAAGACTAATTGCATGGCTAGAGCTGCCCAATATAGATACATTGCATATAGTTCATAATTGTATACAATTTCCTGATTTGCTACCATGCACTGGATAAAAGCCTGCTGCTGGATGACAGCCATCGCATTTTTAACTCTGATTGCAGTGCCAACTCTGCCTCAAGTGCCCAAGGCGCAGGAGGGTAATTTTATGGAATGATTTATTTACATTATCATTAGTCAATTTCACTCGGCCAGTGCTGATTCGATCAACTTTTATTGCTTGACAATTTTTTTTTTAGATTTAACTGATTCTCCAACGGTGATAAATTTAGAAACGGTGAGCCGAATGATAGAAAGAAAGTTAATGCTTTACTGACTAACTGACTCAAAAACTCACTAACTCACTCGTTCATTTACCCATGAACTCACTTATGAACTCACTCATGAACAACTCACTCATGAAATCACTCATGAACTCACTCATGAACTCACTCATGAACTCACTCATGAACTCACTCATGAACTCACTCATAAACTCACTCATGAACTCACTCATAAACTCACTCATAAACTCACTTATATACTCACTCATCAACTCACTCATGGACTCACTCATGAACTGACTAATGAAATCACTCATGAACTCACTCATGAACTCACTCATGGACTGACTCATGGACTCACTCATGAACTGACTAATGAAATCACTCATGAACTCACTCATGAACTCACTCATGGACTGACTCATGAACTCACTCATGAACTCACTCATGAACTCACTCATGGACTGACTCATGAACTCACTCGTGAACTCACTCATCAACTCACTCATCAACTCACTTATATACTCACTCATCAACTCACTCATGGACTCACTCATGAACTGACTAATGAAATCACTCATGAACTCACTCATGAACTCACTCATGGACTGACTCATGGACTCACTCATGAACTCACTCATGAACTCACTCATGGACTGACTCATGGACTCACTCATGAACTGACTAATGAAATCACTCATGAACTCACTCATGAACTCACTCATGGACTGACTCATGAACTCACTCATGAACTCACTCATGAACTCACTCATGGACTGACTCATGAACTCACTCATGAACTCACTCATGGACTGACTCATGAACTCACTCATGAACTCACTCATGAACTCACTCATGGACTGACTCATGAACTCACTCGTGAACTCACTCATCAACTCACTCATCAACTCACTTATATACTCACTCATCAACTCACTCATGGACTCACTCATGAACTGACTAATGAAATCACTCATGAACTCACTCATGAACTCACTCATGGACTGACTCATGGACTCACTCATGAACACATGAACTCATGACCTCACTCACTACACCCCCCTCACTATGCACTCAGTGACTTGTCGATAAAATAAATAATCACTAATGTCCATTTACTCACTTCGCATCGCCCTCTGATTTCAGCTGGTGAGCCGCAGCCGCAGAGAAACAATGCGTTCTTACAAGCGTCACCCTCAGTACAGATTTCAGTTCACCAAGGTTGAAGTTGGCCTTAACCAGCAGACTAGATTTCTAACAAAATTCGGTCCCTACATTATTAAACTACATTTGTACTTAGACAAAAAATTGGTAATGATAATTTGTTTTCATTTATTCATTCACTGAAAAGCATTGCCTAAGAAATTATATAATTATTGGTTTGTTTTCTCCACAAAAAACTTCAGGAAAATCGATTTGTACCTAAAGAATCAGCATTAAAGGCTGCCAAGGAAGTGGTGAACTTTGCAAACACGGTGAGGGAGTTGACATTATAGGTTTGATTAAACTAGAGGCAAGAAGAATTATATCAATTTGCTTACTTGGCTGTGGCTGTTAATGATTGGCTGTAAATGATTAGCTGTGAATTCTCTCTGTTAATTATTGGCTGCGAATTCTCTCTGTTAATGATTGGCTGTGAATTCTCTCCGTTAATGATTGGCTGTGAATTCTCTCTCTTAATGATTGGCTGTGAATTCTCTCTGTTAATGATTGGCTGTGAATTCTCTCTGTTAATGATTGGCTGTGAATTCTCTCTGTTAATGATTGGCTGTGAATTCTCTCTGTTAATGATTGGCTGTGAATTCTCTCTGTTGATGATTGGCTGTGAATTCTCTCCGTTAATGATTGGCTGCGAATTCTCTCTGTTAATTATTGGCTGTGAATTCTCTCCGTTAATGATTGGCTGTTAATGATTGGCTGTGAATTCTCTCCGTTAATGATTGGCTGCGAATTCTCTCTGTTAATGATTGGCTGTGAATTCTCTCTGTTAATGATTGGCTGTGAATTCTCTCCGTTAATGATTGGCTGTGAATTCTCTCTCTTAATGATTGGCTGTGAATTCTCTCCGTTAATGATTGGCTGCGAATTCTCTCTGTTAATTATTGGCTGTGAATTCTCTCTGTTAATGATTGGCTGTGAATTCTCTCCGTTAATGATTGGCTGTGAATTCTCTCTCTTAATGATTGGCTGTGAATTCTCTCTGTTAATGATTGGCTGTGAATTCTCTCTGTTAATGATTGGCTGTGAATTCTCTCTGTTAATGATTGGCTGTGAATTCTCTCTGTTAATGATTGGCTGTGAATTCTCTCTGTTGATGATTGGCTGTGAATTCTCTCCGTTAATTATTGGCTGTGAATTCTCTCCGTTAATGATTGGCTGTTAATGATTGGCTGTGAATTCTCTCCGTTAATGATTGGCTGCGAATTCTCTCTGTTAATTATTGGCTGTGAATTCTCTCCGTTAATGATTGGCTGTTAATGATTGGCTGTGAATTCTCTCCGTTAATGATTGGCTGTTAATGATTGGCTGTGAATTCTCTCCGTTAATGATTGGCTGTGAATTCTCTCTGTTAATTATTGGCTGTGAATTCTCTCCGTTAATGATTGGCTGTTAATGATTGGCTGTGAATTCTCTCCGTTAATGATTGGCTGCGAATTCTCTCTGTTAATTATTGGCTGTGAATTCTCTCCGTTAATGATTGGCTGTTAATGATTGGCTGTGAATTCTCTCCGTTAATGATTGGCTGTTAATGATTGGCTGTGAATTCTCTCCGTTAATGATTGGCTGTGAATTCTCTCCGTTAATGATTGGCTGTGAATTCTCTCTGTTAATTATTGGCTGTGAATTCTCTCTGTTAATGATTGGCTGTGAAATCTCTCTGTTAATGATTGGCTGTGAATTCTCTCTGTTAATGATTGGCTGTGAATTCTCTCTGTTAATTATTGGCTGTGAATTCTCTCTGTTAATTATTGGCTGTGAATTCTCTCTGTTAATGATTGGCTGTGAATTCTCTCTCTTAATGATTGGCTGTGAATTCTCTCTGTTAATGATTGGCTGTGAATTCTCTCTGTTAATGATTGGCTGTGAATTCTCTCTGTTAATGATTGGCTGTGAATTCTCTCTGTTAATGATTGGCTGTGAATTCTCTCTGTTAATGATTGGCTGTGAATTCTCTCCGTTAATGATTGGCTGTTAATGATTGGCTGTGAATTCTCTCTGTTAATGATTGGCTGTGAATTCTCTCTGCTAATGATTGGCTGTGAATTCTCTCTGTTAATTATTGGCTGTGAATTCTCTCTCTTAATGATTGGCTGTGAAATCTCTCTGTTAATGATTGGCTGTGAATTCTCTCTGTTAATGATTGGCTGTGAATTCTCTCTGTTAATTATTGGCTGTGAATTCTCTCTGTTAATTATTGGCTGTGAATTCTCTCTGTTAATGATTGGCTGTGAATTCTCTCTCTTAATGATTGGCTGTGAATTCTCTCTGTTAATGATTGGCTGTGAATTCTCTCTGTTAATGATTGGCTGTGAATTCTCTCTGTTAATGATTGGCTGTGAATTCTCTCTGTTAATGATTGGCTGTGAATTCTCTCTGTTAATGATTGGCTGTGAATTCTCTCCGTTAATGATTGGCTGTTAATGATTGGCTGTGAATTCTCTCTGTTAATGATTGGCTGTGAATTCTCTCTGTTAATGATTGGCTGTGAATTCTCTCTGTTAATGATTGGCTGTGAATTCTCTCTGTTAATGATTGGCTGTGAATTCTCTCTGTTAATGATTGGCTGTGAATTCTCTCTCTTAATGATTGGCTGTGAATTCTCTCTGTTAATTATTGGCTGTGAATTCTCTCTGTTAATGATTGGCTGTGAATTCTCTCTGTTAATGATTGGCTGTGAATTCTCTCTGTTAATTATTGGCTGTGAATTCTCTCTCTTAATGATTGGCTGTGAATTCTCTCTGTTAATGATTGGCTGTGAATTCTCTCTGTTAATGATTGGCTGTGAATTCTCTCTGTTAATTATTGGCTGTGAATTCTCTCTGTTAATTATTGGCTGTGAATTCTCTCCGTTAATGATTGGCTGTTAATGATTGGCTGTGAATTCTCTCTGTTAATTATTGGCTGTGAATTCTCTCTGTTAATTATTGGCTGTGAATTCTCTCTGTTAATGATTGGCTGTGAATTCTCTCTGTTAATTATTGGCTGTGAATTCTCTCTGTTAATGATTGGCTGTGAATTCTCTCTCTTAATGATTGGCTGTGAATTCTCTCTCTTAATGATTGGCTGTGAATTCTCTCTGTTAATGATTGGCTGTGAATTCTCTCTGTTAATGATTGGCTGTGAATTCTCTCTGTTAATGATTGGCTGTGAATTCTCTCTGTTAATTATTGGCTCTGAATTCTCTCTGTTAATGATTGGCTGTGAATTCTCTCTCTTAATGATTGGCTGTGAATTCTCTCTGTTAATGATTGGCTGTGAAATCTCTCTGTTAATGATTGGCTGTGAATTCTCTCTGTTAATTATTGGCTGTGAATTCTCTCTGTTAATGATTGGCTGTGAATTCTCTCTCTTAATGATTGGCTGTGAATTCTCTCTGTTAATGATTGGCTGTGAATTCTCTCTGTTAATGATTGGCTGTGAATTCTCTCTGTTAATGATTGGCTGTGAATTCTCTCTGTTAATGATTGGCTGTGAATTCTCTCTGTTAATGATTGGCTGTGAATTCTCTCTGTTAATGATTGTCTGTGAATTCTCTCTGTTAATGATTGGCTGTGAATTCTCTCTGTTAATGATTGGCTGTGAATTCTCTCTGTTAATGACTGGCTGTGAATTCTCTCTGTTAATGATTGGCTGTGAATTCTCTCTGTTAATTATTGGCTGTGAATTCTCTCTGTTAATGATTGGCTGTGAATTCTCTCTGTTAATGATTGGTTGTGAATTCTCTCTGTTGATGATTGGCTGTGAATTCTCTCTGTTAATGATTGGCTGTGAATTCTCTCTGTTAATGATTGGCTGTGAATTCTCTCTCTTAATGATTGGCTGTGAATTCTCTCTGTTAATGATTGGCTGTGAATTCTCTCTGTTAATGATTGGCTGTGAATTCTCTCTGTTAATGATTGGCTGTGAATTCTCTCTGTTAATTATTGGCTGCGAATTCTCTCTGTTAATGATTGGCTGTGAATTCTATCTGTTGATGATTGGCTGTGAATTCTCTCTGTTAATGATTGGCTGTGAATTCTCTCTGTTAATGATTGGCTGTGAATTCTCTCTGTTAATGATTGGCTGTGAATTCTCTATGTTAATGATTGGCTGTGAATTCTCTATGTTAATGATTGGCTGCGAAGGCTCCTTGTTAATGATTGGCTGCGAAGGTTCCCTGTTAATGATTGGCTGCGAAGGCTCCCTGTTATAGATTGGCTGCGAAGGCTCTCTTGTTAATGATTGGCTGCGAAGGCTCCCTGTTATTGATTGGCTGCGAAGGCTCTCTTGTTAATGATTGGCTGCGAAGGCTCCCTTGTTAATGATTGGCTGCGAAGGCTCCCTGTTATTGATTGGCTGCGAAGGCTCCCTTGTTAATGATTGGCTGCGAAGGCTCCCTGTTATTGATTGGCTGCGAAGGCTCCTTGTTAATGATTGGCTGCGAAGGCTCCTTGTTAATGATTGGCTGCGAAGGCTCCCTGTTAATGATTGGCTGCGAAGGCTCCCTGTTAATGATTGGCTGCGAAGGCTCCCTGTTAATGATTGGCTGCGAAGGCTCCCTGTTAATGATTGGCTGCGAAGGCTCCCTGTTAATGATTGGCTGCGAAGGCTCCCTGTTAATGATCGGCTGCGAAGGCTCCCTGTTAATGATTGGCTGCGAAGCCTTCCTGTTTCAAATGGGATGCAACTGCCTCTATTCCTTGATTTGGCATAGAGCTCTCATTTAAAAGAATGCCAAACGACTCCATTGATTCACTGCCAACTTTTCAGCTATTGAGGCCTTTTAACGCCTACATTATGGTGACAAGCTTACACCAGCCGTCCAAGCATCACGGTTATAGTCCAGATTTGCCTGACACGGATATCCTCAAATTCCTCAGATCAGAATACGCTTACAACTATTATCAGTACATGTTCGATGATGTTATCGATTGCATATTTGCATTTTTGTAAGTTGCATAACTATGCAGCATATTGCGATTTTTTAATTTTTCATAAGTTTTACTAAGGGATTTAGTAAAAAATATCCGAAATGTTAGCCAGTGGGAGGTCAGGGGGTTCAACATGTTTCTCCAAAAGTTGTTGCATGGCTCTAACGGATGCTTGCAGGGGCCGTGAGCACAATAACAATCCAATGTCCGACTCTGCAGGCAGGCTGTGCCACGACATTTACGGCCGGCCCGACTGTCTCGGATTCGTTGCGGTGAGTCGCTCATTGTTAAATTGAATGTTGCCTGGGAGCTTCCTGCAGCTGCGTTTCGGTTGCTGGACACCGTTACACAGACAGACAGACAGACAGACAGGCACACAGACAGACAGACAGACAGACAGACAGACAGACACACACAGACAGACAGACAGACAGGCACACAGACAGACAGACAGACAGACAGACAGACAGACACACACAGACACACAGACAGACTGACAGATAGACAGACAGACAGACAGACAGACAGACTGACAGACAGACAGACAGACAGACAGACAGACAGACACACGGACACACAGACAGACAGACAGACAGACACACACAGACACACAGACAGACTGACAGACAGACAGACAGACAGACAGACAGACAGACTGACAGACTGACAGACAGACAGACAGACAGACAGACAGACAGACAGACAGACACACAGACACACAGACACACAGACAGACTGACAGACAGACAGAAAGACAGACTGACAGACTGACAGACAGACAGACAGACAGACAGACAAAACTCCTGCAGACTGAAGGAACACTTTATATTTGATACATGCTCCATAGCTGGATACAAATCAGCCGCACTACATCAAAACGGCTGGTTTCGCTCTTGCGCACGAGCTCAGCCATCGACTTGGCGGCAGTCACGATTCTGGCGGCTGTCGATGCCACTTTCCTCGCTGCCTAATGAGCGAATACG
This sequence comes from Macrostomum cliftonense, assembly GCA_950096795.1. Taxonomy (NCBI): domain Eukaryota; kingdom Metazoa; phylum Platyhelminthes; family Macrostomidae; genus Macrostomum; species Macrostomum cliftonense. The sequence goes on along the minus strand of CATNEM010000115.1, from coordinate 271,245 downwards.
TTGGCAAAGATGACGGCAATGCTCTGATTGGTGGGTCGACCTGCAGCATCCTCAGCGTGGCTGATTATCTCGATTCCCTGGCTCTGGATAAGGCCTGTCTCTCAGTCAAGTTGATCACCCCTGTTTACACTGGTGAGTGGACAATTGGTTCAGCGACGAGAAAATGTTCTGCTCATAAATTGAGCTCAGGATATTTTTGTACTTAAATGCAGTAAAATAGAGTTGACTTGGTGGAAATCAGTTGTTGGAATTCTAACCTTTGCAATGTACACTTAGACGGACATAGAGAGAAAGAGAGAGAGTGAGGACACCGACCAAATGTTGATCTGGAGACGAATATGGGAGGTATAGTTAGATAAATTTTCACCCAATGTAATGTATGTTTAGATAAAAGAGTATTGAGTATACAAGCAGACAAAATTTTCCCTAAAAATCCCTAAAATTTTGAAAATCCCTAAAGGACTCGGAAATCCCCCCAATCAAATAGAAAATTTCGCCGAGCAGTTAGAAATCCCCTAGGCATTGAGAAAAGTTCCCCCAGAAGAAAAATCTTCCAGTTAAAAAATCTTCCCGAGTAGTTAGAACCTCTCCCGGAGCAGGTAAAAATCCCCCCGGCAGACAGAAAATCTCCCCAAGCAGTAAGAAGAAATCCCCCAAGCAGACAGAGAATCCCCCAGAATAGCTTTTAAATCTTGAAATTCCCTGAATAAATGATTGTAGAAAATTAATTAGACACGTGTAGAGTTTGGTTATCAATTTAATGAGACCTAATAAATAAATTTTCTGCTAATCATGTTTTCCCACAGACCGGCGCAGTATTATCACTCAGTATTCGAAAACCTGGGGCCCGACCTGCGGCAACGGCGTACTTGAGCCTGGCGAAGAGTGCGACTGCGGCGGCGCGCTGGCTTGTCAGAATAATCGCTGTTGCCAAGGTGACACCTGTAAACTGGCTAGGGGCACCGTATGCGGAACTGGCGACTGCTGCAGTTTTGCCACGTGCACCCCGCTGGCTCAAGGTGTCATCTGCAGGCTGGCTGCTGATCCCAGGTTGGCTCAGACATTGGAAGTTTTTATTTGGGAGCGTTGATTAGATATTTTAGTTTGCAGTTGTCGATTGGACGGTTAGATTGGTGGTTGTTGATTGGATAGTTAAATTGGTTGTTTTTGATTGGATAGTTAAATTGGTTGTTTTTGATTGGATAGTTAAATTGGTTGTTTTTGATTGGATAGTTAAATTGGTTGTTTTTGATTGGACAGTTAGATTGGTTGTTTTTGATTGGACGTTTAGATTAATGGTTGTTGATGGGATAGTTAGTTTGGTTGTTTTTGATTGGACGGTTAGATTGGTTATTTTTGATTGGACGGTTAGATTGGTGGTTGTTGATTGGACGGTTAGTTTGGTGGTTGTTGATTGGAGGGTTAGATTGGTGGTTGTTGATTGGACGGTTAGTTTGGTGGTTGTTGATTGGACGGTTAGTTTGGTGGTTGTTGATTGGACGGTTAGTTTGGTGGTTGTTCATTGGATGGTTAGATTTAGTTGTTTTTGATTGGATGGTTAGATTGGTGGTTGTTGATTGGACAGTTAGTTTTGCGGATGTTGATTGGAAGTTAAACTAGGGTGTTGATTTGAAGTTAAAATTGGCTGTTGGTAATTAGACCACCGGAGATGCAGACACGTGTTGAATTTTCATGATTAAACAGATCGCCGCCAACTGCTCTCGCAGATGCGACTTTCCTGAGGTCTGCGACGGCCAGTCGTCAAACTGCCCGCCTGACCTGACGGTGATGCCCGACTGGCCGTGCGACCTGGCCACCGGGCACCGATGCCGCCTGCGCCACTGCCTGCCGCCCCGTAATGGGGCCAAGTACACCGGGCCGCAGTGCCAGCCGGGCAAGTCGGTGCCGACAGTCACCGGCCGGTGCACCCCGATGCATCAGCCCGGCCCCGCGGAAGAGATCGAAGCCTGGGTCGAGCCGCTGCCCAAGGAGGCTGCCTTGGATTTCGCCGTCGCCCCCGAGAAGTCGGTAGCGATGCAAGCAAACAAGACGGATGTGAAACTGGCAGCGTCCAGTTCCCAGGCGTCGCAATATTATCAGCCCATGTTCGAGCTCGAAGGTCTGGCGGCTCAAATTCTCAGAGTCCCGGGCTGGCTTGTTGCCATTTGTGCTGTTTCGTTTCTTCTAGTTGCATGACCTTGAATCCGATATGACGTGCCGTACGATGTACGCAATAATGTACATATACGTGGCAGAAGTTCACAATATTGTAAACACAAAATGTACGCAATAATGTACGCACCAGATGTACGCAATAATGTACGCACCAGATGTACGCAATAATGTACGCACCAGATGTACGCAATAATGTACGCACCAGATGTACGCAATAATGTACGCACCAGATGTACGCAATAATGTACGCACCAGATGTACTCAATAATGTATATGTACGTAGCAGATTTACACAATATTGTAAGCACCATATGCTGCAGATACTGCACGTACAGATAATGTAAGCCGCGGATGATTTGGCAGCTTTTTGTGTTGGCCATGAATGACAGGCCAAATATATGGATATGGCTCTATTTCAATTGATTAAGTTACTCCGGCTTCAAGGTGTCCTCCAAAAATCGGTCTTTAGCCTCCGTTGTTGAGCTAATAGGCTGAATATATAAATATCTGCTGTCACTGCATATATATCTAAGTGGCAAAACTACGTTTTTTTAATTGCATATAAACCTATAATACTTGGCTTCGAAAATTTGGAGGTTTTTACTGTAATGTAATGTACTGTAATGTACAAGCGTACTTCGATTAGTAATTTTTGCTGCCGGAACATTCGAAACAGTGACTTTTACGTGCATTGATTAGCTGTAAGTTCCTTTTTGTCACGTCAGCGGTACATATCCCTCCAAAACCACCCAGACTGAGCAAGTGTTAAAGCGTTAAAAAATATGAAGGTTTGCTCGAGACGGAAAAATCTGGAATTACTTTCCAAACAAGCTAGATTTTTAGTTAAAATTAATAGTTGAATAGCTAATTATTGAGTTTTTTTCATATCGACCATTATATAGTACCGTAAGTTCTCTGTGTCCCACCAACATTTGCCATTTGTTGCCCACCCTAGCTAAGGTTCGCTTTCGCCACAGACAAAAGTTCACGAATTTGTATAAATCAGCGTGTCATAGCTGTTTTGTTTGCATTGATTTCATTTTTATTCTAACGGCTTGCTAAATTTCAAAATATAAGTCTGGAAAATTTTTCCAAAATATCGATCGGTCACTTTGGCTTCATGCTGAAGCAAGCAATAGCTGGGCTCACTCTAGCCAGCGCCCTGTCGCTTCTTCTGGTGGCAGAGTGTCAAGGTGGGATTCGAAATTCTATTGGTTTGATTGTTTAGTAACTTGTATTCACATTCATTGCTCAACTGACTTCTAATTCATTTAAATATCTGCGCTTCAGACGAATTTATCGATTCCATAGACGAGGATTCGACAGACTACTCATCCGAGATGGTGAGCGAATAACGAGAAAATAAATTGCAGACTCATTAACTTCATTGCTCACAAACTTAGTTAATCAAATTTTTTAACTGAATAATTAATTAACTCACTCAGTCATGAACTCAATCACTCATGAGCTTGCTCTCTGATGAACTCATTCACTTATAAGCTCTCATTCATGACTGCACTCACTTATGAGCTCACGTTTTGCGAGCTCACTTACTCATTCACTCACTCACTCAATCACTCACTCACTTACTCACTCACTCACTCTCTCGCTCACTCACTCACTCACTCTCTCTCTCGCTCACTCACTCACTTATCAGCTCACTCGCTCATGAACTCACTCACTCACTCACTCACTCACTCACTCACTCACTCACTTATGAACTCACTCACTCACTTATGAACTCACTCACTCACTTATGAACTCATTCACTCACTCACTCAATCACTCACTCACTTACTCACTCACTCACTCTCTCGCTCACTCACTCACTCACTCTCTCTCTCGCTCACTCACTCACTTATCAGCTCACTCGCTCATGAACTCACTCACCCATGAACTCACTTATAAACTCACTCACACATGAACTCACTCACTCACTCATGAATTCACTCACTTATGAACTCACTCACTCACTCACTCACTCACTCACTCACTCACTCACTCACTCACTCACTCACTCACTCACTCACTCACTCACTCACTCACTCACGCACTCACTTATGAACTCACTCACTCACTCACTCACTCACTCACTCACTCACTCACTCACTCACTTATGAACTCACTCACTCACTCACTCACTCACTTATGAACTCACTCACTCACTCACTCACTCACTCACTCACTCACTCACTCACTCACTCACTCACTTATGAACTCACTCACTCACTCACTCACTCACTCACTCACTCACTCACTCACTCACTTATGAACTCACTCACTCACTTATGAACTCACTCACTCACTCACAAAATAGCACTCACTACTCTCTTGCAGCTGCTCAGTCGGGAGCGCAGATATTTTGACCCACGATTGCGCGACTTCAAGAAAGACCCAAAGAAAAGATTTCAGTTTAAACGCGTCAACGTGAGCTTGAATCAGCAGAGCAGATTTTTAACAAAGTTCGGCCCCTATTTTATAAAAATGCATCTTTTCCTGGATAAAGGACTGGTAAATAACTTTTCAACAGAAAATATTAAAAAGGTGTAAATCCAGTCCATCATTCCTAAACCCCGGCAACCAATTGTTACAAATGCAGGAAAGACGAAAGGGAAGCGCAGAAGCCACAATATCGGCTGCCAAGCAGATTGTCAACTATGCGAACACAGTGAGTGGCCCCTCTTTCTATTCTGTATTTCATTCTCTTCGACAGCTTCTCTGAATCCTGTTCTGTCTGCTGTAAGTAATGTCATTTTTCATCAATATTTTGCTTTCAAATTACAGCTCCTACGGCCATTCAATACGTACATCATGGTCTCCAGCTTGCACGTGCCTTCTAAGCACAGCGACCCTGGTCCCGACTTCCCCAACTCGAACATAATTGGTTCTTTCTCGAAGGATTATCTGTCCTATTATTACTCTTACATGTTTGAAGAGGTCATTAATTGTGCATTTGTGTTCTTGTGAGTCACTAAACACAAATTGCCTTCAATAACAGACTCCGACATATTCAAAACTCGTACTGTTATTTGCTTTGATTACGCAATAATTCGTCAGAGGCCGCGATCACATGAACTACTCAATATCCGATTCGGCTGGCCACCCGTGTAGTGATTACTATGGCAGGCCCGAGTGCAAGGGCTTCATCACGGTGAGATTTGCCCTGCAAATTTAGCAATCATCTACCAAAAGTTTATTGACAATTCATTCAGGCTAGGCAGTCCACATGGACCGTAAAAAATTGCAAACTTGATTGCAGCTGGAAACAGCTAAGCCGAACTACATCAAGACGGCCGGCGTAGCGCTGGCCCACGAGCTCAGCCACAGGCTGGGAGCCGGTCACGATTCTGGCGATCCCAGTTGCCCGTGCGAGTTCCCCCGCTGCCTCATGAGCGAATACGTCGGCATGGACGACGAGAAAACTCAATTGGGCTTTACAACTTGCAGCATCAACAGCATGGCAGCTTGGCTTGACTCTGTGGCGCTAGGGAAAGCCTGCTTGTCGGCCAAGTGGAGTGCGGCGCCACGCACCGGTGAGTCAGTGTGAAATCAAAGTGCATCGGCTACATCCCTAGTGTTCTGGTGCTTGCTTGAGGGCGCATTAAACAATCACCAAATCTTTGTAACAGACGGGTTCTAATGTTAGTCACTAGCCTACAACCAATGCAAATTATGACGCAGACGGATATTCGATTGTCTCCGAGTACTCGAGCCTCTGGGGCACCTCGTGCGGCAACGGCATCCTTGAGCCTGGCGAAGAGTGCGACTGCGGCGGCCCGCTCGCTTGTAAAACCAATCGCTGTTGCGACGGCGGCACCTGCAAACTGAACAAAGGCGTCGCTTGTGGAAATGGCGACTGTTGCAACATGACCTCGTGCACGCCGCTGCCTGAGGGCACCATCTGCAGGCCGGCAGGAGATTCCAGGTTGGTCATTGATGCTTATTGTTCATTTTTAGAGTTCAAACCAATTCCAGTGTAGAGAGACTATGAAGGTCGACCGTTTCGATTAACCGCTTCCAGATGCGACTTCCCGGAGACTTGCGATGGCAAATCGTCAACCTGCCCCTTAGACGTATCCGTGCAGACCGACTGGCTGTGCGACAAGGCTAGTGGTCACCGGTGCCGGCTGGGCCACTGCGTGCCGCCTCGGAAAGGCGCCAAATACTCGGGTACGATCTGCAGCAGCGAGGGAACCGTGCCAACCACGGATGGCGTGTGCAAGCCGATTCACCTGCCGGGCCCGGCCGAAGAATGGGTCGAGCCTTCAAGTGAGGCCTCGAATGGTTCCGCGGCTGGGGCGGCTGGGGCCGCAGGAGGGGAGAAATCGCGAAATTTCAACATTAGAGAGGTTGATGAGAAAGGCCGACAGCTGCTGGCGGCACCCTGGCTGGTAGCCACATCCGCTGGTCTGCTGGCCGCTCTGAACCGGTTGACTAGCGGTTGACTCTCGCATTTGACTAAGTCTAAGGGAACCAACTTTCGGAACTGAATTGTTTAATCTCGTTTGTCAAGATTTCTTATAAAAATAGGCTAACTAAAAACGGTCTCTTTGATTAGGATTAAAATAGCTGCTTCATTTTTAGGGCCAGGCTCTTTGTAACAAATTGATATCAGCAACTGCTTTCATTTACATTTATAGTTTCGGCATTGTTATGATTTTCTTTGTTTGCGTATTTATTTCTAGCAAGTAAAGCCATTCTGTCAATAAACTGTCACCTCTATAGCTTAGTAAAATATCCCATCACTTTAGGGTGGCTAATGCTATGATTTTGTGTTTCCGTTCCAATTCAAAAGCCGGACCGGGGTTTAGTCTGTGGCTTCATCGATGCTGATAAAGAGTCAAATTTCAGAAAAGGAGACTAAAATACGGCTCTTAATTGCACAAATAGTTAAAATTAGGTTAAATTTTATACAATCAGCTGGAAGAGCTAATTAACTACGAGCTAGAAAGAAATGATCTGTCTGCTTCAGCAAGTCTGCTTCTTTGCTGTGTTGGTCGCGCTGATTCCAGAGGCATGTGTCTGCATTAGTGAGTTATTTCCTCGTGCTCTGTCTCAACTATGTTTGCATTTGCACTACTAAATTATTTATGTGTACTCAACTTTGAGTTTCCCTCCAAATAGAGAACGGGTTGTCCACTTTTATCATGCTTGGTTGTTCATTTGAAGACTGGGTTGTTCGTTTGAAGACTGGGTTGTCCATTTGAAGACTGGGCTGTCCGTTTGAGGGTAAAACAAAAAAGACAGCATGCGCTATTTTCACATCTACTTGAGCTACGAGCAAATTCGTTATCTTTTTCAGAATATACAAACCAAACATTAAAAGACAGGGAATTTACAGAGGGAGCCGTGGAATCGGATTTGGTAAGTAGGATTTATCTTAAATTCTGTCTTTAAAACCTGGCTGACGTCCCTAAATTTCGCCGCGAAAAAAAGCAGCAGCACCGTCGCCAGGTAAGCCGCACGCGCAGATACGTGTCGGTGCACACCTTCAAGCTGGATCAGGCTGGCCGCCTGCAATTCACCAACGCAAATATCAGCCTGAACCAGCAGGCTAGATTCCTCACCAATTTCGGGCCTTACATCATCAAGCTGCATTTGTACTTGGACAGAGGATTTGTAAGTTTCTGCTTGACTTAAAAATGGCATGCGCAAATTCACGTGAAAAAAAAGTTTCCATGAAAGCATTCCAACACTTGAAACAGGAGAGCCAGATGCAGCGAAGCCAATACGAAATGATCAGAGTTGCTAAGGAAGTTGTTAACTATGCTAACACAGTAAGCCTTTGCAACAAACTGTTGCTTTATTTTCTTCTTCGTATTGACAATTGTAACAATCGACAATTTACCGTAAAAACTACTAATTTGATCACATTGGGGATCTGAATCCATGAACTTTTAATCTATCTTATTAACTATTTTTATATGTTGCGTTTTTTGTCACCATTACATGTTGTGGATGCATTTTTAACTAGAAGCCACACTTTCAGCTTCTCAGACCCCTGAACACGTACGCCATGGTGACCAGCTTGCATTTTCCCTGGAATCCTTTGGCTACTAACTACGACGTTCCTGACAAGGATGTACTAGAGTTTGTTCGCGAGACGTACACGTACAATAACTACCGAGTCCTTATCGAGGAAGTCATTCACTGCGTCTTTGTTTTCGTGTAAGCTAACGGCTCATGCGCAACATTTTGTTTGACGAGTTTTATATTTTCTTGATAACTTCGCCGTAAATCATGATAACGGCCATAAATTTCAGAGGTCGAAGTCTGGACAACTTTCAGATGTCAGATTCTGAGGGCAACGTCTGTCAAAAACAATTCGGTCGACCAACTTGTGTTGGCTTTGTCACTGTGAGTGAAGTTCACCCACTCGTTCAGTCCAGAGAGGAGCATTCTGTTAATTAGTTTATTTGTTGAACAGGTTGTTTCTACCTTGTCTGATAGAGTGCAGGCTGTTTCTTCCTTGTCTGATAGAGTGCAGGTTGTTTCTTCCTTGTCTGATAGAGTGCAGGTTGTTTCTTCCTTGTCTGATAGAGTGCAGGTTGTTTCTTCCTTGTCTGATAGAGTGCAGGTTGTTTCTTCCTTGTCTGATAGAGTGCAGGTTGTTTCTTCCTTGTCTGATAGAGTGCAGGTTGTTTCTTCCTTGTCTGATAGAGTGCAGGTTGTTTCTTCCTTGTCTGATAGAGTGCAGGTTGTTTCTTCCTTATCTAATGGGTTTCGTACTGTTAGTTATTTCTATTTATTGTATTTTACCAGTGAATTTCTCGATTTTGCCGCACAGCTGGATCAAAAACGGGAAAACTACGTGAATTTGTCCGGCTTCGCTCTCGCACACGAGCTAAGCCACAGGCTGGGTGCAAAGCATGACTCTGTGGAAAAATGCGGCTGCAATTTTCTTCAGTGCTTGATGGACGACGGAGTCGGTGGAATCAACAACGGCACCAAGCCAGTTGGTTGGTCAACGTGCAGCATCGACATGGTGGCTGAGTCGCTGGACAATATGGCACTGAATGATGGCTGCTTGTCAGCAAGGTGGAATTCCCCCACACGCTCTGGTGAGTGAATATTTTAGTCATTATATTTACAGTGTTAATCAAATGAATGGTCGGAGAACTCTGAGCCCGAATTCAACCCCCCCCCCCCTGCTTCCACAGACGGACCACACAGCATCGCTGCCGAGTACTCAAGAGACTGGGGCGCCTCATGCGGCAACGGCATCCTTGAGCCTGGCGAAGAGTGCGACTGCGGCGGCCCGCTGGCCTGCAAAACCAATCGCTGTTGTCAGGGTAACACATGCAAACTGATCCAAGGCGTCGCTTGCGGAATCGGCGACTGTTGCAACATGACCTCGTGCACTCTGCTGCCTGAGGGCACCATCTGCAGGCTAACGAGTGATCCCAGGTTAGGAAAGACCAGCTTTTTTATAAAAGGGTCAGAAAAGCGTTCGATTTCTGATGATTACCACCAGCAAACCCTAGGACCCTATGTGTTCCACCTTCTGCACTGTGAGTGTACATGACGATCGAAGTGGCTCGAATGGCAGAAAGTTCTAAAAATAGCATGGCTAAATGACTAATTATAGGCTTTCTGTTGCGCTGAGCTTATATCTGAGATTAAAACATTCATAAAAGTACAAAAAACCTTCCGATTCATAGCTCTAACTGATGCTCTTCACATTTTCATGTTTTTATCTTTCTTTATTCGACTTTTCCGAAATTTTGTCCGCCAGATGCGACTTTCCCGAGTTCTGCGATGGCAAATCGCCGACCTGTCCACCAGACGTCTCGGTGGAGCCGGGCTATGTGTGCGACAAAGACTCTGGTCGGAGGTGCCGCCTGGGGCACTGCCTGCCACCGCCGAAGAATTTACCAGTGTACGCCGGGCAGAAATGCGTTGACAAAGACCTCGTGCCGACCACAGCCGGCAAGTGCAAGCCGATGCACAAGCTGGGGCCGGAAGAAGAGATTGAAGAATGGGAAGACACTGAAATCGAGCTGCCTGGAACCACAGCCAAACCTAAAGCGGAGAAATTTTACAAGCCATTGTTGGAATCGCTGAGTGTAGATGAAGAAGCTGGACGATTGGTCTCACAGCCGTGGCTTCTACTCACTTCATCTGCGGCTCTGGCAGCCGCGCTCTGTTGGTGAATTTTAGTCAGGTGACCCAGTAATTTTGCCATGTGATTATGAGCTCATTTGATTTCATCTAGTATCTTATTTGGCTTAATTTTTATTAAAATTTTCTTCATAAAACCATTAGAAACAATTATACAAGTAATAAGGGTAAGCTGCTTTTGAGCATTTAAATCAATTGAGTTAGTGACTTGGCTTTTGTTACTGTATGAAAGCTCAATTTTTGGGAGCTACTGCACTGAACACTTTAGTTGGTTTTTTAAGGTGTTCTCGTACATTGGCACTTAAAATTTCTGGCGGGGGGCAGCATCTTTCCAGATGGAAAGATACCTCCAGATACTCTCCAGAGGATTTAATACAAAATTTCATCATCTTAAATCACTTGATGAAGCAGCTGGCCCAGTCCAGAGGAGCTACCTACTCCGCATGCTGGATGAAGGCCTACACTGCAGCTTCCGGTGACGCATAGCGAATTCCACGTATCTTTCGCTTGATTTGTGGATACACGAAAAAGTCGTCAGGGTCCAGGTCCGGACTGTAGGATGGATGGCCGAGCTCTTAGATACATTTTCCGGCCAGGAACTCCACCAGCTTGCGAGCCCTGTGGGCCGGGGCATTGTCATGGTGCAGAAGGATGCCCCGAGCTCGAGTCTTTGGGCGACGCCTGGATAGTGCGCTCAGCACTTCCGGCAAGCAGACATTGGCGTACCAGTCACCAGTGACTGAGCGCTGCTGCACGAGTCGCACCGTGGCTTAGATAACCAGTTTTAGCCACAAAAACTGCCACCATCTGCTTTGCCACGCTGCGTTCTCTCCGGAACTTCAATGGTGGGCTTCCACCAACTGGCGTCCACTGGGCTGATTGCTGCTTGGTCTCTGGGTCGAAACTGTAGATCCGGGACTCTTCACCAGTGACGATTTCCCAGACCGAGTTTTAGTGCCTACCATCGAATCTGCTGAGCATGCGGCGGCATGCACCAAGCCACTCGAGCCTCCTGTTCCGGAGTCAGCTGATGGGGCAACCAGCGTGCAGAAACCTTGCTCAGACCAAGCCTTGAGTGCAGGATCGTCCTGATGGATCCCGATGAAATGCCACCTCCGCCTCTATCTGGGCTCCAGGCATCCTCATCAACCATGGCTCGAACGGACGGCAGCCAAATTCTCCTCGGTGGTGGCCGAGCTGGGCCGGCCGCTGCGCTGCTCGTCATCCAGGCTCTATCTGCCACGTCGAAATTCAGCGAACCACTTTAAATAGTAGACCTGGACGGCGCTTCGTCTCCAAAAGCTCCTCCAAGGCGATCAAAGCATTCCTGCCGTAGCATTAAGCCACTCTTAAAGTCCTAAAAAATAACGGCTCTCCAATGGCCTCTATTAAGTTTCATTTTTATTTTTTTAGATTGGGAGAATATGCTAGCTTCATTGGGGTGCTGCACTCGCTATAAATGACTTATTTGTCCGAAATTTTTAACTCACTGTACACAGATATTGTACTCGACACCTTATGATGCCAGATTTCACCAGTCGCCTCTCAACTATGCACTTCCAGAAACTTATTGCTCCCCCCTCGTACACATAAAAAATTAATAGAACAGATTTGACTCCTCAGTGCTAGTTCTATTATTTTCTCCTTGCGAAAATAGCTCGTTCCTGCTCTACTTTATTGCCTGCGTAGTGTGTACTCTGAATGCTCTATCGCATCATCGCATTGGTCTTCTGAACGAAACTATTGAAGTCTTACCCTTTAACTTAATTATAAATTGAAATATTTTTGTCTGAAAAATACTCATCTTTTACTTTGGAAAATTCAAAAGTTTTTGTTAAAGCTTTCAGTTGTGTGGATTTTAAATGCTAAATTTTCATAGAAAGCAAATTTTCAACATGAGGCACCGATCAGTCGGTAAAAATTTCAAGTTTCCACTGAGTGTGACAAGAGAGGGGCCTAGCGTCTGAATTTTCACTTAATTTTTTTTAAAGAAATAGCAGCAAAATAGTCTTGCAAACTTACTGTTTTAATTCTAGATTTTTTAAGTCTATTTTCTAGATCATTTTTTTATATTTTGCTGTATTTTTATTCACGTAAGTTGGTAACTATCTTTAATGAAAATTCGGCTGATCTGAAAAATTTATCATTTCATAAACGATAATGACCTCCAAAGCACACTCGAGCTCAACTTGCAGCCCTCGAAAGTTTGATGAGAAGATAGCGCTTTTAAAGGCTAATGAATCTGAGTCTAACGAAAAATTTGAAAGATTACTATGTGAACTAAATGTTTTGAAAGGACATGTAAGTCAATATTTTTCTTGAAATATTTACAATGATTGTTAGACATGCATCATACTAATGTCAGTAATTATTTCCATCGAAAGCAATAAATAGCTGGCTATCATTTGAAGTCTATAATTTCTAAATGGCCATTATTTTTGTTAAAGCAATGTCTAATTTTAAAGTAAAGTAGATCCTATATTTATCTATATATTTAATGTATTTTCTCACTTTTCATATACTTCTGTTTTATATTAAATATTAATTAAAATAATATATACATTGAAAAAATAATTATTATGAAGCAGATAGCCTAATATGCTTAAATTGAGTATTTACTATACTTTCTGGTAGTCTCTAAAGTTAACTTTATATTTAGGATATCTGCATCATATATTAAAGATGTAGTATTAAAAAAATAATTAGAAAATTCAATCCTTAAAATTTTTATTGGAAAATAGAAGTTAAAACCATTACTGGATATTTTAAAAGGCCAAGAAATTTTTTTGGAGTTAAATATTACCATATTTTTTACTTTATTTTTTTACTGAGTTACAATAATAATAACCTGTTTAATAAGGAAGGTGAAGAAATTATACAAATAAATTTTTATTTTTTCTCAATCCAAGTATTAGTAAGCAAATAAATTCCTATTTATTATTTAATTCCTGTCTCCTAAAAATTACACAGCTCAACCCAAGCTCTCGCCGCACAGTCTCTACACCAAATGTTGCCAATGCTTCATCTGGACCCAAATCGGCTGCGGCTGTCTATGGAACAATAGTCAACGATTCAGTTGCTGCTGTTAGCACTGTGGCCGAGGCAGCCATCAATAGCAGCTCGCCAGTGCCTATTGCTGCGGGCGGCTGGTACTCCACTAATGCTGCCAGCGCCGCGGCAGCCGCCATTGTCGGCAACCACTTTCCGGCTGGCGCTCAGTATGGCGGCTCCAACTGCAACGTCAGCTGCACTCCGCCAGCAGCGGCGCTAACTGGCTATCCGTCCTGCCCTCTGGTGGCCAGTTCGCAGTTTGCCGCCGGTCACGTCATTGGTAACGGCGCTGGCGTCAGCTGCGTAGGCGGAGGTGGCGTAGGCGGAGGCGCCGCCGCGGTCTACGCCTCGTCGACTCAGTGCACCCCGAAGCGGCGCGTTCGCGACATGGTCAAGTCCCGCGTGCAGCGCTCGCATCCCTATTCCCCAACTAGGGATAGATTTTTCCCCAGCTCTCTCACTGGGGCAGATCAACAGAATTTTCATCCTCAGCAGCACCAGCGCCCGCAGCAGCAGCAGCAGCAGCGCTACCACCAGCAGCAACCGCTGCAGCATCAGCAGTCGCAGAATCAGCATCAGTTAGTTCAGGATGACGACTCGTACCGGCTGCCAGTCTTTCCGCAACCGCGAAGGGCCTCGTCCGACACCAACATTGCCGAGCGTTTTCAGCGTTGCTCGCCGTCAGAGGAGCAACTGGCTGATGAGCAGCAGCAGCAGCTGATGGCACCCCAGTCAGCTGCGCCAATAGCGCATCACCAACAGATGGGTGTGCAGCAGTACCAACAGTATCAGCACTTTCAGCAGCCGCTGCTACTGCAAGACGACATGGTGCGGCTGAGTCTTGGCAGCTTCGGTGGCCATTTTGGCAGCCAGGCCTCAGTCAGCTGCTCTGGCTCTTATGCTGAGCACCTGGGGTCTGCGGGTGCCACCGCCACTGTTGTGTCGAATATACCTGCTATTCAGGTCAGGCTAGCAATATTGTCACCGCTCTAACTTTTAAGGGCTAAATGTCTGTCTTGAGATGCCCAGCTGCCTTCAAAAGTAGCTAGAGCACGGCCTGAATCAGTAATCAGTGATCAGTAGCTAGATCACTGCCTGAAGCAGTAGCTAGATCACTGCCTGAAGCAGTAGCTAGAGCACTGCCTGAAGCAGTAGCTAGATCACTGCCTGAAGCAGTAGCTAGATCACTGCCTGAAGCAGTAGCTAGAGCACTGCCTGAAGCAGTAGCTAGAGCACTGCCTGAAGCAGTAGCTAGAGCACTGCCTGAAGCAGTAGCTAGAGCACTGCCTGAAGCAGTAGCTAGAGCACTGCCTGAAGCAGTAGCTAGATCACTGCCTGAAGCAGTAGCTAGATCACTGCCTGAAGCAGTCGCTAGAGCACTGCCTGAAGCAGTAGCTAGATCACTGCCTGAAGCAGTAGCTAGAGCACTGCCTGAAGCAGTAGCTAGAGCACTGCCTGAAGCAGTAGCTAGAGCACTGCCTGAAGCAGTAGCTAGATCACTGCCTGAAGCAGTAGCTAGAGCACTGCCTGAAGCAGTAGCTAGAGCACTGCCTGAAGCAGTAGCTAGAGCACTGCCTGAAGCAGTAGCTAGATCACTGCCTGAAGCAGTAGCTAGAGCACTGCCTGAAGCAGTAGCTAGATCACTGCCTGAAGCAGTCGCTAGATCACTGCCTGAAGCAGTCGCTAGAGCACTGCCTGAAGCAGTAGCTAGATCACTGCCTGAAGCAGTAGCTAGAGCACTGCCTGAAGCAGTAGCTAGAGCACTGCCTGAAGCAGTAGCTAGAGCACTGCCTGAAGCAGTAGCTAGATCACTGCCTGAAGCAGTCGCTAGAGCACTGCCTGAAGCAGTAGCTAGATCACTGCCTGAAGCAGTCGCTAGATCACTGCCTGAAGCAGTCGCTAGAGCACTGCCTGAAGCAGTAGCTAGAGCACTGCCTGAAGCAGTAGCTAGAGCACTGCCTGAAACAGTAGCTAGATCACTAACTATCCTGTTTATAACTTGCTTATATTGCTATGTTGCACTCTTGGGATGACACGTGGTTCTCCTTGCCGGTCACCACCTGCAGGTGACTCACTCAATGTGCCAGAGCCCGACTCTGTATTGCGGTGGCGAAGTCGCGGCCAGCGGCATAGTCGCTGAAGTACCTGAAGCTCTGTCTGATCAGCAAGATCAATTGGGATTATTCGAAACTGATGAGGATATGAATAATTCTGGTGAGATTTCAGACTATTTTTGCCATGTTTGGCATTATTTCTGGATTGAGGAGTATTGGGCATCACCCGAAGGAGAGATTGGGGAGTAGGCCTATCACCCGAAGGAGAGATTGGGGAGTAGGCCTATCACCCGAAGGAGAGATTGGGGAGTAGGGGCATCACCCGAAGGAGAGATTGGGGAGTAGGCCTATCACCCGAAGGAGAGATTGGGGAGTAGGCCTATCACCCGAAGGAGAGATTGGGGAGTAGGCCTATCACCCGAAGGAGAGATTGGGGAGTAGGCCTATCACCCGAAGGAGAGATTGGGGAGTAGGCCTATCACCCGAAGGAGAGATTGGGGAGTAGGGGCATCACCCGAAGGAGAGATTGGGGAGTTGGGGCATCACCCGAAGGAGAGATTGGGGAGTATTGGGCATCACCCGAAGGAGAGATTGGGGAGTAGGGGCATAACCTGATAACAGAAGCTGTTAATACAGCCGTAAAAAATATTTTATATCCTAATATCCCAACGAAGCATGATAAAAATCAACTTGTTATTTTGGGGGATTAAACTTCACGATTAAAGCACGAATAAAAATATCTCAAATTTTAGCATTTGTTTGTCTGTTTTTTAATCCTCCTCAATTGAAGCAGTAAATATAGAAGCTAGCAAGTATCATCTGAAATCTGATATCTGTCTAAATAAGTTCATGAAACACGCGAAACAACTCACAAGTTAAAAAAATCGCACATGCTTCCAGTTTAGGTTTAAGATAAAAATTTTGACTTTTTACTGAAGCTCTTTGCGTGTGAAATGGGGCTTGTTTGGATTCCCTCGTCGCCAGCGGCTCGGCAATTGCCAACCTTATATTTTTAGGCCAGTCGCTGCAGTCATCGACAGAATTTATTCCCAGATTTGCTACCCTTTTCAAATTTGCTTCACTTTCTTCTTTAAAGAAAGCTAGCTATAGTTTAAAATCCTACAGAATTACTATTTTCAGCCATACCAAGTCATTTAGCTACAGATGAGCAAAATACAATGTACATTGCTCTCCCTCCCTTCCTCTTCTCGATTATTTTAACTGAAGCGATTCATTGGCTAGCCGAGGACGAAATCCAATGTACATTGCTCCACTGCCTTTTCTTATCGACCTTTTTTAACTGAAGCGAATAATTGGCTAGCGGGGGACGAAATCCAATGTACATTGCTCCACTGCCTTTTCTTATCGACCTTTTTTAACTGAAGCGAATAATTGGCTAGCAGGGGACGAAATCCAATGTACGTTGCTCCCCTGCCCCTTTTTCTTGACCATTTTTATTGGTGCTGTCAGTGAACAAAATCTAGTGTACATTACCCCCCTTCCGCTTGACTTATCAAAAAGTCCTTGCAGCGACTCCTGCATGTTGGTTAGCAATAGACCAGAAGTCAGTGACTTAATTTGCTTATTTTTGTAGGGCTTTTTTAGCAAGCATTTTCTGGTCGGTCTTCTCCTTTCTCTTGAACAAATTTTTTCGGCGTTAAATATAAATAGCTAGCTAGGTTTGTTTTATTTTCATTTTTACTTTTTACCTTTTTAGCACAGCGTCGCTCGAATTAGACTGCTCGCTATTAATTCGTTTTTTTCTCTGCAAAATTTCTTGCTCACCTCTAAATCACTCACTCGACAAGGATTAGGGCGGTTAGCACTAAAGAGGCTTCACGGGGCGAGCTGGGATAGAAGTGAACAAGACTCGAGTGAGAGTAAGCGAGTGCAGTAAGGTCCGCGAGTCTGCAGGGATCCGGCATAAGCCAAAAGGTAGAAAGGGAGACGAGAAGAGCTAGGAGGAGGAGGATACTCACTCACAGCCGCCTGTATTTCCACGTACACTGCAGAAAGTTTAGCTGCGGCGGCGGCAGCGCGTATAGAGCCACATGACTCGGCAGAGGGCCCGCCTTATTCGCCTCGTCCAGCTCTATGAGTTGTTTTTTTCCTGATCCTCGCTTGATTTTTGCCCGTGTCGGTCAGCCCGCCCCATCCCAGCTCTTTTCCGCGCCTTGGTTTCACCTGCGCCTCTTTTCGGAAATGCTTATTGAGAAAAATAATAGAGAGAGAAGGAAAATTATGATCGATTTTTTTCTTTTTTTTCTATCATAATTGTACCTCCTTTTTTACTAAATATCCGCGGTAAAATCTTCAGTCTTGCCACCTCTCTACCTCACTGTCCTCGCCTATTGCTCCTGAGCTACTAGTCTCGAATCTGCGTCCTGAAACACGATCGCGCCAATGTCGTTTGCCCCCACCCCCAACGGCTCGCTGTTTACTTTTTCCTGCGCCTTTCTGTCTTACCGCCCGCTTTATTCTCTCGGTTGGATCAGGTGCCGCACGGCACGCCTTCTACGCGTATTTTCTGCAGCATCTGTCTTCCTGTTTGCCTCTTCATCCCTATGTTTTCCTTCATTAGAGCCGTCTTCTTTCCCATCTAACAGCTGCTCCCCTTCTCCTCTTCTTCTGTCTCGCTGTAAAACCTTCTTCAGCCATCTGAACTCGACAGTCTTCTATAACATATTCAAGTTATTTTTAGTTCTAAACGGCTTTCTCTTAGATTTTTTTGTCTTTTCAGCAACTCAGCATTGATTAATATATCTTCGAGCAATGGATGCTGCAGAGTTATTTTTTTCTTTATATGTCTTCCACTATTATCCATTGTAACTTAAGTACAGAGGTGTAAATGGTGTACATTTGAGTGCGGGGTTTGCACATTTGAGTGTGAGAGTGTCTATTTGAGTGCTTGGGTGCTCATTTGAGTTCGGAGGTGCACATTTCAGTGCGGGGGTGCACATTTGAGTGCGGGGTTCGCACATTTAAGTGCGGAGCTTGGCCGGTCAGGAGAGAGTGTACATAAGCGAGCAGTCATTCGATGCTGAATTTTAAGTATTGGAAAGCGTGGTGTATTATTTTGACTGAATTTTGTGAGTTGGTGTCCTTGTGTACTTTAGACAGTACAATTTAGAAATTTTTATAGCTTCGTATTCCTCGAGTTTCAATATATTTTTACTTGTCAAAATCAATGCTCACACAGTGCGTCGCGACTCTTATACGATGGCCGCTGAGGTTCTTGCCGAGCCTGGGCGGCTGGCGGCGGCATCGGAGGTGTTGACGAAACCAATCGTCAGCAGCAGCAGCAGCAGCTGCCGCCTGCGACCTATCGTTGGAGCTGATGGTAC